>CM068359.1:3912372-4099872 GCA_034769755.1 Odontamblyopus lacepedii | reverse complement strand
ATGCTTGAAATTTGAGTATCCTGACAACAGGAATGTCCGCTCACATGCTGTGCTGGAGGTCCCATATCTCCAGCCGGGCATCACTGACAACCCCAAACACAGTGGCGTTGTTGGGGGCCCACTGCACGTCGAGGACGGCCCTGTGAGCCGAGGAGAAGCTCAGGGCGGGGCTAAAGCGCTCCTCCCTCCACAACTGCACCGTCCAGTCTGAAGAACAGCTCAGGAACACTCCAGGACACAGGGGGCTCCACCACACGCTCACCACCGGGCCCTGGACAACCAAGAGGTATGATGATGATGATGATGATGATGATGATGATGATGATGATGATGATGATGATGATGATGATGATGATGATGATGATGAGCAGTGGTAGGTTGGGTTTGGAATGTTAAAGTGAGAAAGGAAATCCACATACTGTAAAGAGTCCATATTACGCTATTTTCTATGTTATAATGTTATTTTCTCATTACAAACATACCTGTTATGTTATTCTTTCTTTTTTATAGGAGGTTATAGCTGAAGTTTGTCCTTCTGTTCTTTGTTATATTGTTTTTAACTGAGTTTCACTGTAGGTCCCTGCTCCTAGTTACCTCAAATTGCATTTTGTCTTTTTCTTCTGTTTTGAAAACAGAATCTGTTTTTTAGACCATTTCTTCTCTTGCCTTATGTTACACAAGTTCATCAAGGAACTTTAGAAATGAAACAATTCTACAGACACAAAAGGCTGAGAAACAGTGTGAGCTTCTTTAACATGAACAGGTGAAGCACTAAATGTTGTTCATCAGATTTGAGAGAAGGTTTGAAGCTGTTTCTGACACTGAATATTAGAAGAGGAGCTCTTTTACATTTAATCCATTTAATGTTCAGATGCAGTTTGTTGATTCAGAAATGGCAAGTCATTTTCTCTAATAGTAGCTTGTCTAATATCTCCAAGAAAAATAATAATATTCTTAACTGAAGTAATTTAACATATGTGGATGTCCAGTATGTTCCCATAACACAAAAGCACAGTTCTAAAATAAGTCCAGGAGAAGTGCAGTGATTGGTAACTGGAGCAGACTGGAGTTAGTAGTTGTAGTGACAGTAAAGGGTTGAAATTGTCCATCTGAAATCATGTAATTGGCGTTAAATGTCAGTTTAATTTTATTTTGATGAAATATTTTAGGTTGGGCAAAGTGAGGCTGTTTGAGCTGAGAGAGCAGAAGTGAAGAGCCTGATAGTTTGGAAAAAAGGTCATTCAGATTTAGTTATTCACTGTAGTGAAAATGTTTAGTTTATAAGTTAGATTAAAATGTTGTCAGCATTAAACGCACATGTTTAACGCACAAACCCTGCATATTTAGGCTCAATTCTGAACTTTTAACTTGAAAACTAACTCTTCATGACATCACAAAGGCTCAATAAAGGATTACCGTACTCAAACATGTGAATGAAACAAAACAGAACTCCTGTTTCTGACGATGGCTTGAATTAGGTAGGTCACATTCTAATATTGATTAAATTAGGTAGGTCACATTCTAATATTGATTAAATTAGGTAGGTCACATTCTAATATTTATTAAATTAGGTAGGTCACATTCTAATATTTATTAAATTAGGTAGGTCACATTCTAATATTTATTAAATTAGGTAGGTCACATTCTAATATTGATTAAATTAGGTAGGTCACATTCTAATATTTATTTTACAAGTCACAGGAGAAAAAATTGTAAAATGCTGAAAACGAAAGTACTCACAAAGTGTTTCTTGTACGTGTCCATGTACTGCTGAGTGTTGGAGGCAGAGCACTTGTGGATAAGCCCCTCCCACGTCCCCACCAGGTACACGCCCGACTCCTACACACACACACACACACACACACACACACATACAACCAGGAAAGCTTCATTTCTGTCCTGCTGATGTGACTTTTTCAGATCCTCTTCAAATGTGTATCTCGTTTCAGTTCTAGTTTCAGTATGGGTTAGTGTCTGATTTTCGATGCGACCCGACATTACTGAAACGTTTTTGTACCTTTGGGTGGAAGTCGAAGCACATTCCCGGGGTTAGAGCGGACAGGATGTTCTCAGGTTTAGTCTCACTTTTGTTTTCGCAGTTTTTCTTTTTAGCGCTTTTAACTCTTTTCAGCTTCATCATGTCTGCAAGAAAAACATGTCAGTTATTCATCGTGGTGAGGTCAGAATATAACTGTTCTTTCCATGTTGTACAACCATGTTTACAACAAGGAAAAAAAGAAAGAAACTCAGACAATTTATCTCATTTTCTATCATTTTCTACCAAGCTCTGATTATTTGCATCAATACTGGTCACTACGAAATAAAACCGGCAGAGTTTTAAGTGTTCTCTGCCTGAATGTGTGAATGTTTTAGCTACAGCTCAAAGATACACAACTTTCCAGTAAAGACAGAGGTCCCTGATCTCATCTCATCCTTAGTTCACTGTCTGGCCAAAAAAAAAGTGGCCACCTGGATTTAACTAAGCAAACAGGTCCGATGTTGCTGCAGTTGGTCAGGTCCAGGTTCAGCAGCAGTGTGTGCTCTGAATATACTGAAGGACACTGATAGTTACATCCAGGTGGAGACTTTATTTTTGTCCAGGCAGTGTAGTAGCAGTGACAGCAGTAATAGCAGAAAGTAGCTCGCCGTAGTAGAGACTGTAGTAGTTGTAGTATAGCAGCACCTGTACAGTCCAGTCCGTTGCTGGACACAAACCACTTGCAGACCCGTCCGTCTGTTGCCACGGAGACCAGAGCTTCGTCCTTGTCCTCCCTCAGACTGACCTCCTGGAGGGTCCACTTCACCTGCAGCACCGGGTCCACGTGTTTGTTGTGACAGGCCCTGAAATCAAACCAGACCAAATAAACATCACACACTGTTTTCTGATCAAAGAATAACTCATTTGAACTCATTTGAACTCATTTAACACTTAATACTCATTTTGATACTAAGATGATAGTGTTAGTATCGATTAGTATCTGATTTTCAATATTTTTGACAACCCTGTGTAGTAGTGCTCCTTGTGTCCATGTGTGGTACTGCGCCCTGACCTGCTGTGGAGGCCAGAGCTGTTACTATGGTGACTCTGGACGCTGCAGATCATGACCGTCCCGTCCTGCATCCCCACAGCCAACTGACACGGCTTTTTCAGCGAGAAGTCCAGAGCGGTGACCGGGCTGTCGCACTGGACCACTCTCTCCGGCCACTGCACAGTTAAACCACAGATAAACACAAGGAAGAGTCAGGGCCAAGTCCGACAGATGCTACATGAGGAGTAAAGACTGAAAAACAGGGGCATTTCTTCTTCTTCAACCCAGTTAAATGATGTGAGAGATGCAGAGAGAGAGTGTAGAGAGTGTTAGCTGTGGCTTTATCTTTTTTCACTGTTTGGTATCTGTTTATACTCATGCTTGGCTCTTAGTGTCCTGGGGGTCTTACAGTGGGGTTCTTGAGGGACCAGCAGCAGATCAGACCTGGAGAGGAGCTGCACTCTGACGCTCCATAGGCCACAGCTAACAGGTCCTGTATATCAGACAAAGAGTCAGGTGTTATTCATACATGATAATACATCATCCTCCCACGTGGGGCTCCAAAGAGCTCCTTTTGTGAAGGCACCACTAACAACAAGGATATTAAAGCACTTATAGTGGTCCGTCTGGTCTTTTGTCACTCTTGCCTATATGTGCCCTGTATAATCCATTAGACTGCAGTGTTAAAGGATTCTGCTCCAGATCCTGGTTTGGTCAGGACTGCCTTACCTGGAGGATTTGATCTGTGGTGCATGTTTTGAGGTGATGGAGGAACTGGAGAGCCCAAAGGAACAAGAAAACTCCTTCTTGCTGTAAGGCTTCTGTGCAGTTGTCTCTAAACAACTTGTCTTGGTCTTTTTAACAATTGTTAATTTAGAAAAGTTTGCATATTTATATTGTGAATAATTTATTAATAATTATAATAATTGATTTAATTAATTTTCAGGATATTTTATTTGTGTGAATGCTGATAATGTCAGATTTGTGTTAATAAAGTTGTGTGCACATACTCTGTACATACCGGGTTGGTCTTGTTCCAGGCCATGCAGTTGACCCTGCGACCCTGGGTCAGGTCACATGAGAAGGACCACAGAGGGACCAGAGCTGGACCAGAGACCTCAGGCTCTGGAGACTTCCGAGGGGCCTCCTCCTCTGAGGCTTCACATGCTGGAGCTGCATCTGGGTCTGTGGCACAGAGGTCTGGTCAGAGCTTTAAAGGTGGAACATATATTGAGCTGATTTTCTAAATGTCAAAAACTGAATGGATAAAAGTCATTAGAGCTCCAGTGATGCACAGACCTGGCAGGACGGGCAGCTGTCTGTATGCAGCCAGTCTGTCCTGTAGAGTGTTGCTCACCAGACTCCTCTCCATCACCATCAGGCTGTAGAGCAGAGAGTCTGAGCTCAGGAGCAGCTGCAGGTCGGCCTCACTCACACACACGTCCAGCTCCTTCACAGAGCTCGAGGCACTTTCTGAACACAGGACAGCAGCACAAATGTACTCGAGGAAGAGGAATGTTACTTAGTCTCAAGTAGAAGTGAAGTAGTGGTCCAAGAAATGACTCGAGTAAAAGTAAAAAAGTATTTTGTACTGAGTTTGACATTAGTCAGGCTCTGATTACACTGTTCTCTCAGTCTTAAGGATTAACCTGGGCCTTAAACAGCACAAACACATGTTTGGCTGAAAAGTGTTGATCCTGTTGATACAGACTTGCACTTTCCCATCTCAGCCTTTTCAACAGAATCCTTAAGCAGCCTTTATACACCACACAGTTTGCATATGCTCCCCCTTCTGTAGTTTGACCGCAGGTGTGCTGTATATACTGCAGTACAGTACGCTTTAAAACGTTTTTTTCACTTTCATTGTACAGTTAGTCTGTACCTGGAGCAGTGAGTACCTGTCCCACTGGAGCTGCCCAGAGAGGTGCTGTGCTCGGCCTGACTGGAGCTCAGGACCCCCTCTGCCCCCTGGTGGTCAGGCTCTGTGTCTGCGTCCACTGCCCCCTCCTGCTCCAGACCAGACAGTGAGTCAAACATCTCCCAGGTGGACACGAATGTACCTGTGGATCAGACAAGCTGCTGGGAAATACATACCATCATTTTACAATCTGTCTCAGTCTATTTAAACAAGGAACACTAAATGATTTAAAGGTGCACTGCGCAACTTTTCTGGTGAAGGGTCTGCTACTTACTTGTCTCCATGGAGATGTTATTTCTTTGCCTGGAATGTTCCATGGTGTGACATATGTTTAAATATGTGTCTATCATATATTCTCAACACTCTGCTGTCCTCCCTGTTGAGCCTCACCCGTCTCTGCCGTGTTGACACTGTCGCTCTGGATCTGTTTGTGTTTCCACGGAGGATCCAGCGTCTGCATCGAGCGCTCGGTGTACTTCTGGTTGCCTGGTCTGTTCTTGCAGATCTCAGCATACTTCTTATTCCTCTCCCTGATCACACACACACACACACACACACACATCCACATGTTTAAAGTGAAGCTAAGCACTAAATCAAAATGTGTACTACTAAACTCTGTATATGACATTTGAAGAGCAGTGTCTACTGCTTTTTTGGACTTTAAATTGGTGTGAAATTTGTAAAATATAAAGACTAAAACTGACAAGTTGTCTTAAATTAAAGAGTCTGATTTATTCCGGCAATTGTGCACAATCACATGCTGACTGTCCCTAAGAGAGCGTCTCTCCCTGTCTCTTGTGTTTACAGTAACCATCCACAGCAAATATACCACCAAGAGATGCACAAACAGCATCAAGGACGAGTCAGACACAACACTGGGTCATTATAGGTCAAAATCACATAAGGAAGCAAGTTAAATTCAGCAAAGGTGGAAAGACATAATTAAGGAAGATATATTATGACGAAGTGGTCTGTTGTAGTAGTTGTAGCAGTCGTCCTCAAGTGAACCCTCAGTTACAATTATAGATCATTAACTTAACTTATTATGGAATTTACACTGTACGTGCCCACATAAAGATGTACGATTAATTAACCACATTTGCAGCTTTGTGGTCAAAAACTGAGTTTGTGCTTCTTCCAGTGACTTCTGCAATTTCAAGTACTATGTGACATTACACAGGACTGCCCTGGGTACAGCCACATGTGTCTGAATACAAACACCTTTAAATGAAGTTTCATGAAGGCAGTCAGTCCTGTGTGATGTCACCAACTACTGGAAACTACAGAAGCCACTGTTGGCAGCAGGTGAGGACAGGTGAGGACAGGTGGGGACAGGTGAGGGCAGGTGAGGGCAGGTGAGGACAGGTGAGGGCAGGTGAGGGCAGGTGAGGGCAGGTGAGGGCAGGTGGGGACAGGTGAGGGCAGGTGAGGGCAGGTGAGGACAGGTGAGGACAGGTGAGGGCAGGTGAGGACAGGTGAGGGCAGGTGAGGACAGGTGAGGGCAGGTGAGGACAGGTGAGGGCAGGTGAGGGCAGGTGAGGACAGGTGAGGGCAGGTGAGGGCAGGTGAGGGCAGGTGAGGACAGGTGAGGGCAGGTGAGGGCAGGTGAGGGCAGGTGAGGACAGGTGAGGGCAGGTGAGGGCAGGTGAGGGCAGGTGAGGGCAGGTGAGGGCAGGTGAGGACAGGTGAGGGCAGGTGAGGACAGGTGAGGACAGGTGAGGACAGGTGAGGGCAGGTGAGGGCAGGTGAGGACAGGTGAGGACAGGTGAGGGCAGGTGAGGACAGGTGAGGACAGGTGAGGACAGGTGAGGGCAGGTGAGGACAGGTGAGGACAGGTGAGGACAGGTGAGGGCAGGTCAGGGCAGGTGAGGGCAGGTGAGGACAGGTGAGGACAGGTGAGGACAGGTGAGGGCAGGTGAGGACAGGTGAGGGCAGGTGAGGACAGGTGAGGACAGGTGAGGACAGGTGAGGGCAGGTGAGGGCAGGTGAGGACAGGTGAGGACAGGTGAGGGCAGGTGAGGACAGGTGAGGGCAGGTGAGGGCAGGTGAGGACAGGTGAGGACAGGTGAGGGCAGGTGAGGACAGGTGAGGGCAGGTGAGGGCAGGTGAGGGCAGGTGAGGACAGGTGAGGGCAGGTCAGGGCAGGTGAGGGCAGGTGAGGACAGGTGAGGACAGGTGAGGACAGGTGAGGGCAGGTGAGGACAGGTGAGGGCAGGTGAGGACAGGTGAGGGCAGGTGAGGGCAGGTGAGGGCAGGTGAGGACAGGTGAGGACAGGTGACGGCAGGTGAGGGCAGGTGAGGGCAGGTGAGGACAGGTGAGGGCAGGTGAGGGCAGGTGAGGACAGGTGAGGACAGGTGAGGGCAGGTGAGGGCAGGTGAGGACAGGTGAGGACAGGTGAGGGCAGGTCAGGGCAGGTGAGGGCAGGTGAGGACAGGTGAGGACAGGTGAGGACAGGTGAGGGCAGGTGAGGACAGGTGAGGGCAGGTGAGGGCAGGTGAGGGCAGGTGAGGGCAGGTGAGGGCAGGTGAGGACAGGTGAGGACAGGTGACGGCAGGTGAGGGCAGGTGAGGGCAGATGAGGACAGGTGAGGGCAGGTGAGGGCAGGTGAGGACAGGTGAGGACAGGTGAGGGCAGGTGAGGGCAGGTGAGGACAGGTGAGGGCAGGTGAGGGCAGGTGAGGGCAGGTGAGGGCAGGTGAGGACAGGTGAGGGCAGGTGAGGGCAGGTGAGGACAGGTGAGGACAGGTGAGGGCAGGTGAGGACAGGTGAGGGCAGGTGAGGGCAGGTGAGGGCAGGTGAGGACAGGTGAGGGCAGGTGAGGACAGGTGAGGGCAGGTGAGGACAGGTGAGGGCAGGTGAGGACAGGTGAGGGCAGGTGAGGGCAGGTGAGGACAGGTGAGGGCAGGTGAGGACAGGTGAGGACAGGTGAGGACAAGTGAGGGCAGGTGAGGACAGGTGAGGACAGGTGAGGGCAGGTGAGGACAGGTGAGGACAGGTGAGGGCAGGTGAGGGCAATGGAGGACAGGTGAGGACAGGTGAGGGCAGGTGAGGACAGGTGAGGGCAGGTGAGGGCAGGTGAGGACAGGTGAGGGCAGGTGAGGGCAGGTGAGTAAAAGCGAGCTCACGTGATGGCCTCTGCGTCTTCAGCCTCGGTCGACACATATCTGGAGGGCAGGTCCAGCAGGGACACTGTGTCTGTCTCTGTGAGGAACACGTCCAGCAGATCATCCAGGTTCTGTTCTGTCACCTCCTCTTTCACAGGGGCCTTCTTAGTCTGAACATCTGAAATATGAGGACACAATTACAAAACATGGAAGGAACCTGTACTGTCTACATATGTCAGACCGTGTGCTTTTATTTCACAGTCGACATAACATAAATTTTTAAATATGTCACTCTGGGAAGGGTCTATATTATTTACAAACTGTCCAAACCTGGGACGTGGACGGGCAGGTCTCGTTTGGTGAGGACCTCCTCTGTTTCCAGGTTAACAGAATCTAAGGACGACTGACTGGAGAATTTACTGCTGCTTAAAATGGACCTAGAGGAAAAAACAAACCCAAAAACGCAACAACACTAAACGTAAAATAGACCAACTGTGCTACACATGGTATCGTTGGAGGTCTCTCAGTGATCACATTACAAAATCGATTCCATAATATCGTATCGTTTGAATGTTTCGTATCATGACAAGACGAATAAATAGTACTCCAAGTGAAGACGGGGCATTTCTGATGTCGCCCCTCTCACCTGGAGAAGGGCAGGCTGAAGCTGCTGCCCGTGGTGGTCATCTGGTCCAGACTGAGTCCAGCCGAGATCTCGTCCAGGAAGAAGCGGCTACTTTTGGGGGGACCTGACCCACTGTCCCCCTGGTGGAGAGGCTGGGGAGTGACATCGTTCTCCTCTTCATCAAACACCTACAAATAGTTACAGCAGTGGATAGCAGTAGTTTTACTTTTACATGAGAAATACTGTATTTAGTATGAAGTAACAGGGCTCTTAAAGGTCTGCTACCATGGAGATGTTATTGCTTTGCCTGGAATGTTCCACAGTGTGGTATGAAACGTACAGAACTGTGCAAAAGTTTTAGGTCAGTGTGAAAAAATGCTGTAAACAAAGAATGTTTTCAAAAATAGAAATAATGAATGTTTTTATCAGTTTACAAAATGCAAAGTGAGAAAACAGTTCACAGTTCTGTACATAAGATGCTTTTTTTTCAAATCTGGGTGTTTTTATATCTCAAAAATACAAAAAAAAACATTCTGCATTCTAACTGTGAGTGGAGTCGTCTCTCTCTTCCTCCCTGCTTCTCTCTCTTCCTCCCTGCTTCTCTCTCTTCCTCCCTCCTTCTCTCTCTTCCTCCCTCCTTCTCTCTCCGTCTCTCTCCTCTCTCTTCTTCCCTCCTTCTCTCTCTTCCTCCCTCCTTCTCTCTCTTCCTCCCTCCTTCTCTCTCTTCCTCCCTCCTTCTCTCTCCGTCTCTCTCCTCTCTCTTCCTCCCTCCTTCTCTCTCTTCCTCCCTCCTTCTCTCTCTTCCTCCCTCCTTCTCTCTCCTTCTCTCTCCTCTCTCTTCCTCCCTCCTTCTCTCTCCTTCTCTCTCCTCTCTCTTCCTCCCTCCTTCTCTCTCCTTCTCTCTCTTCCTCCCTCCTTCTCTCTCCTTCTCTCTCCTCTGTCCTTCTCTCTCCCTCTCTCCTCTCTCTCCCTCTCTCCCCTCTCTCCTCTCTCTCCCTCGCTCCTCTCTCTTTCTCTCTCCCTCTCTTCTCTCTCTCCCTCTCTCCCCCTCTCTCCTCTCTCTTCCACTCTCCTCTCCCCTCTTTCCTCTCTCTCCCTTCTCTTCTCTCTCCTCTCTCTCCCTGTCTCTCCCTCTCTCCTCTCTCTCCTCTCTCTCTCCTTCTCTCTCTTCTCTCTTCCTCCCTCCTTCTCTCTCCTTCTCTCTCCTCTCTCTTTCTTTCTCCTTCTCCCTCCTCTCTCTTCCTCCCTCCTTCTCTCTCCTCTCTCTTCCTCCCTCCTTCTCTCTCCTCTCTCTTCCTCCCTCCTTCTCTCTCTTTCTCTCTCCTTCTCTCTCCTCTCTCTTCTTCCCTCCTTCTCTCTCTTTCTCTCTCCTCTCTCTCCTTCTCTCTCCTTCTCTCTCTTCCTCCCTCCTTCTCTCTCCTTCTCTCTCCTCTCTCCTCCTCCCTCCTTCTCTCTCCTTCTCTCTCCTCTCTCTTTCTCTTTCCTTCTCTCTCTTCTCTCTTCTTCCCTCCTTCTCTCCCCTTCTCTCCCCTTCTCTCTCCTTCTCTCTCTTCCTCCCTCCTTCTCTCTCCTTCTCTCTCCTCTCTCCTTCTCTCTCCTCTCTCTCCCTCTCTCCTCTCTCTCTCCTTCTCTCTCATCTCTCTTCCTCCCTCCTTCTCTCTCTCCCTCTCTCCTCTCTCTCCCTCTCTCCTTCTCTCTCCTCTCTCTCCCTCTCTCCTCTCTCTCCCTCTCTCCTCTCTCTCTCCTCTCTCTTTCTCCCTCCTTCTCTCTCCTCTCTCCCTCTCTCCTTCTCTCTCCTCTCTCCCACTCTCCTCTCCCCTCTTTCCTCTCTCTCCCTTCTCTTCTCTCTCTCCCTCTCTCCCCTCTCTACTTCTCTCTCCTCTCTCTCTCTTCTCTCTCCCTCTCTGTCATTCTCTCCCTCCCTCTCTCCTTCTCTCTCCCCCTCTCTCCTCTCTCTTCCACTCTCCTCTCCCCTCTTTCCTCTCTCTCCCTTCTCTTCTCTCTCCTCTCTCTCCCTGTCTCTCCCTCTCTCCTCTCTCTCTCCTTCTCTCTCTTCTCTCTTCCTCCCTCCTTCTCTCTCCTTCTCTCTCCTCTCTCTTTCTCTCTCCTTCTCCCTCCTCTCTCTTCCTCCCTCCTTCTCTCTCCTCTCTCTTCCTCCCTCCTTCTCTCTCTTTCTCTCTCCTTCTCTCTCCTCTCTCTTCTTCCCTCCTTCTCTCTCTCTCTCTCCTCTCTCTCCTTCTCTCTCCTTCTCTCTCTTCCTCCCTCCTTCTCTCTCCTTCTCTCTCCTCTCTCCTTCTCCCTCCTTCTCTCTCCTTCTCTCTCCTCTCTCTTTCTCTCTCCTTCTCTCTCTTCTTCCCTCCTTCTCTCTCTTTCTCTCTCCTTCTCTCCCCTTCTCTCCCCTTCTCTCTCCTTCTCTCTCTTCCTCCCTCCTTCTCTCTCCTTCTCTCTCCTCTCTCTTTCTCTCTCCTCTCTCTCCCTCTCTCCCCTTCTCTCTCCTCTCTCTTCCTCCCTCCTTCTCTCTCCTCCTCTCTCCTCTCTCTTTCTCTTTCCTTCTCTCTCCTCTCTCTTCTTCCCTCCTTCTCTCTCTCCCTCTCTCCTCTCTCTCCTTCTCTCTCCCTCTCTCTTCTCTCTCCCTCTCTCCTCTCTCTCTCCTCTCTCTTTCTCGCTCCTTCTCTCTTCCTCCCTCCTTCTCTCTCCTCTCTCCTTCTCTCTCCTCTCTCCCACTCTCCTCTCCCCTCTTTCCTCTCTCTCCCTTCTCTTCTCTCTCTCCCTCTCTCCCTCTCTCCCCTCTCTACTTCTCTCTCCTCTCTCTCTCTTCTCTCTCCCTCTCTGTCATTCTCTCCCTCCCTCTCTCCTTCTCTCTCCCCCTCTCTCCTTCTGTCCCTCTAACCTCTCGCTCTCCCTCTCCTCCCTCTCTTCTCTCTCTCCTTCCTTCAGTCTGCAGGTGAAAGTGTGCACTCAGATCCCTCTCTCCTCTCTCTCCTCCCGCTCTCCTCTCTCTCCTTCTCTCTCTCCAGTCTGCAGGTGAAAGTGTGCACTCAGATCCCTCTCTCCTCTCTCTCCTTCTCTCACTCAGATCCCTCTCTCCTCTCTCTCCTTCTCTCACTCAGATCCCTCTCTCTCTGGAGAGTTAAACCACAGAACTATAAAATCCATCCATGAGCTGAACATGTTTCATTCTTTCTGGACACACGGACACACGGAGCGGCTGGTGGTTCTTGTTTTACCCGGACGTGCTGCCTCGGGGTGGGCACGGTGCTCTTGTCCAGGAGTTTACTGGGCGCCCCCAGGCTGAAGCTCCGTCTGCTGCCCGTGAGTCTGCTCTGGGACACGGACACGTTCCGGGACGAGCTGCGGCGGAGCACCAGAGCAGCACACGGTCAGACTCAAACTCCACCACAAACATCCGTCCTTCAGTTACTTACGGCCGGAGCACGAGTTTCCTCCTCCGCAGCTCTGTCATGGCGGCGGTGGACATGTTTGGAGCGCGCTGTGTTGACGCTCTGGTTACTTAGCAACAGCACCGTAGACCATATATATAAGTGGACAAAGCTAACCCGCTAGCCCATGGAGCCGCCGCGTGCCAAACAGGAAGTGCTCCAGGAGGCTCCTCCGGCTCCTTCTGACTCTGGCTCCCATTGACTTACATTGGGATATTGTGGCTCCTCTCTCTGTAACTGCTGCACTGAACCTCGTCATTTTGGTCTTAAAATGTTCGCATTAACCCGCTCTACATGATCCTTGCATGATTTTAGCAATTTTTTTCGTCAAAAAATCCTCTTCATAACATAGCGCCTGGCTCCAGATTTTTTTATTTTTTTTTGCGCTGAACTCTATGGGTGACGTCACACTCACTTAGTCCACCCATAGACCGTATATGAGTCCACCTCTTTATACAGTGTAAAAAAAACAATCTTTTCCTTCAGATGATTGGACCAGTCTGTGGACCTGACACTGCTGCAGACACGGGCAATGGCAGCAGTGTTTCTCAACCTTTCTTGAGCCGTGGCCAGTGGTGTCACTGGTGGAAGAAGTACTCGTTTTGTTACTTAAGTAAAAGTACAGACGCAAGGGCAGTGGATCACCGATGTCGTTTCTAATCCTATTTATTTACGAGTGAATTATATTTTTTGAAAAACGCTAAAAAAAATCCATTTCTGAAACATTTTTTCAACAACTTTCAGTTTCTCTTCTTCACCGTCAGTGTTCAATTCTCACTTGTTGCTTCTGGCGGCTCGAGCCTCTCCGCTGCTGGAGTCGGTGATCGAGTCTTTTGGGCTTTGGCCTGTGCAGTGGGAAATCAGCAGAGGGAAGTGTGAGGTGCTTATAAAGTTGTTTTCTAACGTTTCCAGACACTAATGAGTGAACCAGGCAGAGCGTTTTGTTTGTTAGACTCGTGGCTGTTGTCAGATGGGTTAAAGTGGAGTTAAGCTTCTTCAGAGTGAATTGGCGTTTTACGTGGAAGTTCAGAACTTGCCCCCATCACTGCACTAGTTTGTTGCCTTGACAGACTCACTGTCACAGTGAGATCTCCACTGAGGAAACACTGATCTGTGCCGTTTTTTGGCTTCTGACAGAATTCCACCTCCTCTAGCAACGGACTTTAGCTTAAAACGTACTGGAATTCCATTTTAAGTAAAGTACGAAATTCATACATATGTTTTGTACTTTTACTTTAATATATCAAACTCCAATAACAGAAAAAGTGGAGCCTGCATAATGTTGGTTTCAATGGATTTTACAGTAAGAGTCGATTTGCTCCGTTAAATTTGCTCAAAACTTTTCAAAATAGAAAATGAATGCATTTCATAACTGTGTGAATCAGTGGCCTAAATTCAAATCAATTAAATGGAAACAAGCAGGAGGAGGACATAGCCAGGTTTGTGGAGATGCGAGTCCCCTCACAGCAAACACAGTGTGTTTTTTTGTTTGTCAGTGCAAGAAAGAAAATCAGGTATTAATGTGTAATTTTTTTGCACAAATGTGGGCCATTATACAACTTAAATATAAGACTGTAGAAAATGGATGTGGTTTCGTGGTGTAATAAACGGGAAATATCACATTTTTTTGACCCAAAAGGCCATTACCATTTTCTAGTGCAAATACGCAGCCTCTTATCACCTGGAGTTTATCGTCAAACACCTTACAGGACATTTGTGTGTGACCTTTGACCTGTGTCCAGAGTCCATGTGAGGCTGATAGAGCCGATATCACAGGAGAGCATCTTTAAACACGTGTGAGCGTCATATCTGCACTGTGTTTGTGCAGAGAGCGGTTCATCTGTAACAGGAGCAATGGAGATGGAGGCCAGACACGACCACAACAGGTAAGTCAGCTGTAACAGGCTGTTCTAAAACATTTGACATCATTTAAAAAGAAATTATCCTGAGAACTATGACATCTGGCTCAGTTGAACATAATAAGTTTATTATTGGACTTTGTTTGCAGTTGAAGTTCTTCCAAATGTTGCACCACAAAAAACAAATTCTAGTCAAGTTCAGATGACTTAAGAAAGTTTTATCATGATTTGAGTCAATTTTACTTGACAAGTAAAATTATCTGCCAGTGGAACAAGACTTTTTGCACTTAAAATATGAAAACACCCTCCTGTGGCTCCACCTGCAGAGGGGTTCATAGGGGGTCAGGTGCTGTGAGGATTGGGCAGCAAACTGCCCCCACGACCCAGCTGGATTAAGCGGGAGAAGATGGATGGATGAAATATGAAAATACGTCTTTCTTAAAATAAGAAAAACAACAACTTTTTGCACTTATAAGAAAAACTACTTTTTGCACTTAAAATAAGAAAAAAATCAAATGTTGCTTAAATTAAGCAAAAAAACGTATTCAACTTATTCCACTGTCAGATCATTTTACTTGTCAAGTTGAATCGATTCAAATAAAGTTAAGTGTTCTTAATTGAAGTCATTTTACCTTACCTAGATATTGTTGTTGTTGTTTTTTCAAGTTTTCCATTGAAGGCTGCACAGTCTTGGGTCACTGTGCAGGAGCATGTTCCAAAATGTAAAATGACTTCTCTTTGGATTCTCTTTGGGAGTGAACAGCCCAACCTGAAAACAGAACAAAACTAAAACATTCAATATAAAATTTTGATCTGTTTCTCTACATAAAATTTGAGGTTATTTCAACAAGAATTCCCAAAATTACTGACCTTATTTGAGACACCCTATATACAGCATATACTTTTACATTGTGGGTATTAGATAAGACCTGCAGTTCTCTGTCCATACAGTGTGACTCACACTTTATTATATTATTACTGTCGGTTCATGCTGTAATAAAGGAAACAGAGTTCCTTGGATGTTTATATTGGAAAGTCTGTCATATTCTGTTCTTAAAATACCTTTTGGATCCCAGTAAAGCATCTGTAGACTTCTCTCTGGACCCTCTAATGCACTCATTTCTCTTCTTTTTTTTCCCTTTTTTTATTATTATCAGTCAATCAATCAAACTTTATTTAGCTATAGAGCCCTTTACGACACACAAGGCGACCAAAGTGCTTTCCAATAAAACCAGCACAATATAAAAACATTCAGAATGGAGACCCAATGGCAATTTCAGTACATTTGTCCTCGCCTGGATGTTTTTTTCTTAATTTTGCAATTAAAACTCTCCCTTTTACCCCCTAATGAAGTGTTCTACCTCCTTTTGTTCAGTCCAACCTGTTATTTCACATCTGCTGCTGTAGTTGTGTCATGAGGCTGTGATAAAAGCTACAGGACCAGAAATAGAGATGAAAAAAAAAACTAAAAATAAAATTCATACTCTTTCATACAAAACACACAGCAAACATGTTTATAATATTTTTTTTTTAAATGCTCAGTTTAGGGCATTAGCTACAAAAGTGCAAAATATCAAGTCTGAGTAAACTAAAAAAAAGAAAAAGAAAAGAAAGTGTAAAGGCTCCATGACTTTCCTGGTCCAGTCCTGGAAACAGCTCCTGTCAGGTCCAGGGCCAGAGCCACAGCACTTCTGTGGTGGAAATTACATTTGGATTTGTTCATTTTGAGTGAAATAAACCTTTAAATAAAAACAGCAAGGAATGCATAATTACGCAGACCAAGATGTGTAATTTGCCATTTATTTGAGAACAAAACTGCACTTAGAGCGGATTTTTCAATTGTTATAAACACACATGCTCAGAAAAGTCAACCTTGACCAATCCAATCTTGACTCACTTCACTCTTTGGCAAAGTTTGGGCCGATCAAAATGGACGGAGCGCATGAGTTTGGTTGAAAACAAAGTTCCTATTGGACACTTGTTTGCCGCACGTCGTCACACAGCGTGAGTGTAAAATCATGCTGGATATATTTTCAGAGACCTCTATGTTCGCTCTTTCAAAGGAAAAAAGTACATTTCTGTCTGTTACTGTTGGAAAGTTATGCACGGTTATAGAAAACATATTCACCAGTATTGTATACGACACTGTAGGTGTTGAAGGGTACACATTTGTCCTCTGCATTTGACCCAATATGGATGAGACGAGACACGATTTTCATTTTATATTTTTGTTTCCATTCTGGTACTGGAACTGAACTGGAACTGGAACTGGAAGATGTAAATCACCAACACATAACTCTTTTTTGTCCAATCCAAATGTAAACACTTGGGAAAAAATCTTACAAATCATTCTTTTTTTAATGTGTGCATGATCTTGTGGCAATTTTGTACTGTCCCTCGTAAAACGATGAAATAAAACAAAGTGTGTACATGTCACTGTGTACGTTTTCAGCCAGGATTTAAACAGGCCAAAGTCTCATTTGAACCATTTGCTTCTGTATTTCAAATATTTGTTGGACGCTGATGTTATTCCTCCACACAGGAAAAAGCAGTACCTGGGCTGTCTGTCCAAGCAGCAGCTCATCATCGTCGGTGTGGTCTCTGGACTGGTCCTTCTAACCATCGTCATCACCGTCCCTGCTGTTCTGCTCTCCAAGAAAACAGGTTCACTCCCATCATGCATCACACAAAATTCTAATCCAATCCACTTTATTTCTACAGCAACGGATGTTTTTAAAGATAGTTTTGAGCAATAAAAACACCTGTAGTAGAATAAATGCAGACAGATCCATTCAAAGCCATACTGTGGACAAACCTCCTCCAGAAAAGTTACGCAGTGCACCTTTAAGTGTGTTTTAGTACGATGAGCAGTCTAACCTGGCACAGGCACTTTAAGTTTTAGTAACTAGAGCGTGTTGTCCAATCAGATCCCAGCGTCCCAGACGTCTCATTTGCCACTGGAGGAGACATGCTGGACTTCCTGCTTCAGTCCGGTGACATCAGCAGACGTGACGGGCTGTTAGCCACGTGGTTCCACCGAGCCAACGGCAAAGCGGAGATGAACCAGGCACTAGCAAGTGAGCACTTCCTGATTTCTTACAACAGTTATACAGACCCATATTATTTAAAGGTACACTGTGTAACTTTTCTGATGGGAAATCTGCTCCTGTTGCTGTTATTGTTTTGTCTATAATGTTCCACAGTAAGCTTTTCTATCTCCATAGAGGTCAGTAGGCAACACGACAAGCCCGATTTACAGCTCTGATCCGTGGAGAGGCGACCCTGATGAAAGTAAGAAAGTCTGTCATTTTGAGCAACAAAAACAATGCAAAATTTATATTTTAATGCTACTGTGGAACATTCCAGGCAATTCCAGCAATAACATCTCCACAGAGATGCATAAGCAGAAATGTTTCTTATTGCACCTTTAATTTGTTTATTATTTAGTATTTTACGTTCACAGTAAGAATACAGGTTTTTTTGCAACTATTTTTTGCAATAAAAATTATAAATGCAAGACAGAGAAGTTTAATACCCTATTATGGAACATTCCAGGCAAAGTAAAAACAGGTAAGCAGGCATCAGACCATCCATTCATTTTTAAAATTGTTTTTCCGGGGCCAGGTGCGGGGCCCGTAGTTTAAACAGGGAGTCTTCCTTCACCCCAGGCACTTCCTTCAGCTCTTCCAGGGGGGATCCCAGACCGTCCCATAGTCCTGCTCCATGCCTCAGGAGTCCCACCAGTGAACAAGGCCAGATAGGACTCCTTCTGCATCCCTTACTTCCAGTGTCCACCACTGAGTTCAGATGACAGGCCCCACAGAGCTCACGACCACAGCTACGAGCTACGAGCCACATCGACAACAGAGGCCGAGAACAAAACTCACTTGGACTCCATGTCCCAGCCTCCCCCAGGATCTGGGAGAAGCTCTCCCGGAGGTGTGAGTGAAGGTCGCCCTGACAGACTCTGCTATATGTTCCCAACAAACCCTCACTGTACACTTGGGTCTGCCGGGTCTTTCCAACTTCCACCTCCACCAGACCACCCACTGGAAAAAAGAAGTTACATAAGTCACCTTTAAAACCAACTTTGAATTTGGCAGAAAAGTAGTAAAAGTACTGGATTGTTCTTGACAGGTAATGCGATGGTCCTGGAGGCCGACGTCACTCTGCACGGATTCGGAACAGCCGATCAGAAGCCCATCCCCATCATGGCCCACCCCCCGAACGTGACGAGTGACAACACACTGGACCAGTGGCTGGACGCAGTCCTGGAGTCCAGGAAAGGTACAGCTACTTTTAGATGAAGCGACAGCGTAATATTTAATACACAAGGGGGCAGGTAAAAATAATGCTGTTAAAAATGTTTTAAATCTGAGAAGAATAAAAACTGGAGAGAAGTTGTCTTCAATCAAAGAGTCTGGATTTATTCAAGCAATTGTGCACAATTACAAAGAAATGGAAAGCCAAAACCTGTCTGTCCCTCACGCGAGGTCCGTCTGTCCCTGATCAAACACGTCAACACCAAAACAGGCTCTTATACAGTTTACAGACGTCATCAAATCAACATGAAAGAAAACATACAATAGTATTAGTCTAAACAACCTTCGGAGGGAGACAATGGTATCTGGATTAAACTGGGGCATTGATTAGCTGAACTCACATGTACCAATAATTCTAAATGGTGAGAATGAACAGAACAACAACCTGTTGTTTTAACCCTGGTAGATACTGGCTGAACATAATGACCTGAAGAGGCCCAGACAGAGACACACCACTGCCTGTGACCACAAATACAGAGATGCTTTAGCACTTGTGAGTTACTAATGATCTAAACCCAAACAATACATATATATACATGTTAGTTTAGCAAGGCCAGAAATTTTCCATCGCAGCAGATGACTCATGTGAAAGTTCAGAACCTCCAGAATTCACTCTGAGCTATTTGGGGCTCAGATAAGTGAAGTCTGTGGAATTTAAAATTAGAATTTTACATACAGTTCCTTTAAATAAAAGAATATGAGAGTAGGCATGGAGAAATACTACTCCAAAAAAATGCTATTTTTGCAACACATCAGATCTGTGGGCGTGAGCTGACTGTGTATTGTGTGTTTGTGTTTATTCGCAGGGATCAAGTTGGATTTTAAGTCTCTGGCGTCGGTGGGTCTGTCTCTGGACCTGCTGCTCCAGAAGAACAGCTCCAGAGGCATCCAGAGACCAGTGTGGCTCAACGCAGACATCCTCAAGGACCCCCTGGTGCCCGGGTTCATACCCACTATCAACGGCACGCAGTAAGACGCAGGCCCTTTAGGTTCTAGGATCACATGTCATTTTGTGGATTTGTGGTTTAGAGATCTCATGCCTGTGAGAGCAAAGGGAAGGGGGTACTCAGAGCATCAATAATATAGCATTTTCAAACAATAAAAGGTAACACGGTAATCTATGTATGTTATGTTATCACTTAAAAGAACTTTAATATGGACTAAACATATAAACTCTGCCCACAAAACCAAACCGAGCTGGAGGACTAAAGGGGAGAGTGAGAGGAGGAGGGGCTGATAAAGGAACTATGTGATTGGTCGACAGTAGGGTGGTCCTTATTTTCGAAGTTTTGAATTTTAAAGTGGGCGCCCCCTAAAAGGGTTCCATTTGCATAAAAATGAAACACTTAAAAAGATTTTTCCAATAAAATAATGTTTACGTTATGCTCAGTGTCCCTAAAGTCCCTGTAAACGCAGCATTTTGGTGAGTTTGTGATCCATCCATGACAAATGTTTTTTTTCTTAATAATCAGTCTTTATATTAATATATCAATACTTTAGCAATTGACCTGACAAAAGGTTGTTAACAGATGAGACAAAATGTGCCATATTACAGTAAAAAATACCCCACACATAAACTACTGTATGAATCGGAAAAACAACAACGAGCTCATTCACAATGTACAATTGAGAGGGTAACTTATTTAATAATCACCCAGTAATAGTTTCCCAGAAAACTAAGTTTCCCCTTTAAGTGAATTATATATATAAATACTATACTACACTAAATACTATGCAATACTAAACTCCTTGTCATGTTCTGGTGTAAGAGAGGAGGCCAGAGCAGAGACTGAGGTGCAGGTTGGTGTTACACAGGTTTACTGTGGGGAGTACAGGAGGTGGAGACACTAGGGGCGACTCACGGGGAGACAGGACGACGTGGACAGGGAGACACTAGGGGCGACTCACGGGGAGACAGGACGACGTGGACAGGGAGACACTAGGGGCGACTCACGGGGAGACAGGACGACGTGGACAGGGAGACACTAGGGGCGACTCACGGAGACAGGACGACGTGGACAGGCTGGACGACGACAAGGAGTTGTTGAGGACGACATGGAGCGGGTAGACAGAGCAGCAGCGAATGATGAAGAATAGACAAGGAATGAACTGACAATGAACAAAGGACAAGGAGAGGACTGAGTAGTGGGGCTGAAGGGCAAAGAGCTGCAAATGAGCCACCAGCAGGTGGTCATCCAAGTCATCCTCCAAATGGGGCTGGGAACCCACAGCAACTGCCTCAGAGAACTCAAACTGCACTTGTTGTGTCATAAACAAGTTAATTAGTGCAGAAATGTTACTCTTGATGACTGCATATTTGATAGCTATAACATTTTTGTTATTACAGTGTTCAGACTCCAGTTATGTAAAACTTTGCATTGAGCATAGCCTAATTTTTGTTTAAAATAAATATTTTACAGAAATTGTTTTTATATCAAGAGGAACCAATGTATGGGGCACCGTACAATTTCCTCCGATTTTAAATTTTGACTCCACATAAGGACCACCCTCATCTACAGGTGTTTGATTACAAACTTAATATTAAACCAGTCAAAATATCTGAGCTTTGAACGTTAAGACAAATTCTACCATAGAGTTTCTGTCTGCCTCACAGCTTCAGTTTTGACTACGGGCAGTTTACAATCTAATGCCACATATTCAATAATTCACTGTCTATTATAGAAATATAGAAATACAGAAATATGTCATGGCGTCATGTTTTCTTATGAGTTCTGTTGGGAGGTTGCAGGTTCCTGGAGCTGGTTCAGGAGAAGTTCCCAGATGTGACCTTGTCTCTTGGATGGATGGTAGGAGATACACAGAGGTTTGAAAACATCAAGCTAAAAAGTAAACAGAAAGGTTCGACCCAGAATATACACGAGAAGTACATTTCTCCAGCTAACGTAGTCCCGACAAACCCAAGATCTGGAGGTGTCCCTGGTCGTTGCCCTAATGAGCCTCTTAAAAAGTGATCCCACACTCTATTATCGTATTCATACTGTATCTATAACCTCATATTGTAAAAACAGCCGAGCGTCTTATCAGCCTGTTTTCTTAAGCAGCCCAAAGGAGAGATAATGCTCCTGAATGATAATACGCTCCTGAATGATAATAAAGCAGTCAGTCACAGTTGTGCAGCAGTTCAGGTGCTGTTTGCAGATTCTTGGGATCTACAACAGAGCGATGATGGAGGAGATGTACGCGGTGGTGAAGGACCTCCCACAGACCGTAAGAGACAATACACAGAGCTGGATCACACACTCTCTCCTAGAAGCATTTGTTTGTTGTTAATATGATCATACTTATGTTTTCTAAAGCATCATTTGTTTCTTCAAAAAGTGACAATGAGTGTGGCATAAAAGAACCACTGCTCTATAAAAAGGGCTGTTTAATGGTAAGGTTTTCAGACATTATATTAAATAAGATTAGATGGAATTCTACAAAATATAGTGAGAGGACCAAATGCTCTTTTACAGCCATGAACAGGCCAGTCCATTTGTTACAAGAGTTCAAATATAAACATGTATGAATTAACGTTAGCTTTAATTGTTTTTTAAAAGAATCAAGTGGAAATTGACTTGTCTTTGAATAGACCTTTTTAGTGTGAGTAAACAGTAGTGACGTAGGCTCGGTTGTGCATCTTGGCAACAGAAGTACCGCAGAATTCAGCAGCTTGTCGAGATCTGTGAAAGGATTATCGTCAAAAGATCGAGAAAATTTCCTCAACAAGGACCATGACATCCACCCTCCTCTGGGCTCACCACCCACAGAGGGGTTCATAGGGGGTCAGGTGCTATGAGGATTGGGCAGCAAACTGCCCCCGCGACCCAGCTGGATTAAGCGGGAGAAGATGGATGGATGGAAGCCTTTGACAAACGGTGTCCGACTGCCAGATCCTTGTGCGAACAGTGAGTAAAACTTTCAAACTTTAGTTCACCGGTAGAATATAAATTCTGACAACCACACACAGAACAACCAGACATTTTGGTGCTGGAATTTTTTTCTTCTCCATCTTCTTCTGTCCGTGTTCAGTCCGAATGAATCAGAATGAACGGGGAACAATACCACTTCTGTTGCCAAAATGCAAAATGTGCAGGTTTTTTTTATCCCTTCCACACTAAAAGGGTCTATACTTGGCTGTTCCTTGGTTAGTTCTGCAGAAGGGAAGCCACATTTCATTCATTTCAAGCACAAACCTAAAATACCATTATATGCCATGATACACTGTGAGTTTCTGAACTGAAATCCCATACTCAGCTATTATAAGCCATTGGACCTCTTTAAGATGGTTCATTAATTCATTAAACACCCTAAAGAGAAGCACTAAAGTGAAGTGGCTGTGCTCCTGTATGAGGAAATCAAATCTAATAACCTTTTATCTGACGTCTGTGTCAGGTGACCTTCCCAATCAAGGCCGTGCACGCCCGCAGTGGATGGACTCACATCAGCTGGCTCCTCAGTCAGTCCTCCAGGTCAGACAGAACCATTTTATGATTTTATGTACATGTGGTGTATGGATGTAGCAACACTTTTCTCAGATTCTCCATTGAAATGAACAGGATTCCTGCTTAAACAGAATTTCCACCACAAAAAAGAGCAGTTTAGAAGCATTTAGAGGCAAAAGTGGGTGGGATGAAATAAGGTCAAGGTCCCTAAAACTTTTTTTTTTTTAACATTTGCATATTTCTTGTGTTCGAATGCTGTGTGTGATATAGTGTGTGTTTTAATGCCCAGGTTCAGTCTGACTCTGTGGCAGAGCTCTCTTCACCCCACAGTGGAAGACTTGCTGTTTGTGAGGGACAACAGTCACCCAGCGCGAGTCTACTACGACATCTATGAGCCCACACTGACGCTCTTCAGACAGGCCGTGGGTAAGAGACAACCACGCCAAAGACACATGAGCTCTTATCATTAGTTGAACTTCGTTAGTAAAATTCCATTGTCATGACCTGCATCCCCATAACAGCGAAGATCTATTCAAATACAGCTTTTACAATTGTAATGTTGATGGATTCTAAATGACAAAAACACTGGACACAATGGCCAAGTTGTTTTATGTTATAAAGCTCTATTATCGTCACAAACCAGGAGGACGTTTGGAAACATGTGATCAGTTTTCTTCATCTCCATGTCATTGTAGCGTTCAGTTATGTTCGGCTCAGTGACAATTCCAATCATACCTCAGTTTTCATCATTTCCACTGACGCATGACTCCGAGTGCACTGGGTACATGTGATTAGAAGAGACGAGGACGCCAAATTCCAGATGATTCAAACAGCACATACGTCTGCAGGCTTCATTTTACCAACATCACATTTACTTCAGTGGGTTTGATCACAGTCGCTTGAGCCCAGTGCCGGGAACTACACCGGAAGTTGTCATTGCAGGTTTCCAAATGTCTTCCTGGTTTGTGACATAAGTGTGAATAGAGTCTATTTGGTGTTTTGGTTCTCAAGATGATTCTCCAATCAGAACGCAGAAAGAGCCTCACATGACTCTTATTTGTGTTGCCAGTTTCAGTGCTGAAATCCAGTTTGTTTAAACCTAAAATGTCTCTCTGATCTGAGCGGTCACTCCCTAAACCCCAGCATCTGTCATGAGTCAGTGCTAGTGCAGCTTCTGCAGCTCAGGGAGGGAATTCTGGAAGTTCTGAGCTTCACATGAGGCCTGACAGGTTAAGGCACTGGCATTCCAGGTTCACATATGATTGTAAAACCTTTTTACAACTGTAAGAGCGCAGGTTACATAGTGCTTCTTTAAATGTATGCAAGTGTAATGTGTATTGAGTTGAAGTATATTACCTTATTTAACTCTTTCTGCTACTCTGCTAAAAGGCTGACTGTGCTTTTCCTTGTGTGTGTGTGTGTGTGTGTGTGTGTGTGTGTGTGTGTGTGTATGTGTGTGTGTGTGTATGTATGTGTGTGTGTGTGTGTATATGTCTGTGTGTGTGTATGTGTGTGTGTATGTGTGTGTGTGTGTCTGTGTGTGTGTGTGTATGTATGTGTGTGTGTGTGTGTGTGTATGTCTGTGTGTGTGTATGTGTGTGTGTATGTGTGTGTGTGTGTGTGTGTGTGTGTGTGTGTGTGTATGTGTGTGTGTATGTGTGTGTGTGTGTGTGTGTGTGTGTATGTGTGTGTGTGTGTGTGTGTGTCTGTGTGTGTGTGTGTGTATGTGTGTGTGTGTGTGTGTGTGTGTGTATGTGTGTGTGTATGTGTGTGTGTGTGTGTGTGTGTGTGTGTGTGTGTGTATGTGTGTGTGTGTGTGTGTGTGTGTATGTGTGTGTGTGTGTGTGTGTGTATGTGTGTGTGTGTGTGTGTGTGTGTGTGTGTGTGAGACAGAGGAGCAGGGCAGACTGAGGCGGTTCTACCCTGGAGGAGACCTGCTGGACTTCCTGTCTGGAGCCCACACACAGAGCTTGGACTGGGGCAGGAGTTTAAGTGTTGCCCTGGTCTCTGTCACTGACCACACCTCTCTGTCTTCTGCCCTCAGAGGTTTGTATTCTTTGTGATAGACAGAGCTGTATGTTTCTTTCAGTAGAATGTGGTAGAATGTGGTTCCAGGTTGTGTTCTCTTTCAGACACAGCAGGGGGGATGCTGGTTCTCCGTGTGGGGGCTGACCACAGGCATCCTGGGGTCCCTGTGGTGGTGCCTGTGGGGGTCCCTGTGGTCCCCAGCTCTGAGATCCTCACACTGGAGGTAATGATGCCGCTGTCATAAGTTACATCACACGCTTCACACAAGTTATGTCACATGACCGTCACTTTGCATTAGTGGCCACTCTAGTGCATGTAAAATCAGACAGTTTCAGGTTAAGAATAGGGTGAGGTTTAGGAACAGCTCCTTTGGTGAAGGTTAGAGTGTAAGTGTGTAAAATCCCTCAGTCGTCCATGACACCATCTGTCTCCAATTTATAACTCCATTCTCAAATCTAAATCAGAACAAATTAAGAAAACAATAGGAGTATCCAGGTCAGGCCCAGAGGTGTGAAAGCTCCATTATGGTTCTGAATGATTCTGTTAATATGACCCCACACTCAGGGCAAGTTCAATAGGCCGAGCGAACAACAGAAACTGTAAACAAGTAGGGTATTAGTTTCAGAGTAATTTCATTGTAGCCAGCTCCTCTCTTTCAGGCAGATTTAAGGCAGTGTCCTCCAGCGACTGACCCGAACTGAAGAAGCTGCTTGAATGAGCTGTAAAACGTCTTCCACCAAATACACTTTTGTCCAGTTGACAAATTGAATTTCTCCTTTTGCTGTTAGAGTGTAGGGACAGGTGAGCTGGGGTCAGCCCTATGTTCCCACAGTCCTATGTTCCCTCATTTCTAAGATTTTTCTCAAAATTAAACTCTAAGTCAGGTCATTTTTATTTTTATACCGCATTTAAAGGGATGAGTCAGAGTAATTTCAACCTAAGGTCCTTTGCACCAGGACCTTAAGCTGGACTGAGGGAACATAGGGCTGAGGGAACATAGGGCTGAGGGAACATAGGCCTGAGGGAACATAGGGCTGAGGGAACATAGGCCTGAGGGAACATAGGGCTGAGGGAACATAGGGCTGAGGGAACATAGGGCTGAGGGAACATAGGGCTGAGGGAACATAGGGCTGAGGGAACATAGGGCTGAGGGAACATAGGGCTGAGGGAACATAGAGCTGAGGGAACATAGGGCTGAGGGAACATAGGGCTGAGGGAACATAGAGCTGAGGGAACATAGGCCTGAGGGAACATAGAGCTGAGGGAACATAGGCCTGAGGGAACATAGGGCTGAGGGAACATAGGGCTGAGGGAATATAGGGCTGAGGGAACATAGGGCTGAGGGAACATAGGGCTGAGGGAACATAGGGCTGAGGAACATAGGGCTGAGGGAACATAGGGCTGAGGAACATAGGGCTGAGGAACATAGGGCTGAGGGAACATAGGGCTGAGGGAACATAGGGCTGAGGGAACATAGGGCTGAGGGAACATAGGGCTGAGGGAACATAGGGCTGAGGAACATAGAGCTGAGGAACATAGGGCTGAGGGAACATAGAGCTGAGGAACATAGGGCTGAGGAATATAGGGCTGAGGAACATAGGGCTGAGGGAACATAGGGCTGAGGAACATAGGGCTGAGGGAACATAGGACTGAGGAACATGGGGCTGAGGAACATGGGGCTGAGGGAACATAGAGCTGAGGAACATAGGGCTGAGGAACATAGGGCTGAGGAACATAGGGCTAAGGGAACATAGGGCTGAGGGAACATAGAGCTGAGGGAACATAGGCCTGAGGGAACATAGGCCTGAGGGAACATAGGCCTGAGGGAACATAGGGCTGAGGGAACATAGAGCTGAGGGAACATAGGGCTGAGGGAACATAGAGCTGAGGGAACATAGAGCTGAGGGAACATAGGGCTGAGGGAACATAGGGCTGAGGGAACATAGAGCTGAGGGAACATAGAGCTGAGGGAACATAGAGCTGAGGGAACATAGGGCTGAGGGAACATAGGGCTGAGGGAACATAGGCACACTCCTGCTGAGCTAACCAGGTCTTGGCAGAACTGCGCTGGGGGGAAAAAATGACACGTCAGTCACTTCCCATACATTTTGTGTAGTGTACAGTCAGGACCTGTGAGGTTTGAAGGATCAAGAGCAGCAATCTTTAAAATGTAAATCAAATGATGTATATATTATAATGCTTTGTTTAAATTGTTGATCACTATGGCAACAGTCCTTATTTTTCATCATCCTGAACACCATCGATAGCTTCAGTGAATATTGCAATAATATTTTTGCAGCTCAATTAACCATTATACACAAGCAAAGTTAGAAAGGTGTATTGTCCGGAAACACAATGACAGAGTATTCTCAGACAAAATTAGAACAGCTGACCCTTTCGTCAGAGGGTCAAAGCCTTAACTACTGCACCACTGTCATCTCCCATCTCTGACAATTCAGTACCTACGTTCAGTCTTGTGGCTCTCATCCCTGCAGCCTTCTGCCCTTCTGTGTTTTAGGAGGTCCTGGAGGAGCTGAGCCTGCACCCGCGCGCTCTGTGGGGGTTGTACCTGAGGGTCGGGGCCCCTGAGCTCCTGGGGGCCTCTCTCTCGTCTCTGCTGCAGTTCTACAATTCAGATCAGCTCTACAGACCAGTGTGGCTCGGCATGGACCCGCATGCCTTCTACAGTGTACAGGTATGGCCTAAAGGGGGAGGACGTAGATACACAGGACGCACAATTTAAGACAATTTAATTTAATTTAAGTAAAAAAGCACAAATGCATCTGGTATTAGCAAAGGACAGACACAAAGATGAGACAAACTGAATCATATCCACATTTTATCCACACACACACGCACACCAAATCTATCTCCCTCCTCCAGCTGGTTCAGAAGCAGCAGTTCGGCTCCTCACCGGTTTTAACAGACATCAACACATTCCCCCTGTTTGAGCTTCACTTCACTGCCTGTGTGTTTTAGAATTGATTTGAAGATTTTACTGATCACTTTTAAAGCTCGTTTAGGTCTTGCACCAAGTTACATTTCAGAACTTTTAACCCCGTACGAGCCTTAGATCCTCAGGCAGGTCCTTGTGGCTGTTCCGAAGTCCAGGCTCTGGACGAAGGTGATGGAGATAAGGCTCACAACATCAGTATCATCTTGTACATAACTTCTTAAAACCCATTTTTATCGGTTGGCCTTCCTTTAACTGGTCTTAGTTATTTTTATTCCTTTTCATTCTATCTCTTTTATTATTCTGGTTTGTTGCATCATTGACTGTTTTTTGTTGTTTTATGTGCTATTTAAATGTGTTTTGTATTGTTGATTACTGCTTGTACAGCACTTTGTAAACCTTGTTTTTAAAAGTGCTTTATAAATAAAGACTTATTATTATATCTGAAGAAGCGCTGTAGGAAACACATATGTTCACATTATTTCATATTTAGGGTGGCAGTAGCTCAGTCGGTCAAGCAATTGTCCACTGATCTGAAGGTTGGCGGTTCGAATCCCTCTCTCGACATAAACATCATTGGTGATCGGTGAGATCCACAGGTCGCTGGTGTGATTCCAGCTCCCACAGATGAATGCTGCCATTGTGTCCTTGGACAAGACACTTAACCCACCTCACCCCCACACTTGTGTGTGAATGGGGGAGTGGTTCCTTGTTTTTGAGCGCCTTGAAGGTAGAAGAGTGCTATAAAAATGTGACCATTTCATATGGTCTAAGCTTTTGTCACTTGTAGACCAACTCACTAGCCAAAACTTTTACTCAAGTGAGAGTACTGTAACTTCAATCAAAATATTATTCAAGTAGGAGTAAAAGTATGCTGCTAGAAAATAACTATTATATACTGATCAATAAGATACTGTATAGTAATTATTGTCCCTGTCATTTTTATCTGGCTCCCCTCAGGAGTTTGTCTCAACTGTGGATCAGCTGTTCCCTCACTGCACTATAGTCCTGAATGAGGCCGTCCCTGCCCCAGACCTGTCCCAAAGGCTGGCTGTGCACCTGTCGTCCCTGCACCTTTCGGAGCTCCACACCGCCCTCAGAGGCCTGGACACTTACGAAGTGATCCTGGAGACGGACCAAAGCACTACAGAGCTCACACAACTGATGGAGAACCACAGAGACAGCTTCAGATGCAATATATATGTGACGTCCAAAGAGTCCTAACAGTGTGGGAGTGTGTGCATGTACTTATGTGAATAATGACGCCCTCAGAAGGAAATGTTTATATGATGTTAGAGTGAAGGATTATGTAAGAATGTAGAAATAAATGATTTTTAAGCATTGTCCGCCAAACTGCATGCTGGTGTCTCTTGTAAACTAACTAATATGTAGAATAAATCAGGGAATAAAGGGTCACAAAATGATCCCCTAAATTCTAACTCAAAATAATCATCAGTGACACGAAAATTACACAAGTACAATGCCATTACATATCTCTATCCCATTCCCACCCTGCTCCCTCTGTGTCTTTATTCAGGTTTCATTTAGGTGTTAGTTCTAAGCTATTTTTCCTATTAGTTGGGACTTAATGTTGGCACTTTTGCATTGTTAAAAGATATCTTCTTATATGGCTGTGTTTTTATATGGATTTTCACAGACTTCCAACGGGAAAAGAGGGTTATTAATCTAAATTACACACAAGAAAGCTCAAATTTTCTTAAAAACTGGTTTAATACTGATAATTGGGCAGTTAATGCATATTTCCTGGAGTTTACATTAGCAACTAGAACCAATATGTCGGCAGGTGGCAAACAGCAATGCAATTTTTGTAGTAGTATAAGTAGTATAAATAAAACAAAATATTCTTTTTCTGTGTACAACTGCTATTGCCCTTTTGGATTTTTTTTTTTTCACAAATGTGTTACATGTTTAATATTTCATCTTTTACAATATTTCATCACCATTTTAGATTCACAAAAAGCTTTAGTGCAAACAGAAAAAAATTAAAATAAAAACAAGACAGTACCATTCCTTATAAATGATCAATCACCAGTCAGAATAAAAAAGAACGGACCAGTCCACATATATATGAGTATCTCTATTGGTTATGATGACAGATTTTACCACGTAAGCAGAAATAAGACATTTTTAATATCAAAATCTCAAGTTAAAGTTCAACTTGTGTGTGCTTTAAATTGTAATTGTACCCAAAGTATAATATTTATATAAAAGCCTATGATATAATTTCACATTCATAATTCAATGCTCTTAAATGTAAACAGCACCCTGACTCCCAGAGTAAGTACCATTTTAGATTCATACAAGTACAAAATATTCAAATAAAAGTCAATTACAAGATACTAAAAACATATTAGATCCAGCATTGTATTAAAGAACTACTCCTATTTCTGCACAAACCTCAATGCTGCTATACAAGGTTATAGTGTGTGTGCAAGTATGTCTGTGTGTGCCTGTGTGTGTGTGTCCATGGTCCGTTCAGGTGCTTCTATTCTGTGCATGTGCGTGGTGAAGTGAATGAGAGTACGGCGACCGGGGTGAGTTAGGGAGCAAGTGCCGTGTCACTCGCGACACCAGTGAGGTTCAGAACAGGGAGTTAAACCCTGAGGGACGAGGGGCTGAGAGACTCTCCGGCCCTGGAGAAGAAGACGGTTCATCCCTGTGTCCTTTGACCACGGCCAGAGGACCGAAACAGGAACACAACTTGGCTGTCTCTCATACGAAAAAAAAAAACTGTAACTGTAAAAGTAGCGCAACTGTTACTTTCCGTGGTAACTAGTTACTTTTATAGTGAAGTAACTCAGTTACTAATGCAATTGCTTTTTGAGAGAAGTAACTGGTAACTCTAACTAATTACTTTTTCAAAGCAATATGCCCAACACTGTCAGTGCTGGGTGCATGTGAGTGTGTCTGTGTGTGTGTCTGATGTGTTCAGGTGCCTCTACAGCTGGGTCTGTAGGAGTGAGTGAGTGAGTGTGTGTGTGTGTGTGTGGTGCGTTCAGGTGCCTCTACAGCTGGGCCTGTAGGAGTGTGTGTGTGTGTGTGTGTGTGTGTGTGGTGCGTTCAGGTGCCTCTACAGTTGGGTCTGTATGAGTGTGTGTGTGTGGTGCGTTCAGGTGCCTCTACAGTTGGGTCTGTAGGAGTGTGTGTGTGTGTGTGTGTGTGTGTGTGGTGCGTTCAGGTGCCTCTACAGTTGGGTCTGTATGAGTGTGTGTGTGTGTGGTGCGTTCAGGTGCCTCTACAGCTGGGTCTGTAGGAGTGTGTGTGTGTGTGTGTGTGGTGTGTTCAGGTGCCTCTACAGTTGGGTCTGTATGAGTGTGTGTGTGTGTGGTGCGTTCAGGTGCCTCTACAGTTGGGTCTGTAGGAGTGTGTGTGTGTGGTGCGTTCAGGTGCCTCTACAGTTGGGTCTGTATGAGTGTGTGTGTGTGTGGTGCGTTCAGGTGCCTCTACAGCTGGGTCTGTATGAGTGTGTGTGTGTTCGTGGTGCGTTCAGGTGCCTCTACAGTTGGGTCTGTATGAGTGTGTGTGTGTGTGGTGCGTTCAGGTGCCTCTACAGTTGGGTCTGTATGAGTGTGTGTGTGGTGCGTTCAGGTGCCTCTACAGTTGGGTCTGTAGGACTGTGTGTGTGTTCGTGGTGCGTTCAGGTGCCTCTACAGCTGGGTCTGTATGAGTGTGTGTGTGTTCGTGGTGCGTTCAGGTGCCTCTACAGTTGGGTCTGTATGAGTGTGTGTTCGTGGTGCTTTCAGGTGCCTCTACAGTTGGGTCTGTATGAGTGTGTGTGTGGTGCATTCAGGTGCCTCTACAGATGTGTCTGTATGAGTGTGTGTGTGTTCGTGGTGCATTCAGGTGCCTCTACAGTTGGGTCTGTATGAGTGTGTGTGTGTGTTCGCGGTGCGTTCAGGTGCCTCTACAGTGGGTCTGTATGAGTGTGTGTTCGTGGTGCGTTCAGGTGCCTCTACAGTTGGGTCTGTATGAGTGTGTGTTCGTGGTGCGTTCAGGTGCCTCTACAGTTGGGTCTGTATGAGTGTGTGTGTGTGTGTGTTCGTGGTGCGTTCAGGTGCCTCTACAGTTGGGTCTGTATGAGTGTGTGTGTGTTCGTGGTGCGTTCAGGTGCCTCTACAGTTGGGTCTGTATGAGTGTGTGTGTGTGTGGTGCGTTCAGGTGCCTCTACAGTTGGGTCTGTATGAGTGTGTGTGTGGTGCGTTCAGGTGCCTCTACAGTTGGGTCTGTAGGAATGTGTGTGTGTTCGTGGTGCGTTCAGGTGCCTCTACAGCTGGGTCTGTATGAGTGTGTGTGTGTTCGTGGTGCGTTCAGGTGCCTCTACAGTTGGGTCTGTATGAGTGTGTGTTCGTGGTGCTTTCAGGTGCCTCTACAGTTGGGTCTGTATGAGTGTGTGTTCGTGGTGCATTCAGGTGCCTCTACAGCTGGGTCTGTATGAGTGTGTGTGTGTTCGTGGTGCGTTCAGGTGCCTCTACAGTTGGGTCTGTATGAGTGTGTGTGTGTTCGTGGTGCGTTCAGGTGCCTCTACAGTTGGGTCTGTATGAGTGTGTGTTCGTGGTGCGTTCAGGTGCCTCTACAGTTGGGTCTGTATGAGTGTGTGTTCGTGGTGCGTTCAGGTGCCTCTACAGCTGGGTCTGTATGAGTGTGTGTGTGTTCGTGGTGCGTTCAGGTGCCTCTACAGTTGGGTCTGTATGAGTGTGTGTTCGTGGTGCGTTCAGGTGCCTCTACAGTTGGGTCTGTATGAGTGTGTGTGTGTTCGTGGTGCGTTCAGGTGCCTCTACAGTTGGGTCTGTATGAGTGTGTGTGTGTGTGGTGCGTTCAGGTGCCTCTACAGCTGGGTCTGTATGAGTGTGTGTGTGTTCGTGGTGCGTTCAGGTGCCTCTACAGTTGGGTCTGTAGGAGTGTGTGTGTGTGGTGCGTTCAGGTGCCTCTACAGCTGGGTCTGTATGAGTGTGTGTGTGTTCGTGGTGCGTTCAGGTGCCTCTACAGTTGGGTCTGTATGAGTGTGTGTGTGTGGTGCGTTCAGGTGCCTCTACAGTTGGGTCTGTATCAGAGTACTTGTGAGGCGTTCAGTTTCGCTCTCGGACGACTGGCTCTCACTGCTCACGGTCCTCTGCAGAGCGCTCAGGTCCTGCTCCCCAGGTGAAGGGAGCCTGTGCTGGGTCAGGTACTGGCGACAGGAGCAGAAGGTGTGGTAGAAGAAGGAGGAGAGCCCAGCCATGTCTGTGGAGATGAGAGGCAGCAGCAGCTCCGCAGATGCCTGGTTGTAGTACGAGATCTGACCAGAGGAGAGGAACAATGATGGATGTAGAGTGTGTTAGACTAAAGGAGTCCTAAAAGAGTGTGTTAGACTAAAGGAGTCCTAAAAGAGTGTGTTAGACTAAAGGAGTCCTAAAAGAGTGTGTTAGACTAAAGGAGTCCTAAAAGAGTGTGTTAGACTAAAGGACTCCTAAAAGAGTGTGTTAGACTAAAGGAGTCCTAAAAGAGTGTGTTAGACTAAAGGAGTCCTAAAAGAGTGTGTTAGACTAAAGGACTCCTAAAAGAGTGTGTTAGACTAAAGGAGTCCTAAAAGAGTGTGTTAGACTAAAGGAGTCCTAAAAGAGTGTGTTAGACTAAAGGAGTCCTAAAAGAGTGTGTTAGACTAAAGGAGTCCTAAAAGAGTGTGTTAGACTAAAGGAGTCCTAAAAGAGTGTGTTAGACTAAAGGAGTCCTAAAAGAGTGTGTTAGACTAAAGGACTCCTAAAAGAGTGTGTTAGACTAAAGGACTCCTAAAAGAGTGTGTTAGACTAAAGGACTCCTAAAAGAGTGTGTTAGACTAAAGGAGTCCTAAAAGAGTGTGTTAGACTAAAGGACTCCTAAAAGAGTGTGTTAGACTAAAGGAGTCCTAAAAGAGTGTGTTAGACTAAAGGAGTCCTAAAAGAGTGTGTTAGACTAAAGGACTCCTAAAAGAGTGTGTTAGACTAAAGGAGTCCTAAAAGAGTGTGTTAGACTAAAGGAGTCCTAAAAGAGTGTGTTAGACTAAAGGACTCCTAAAAGAGTGTGTTAAACTAAAGGACTCCTAAAAGAGTGTGTTAGACTAAAGGAGTCCTAAAAGAGTGTGTTAGACTAAAGGAGTCCTAAAAGAGTGTGTTAAACTAAAGGACTCCTAAAAGAGTGTGTTAGACTAAAGGACTCCTAAAAGAGTGTGTTAGACTAAAGGACTCCTAAAAGAGTGTGTTAGACTAAAGGAGTCCTAAAAGAGTGTGTTAGACTAAAGGAGTCCTAAAAGAGTGTGTTAGACTAAAGGAGTCCTAAAAGAGTGTGTTAGACTAAAGGACTCCTAAAAGAGTGTGTTAAACTAAAGGACTCCTAAAAAAGTGTGTTAGACTAAAGGAGTCCTAAAAGAGTGTGTTAGACTAAAGGAGTCCTAAAAGAGTGTGTTAAACTAAAGGACTCCTAAAAGAGTGTGTTAGACTAAAGGACTCCTAAAAGAGTGTGTTAGACTAAAGGACTCCTAAAAGAGTGTGTTAGACTAAAGGAGTCCTAAAAGAGTGTGTTAGACTAAAGGAGTCCTAAAAGAGTGTGTTAGACTAAAGGAGTCCTAAAAGAGTGTGTTAAACTAAAGGACTCCTAAAAGAGTGTGTTAGACTAAAGGACTCCTAAAAGAGTGTGTTAGACTAAAGGACTCCTAAAAGAGTGTGTTAGACTAAAGGACTCCTAAAAGAGTGTGTTAGACTAAAGGACTCCTAAAAGAGTGTGTTAGACTAAAGGACTCCTAAAAGAGTGTGTTAAACTAAAGGACTCCTAAAAGAGTGTGTTAGACTAAAGGAGTCCTAAAAGAGTGTGTTAGAATTAAGGAGTCCTAAAAGAGTGTGTTAGACTAAAGGAGTCCTAAAAGAGTGTGTTAGAATTAAGGACTCCCTGTACACAGTTCACCATGTTTCACTATGTGCACGTTTGATTTGCTCTGGTACATTCTCACCAGCCCAGTCCAATAGTTTGCAGCTGATGACATCAACATGGGCAGTGACGCTAACTGGAGGCTCTACTTTGTCTGAAACTCTTGTTACTCAAATCAGATATTATTATTATTAATCTGAGTTTTGTTTTAATGCAATTTGACTCTAAAGAACTGAAACAAACATGTCAGATCACATTACGTTACATTATCCATACTTGCGCTCATCTCTTTTGTTGAAAATCAAACACCAAAACAGTGTTTAACATTTAACAATCTACAGATCAGTGTGTCGTATTATTGTATTGTTCTTAAATTCAGAGAGTCTTTACCAGAGCCTTGTTGTCAGGAGTCTCCAGGATGGTGAAGCCAGCACACAGCACTTCTCCCCGGCTGAAGCCCTCCGTCGGGGGATGAGTGGGCAGAGTGACGGAGCGTAAAGCGATCACATATGGATCACTGAGGAGAAGACAAACACACGTCTGTTCACTGTTCATTCACACCTAATGTGCTCGTACTGACCCGCTGGCACAGGGCTTCCTCTTTGACGCCAGCAGTATGAAGTCCTGCAGCACAGCCTCTCCTCTAGGGGGCGATGTGGGAGATGCCACAGCCCCTCCACCAGGAGGGGTCACCACACGGTAAAGGAAGTCATCAGCATCCACACGCCGGATCAGCTCACACTCCCTACGAGCACAACATGAACATTTTTAAGAGCGTCACGGAGATTTTCAGGTCGGCCAGATGAATCACAGCACCACTTCCTGAGGCCAATGTGAAAAAATAAATTCACTATTGTTTATTACACTGACAGAGCCCACGTTGAACTTTGTGCCCATGTTTGTTTCATGTTGCCCAATAATAACAGAGATATGAACCATAAAGCAGGTCACATGTCTGCCTCGGACAGTAAACTGTAAATTCCAGTTAGAACTGTGACCCCCAGCTCACTTTAAACTACAGGGATTCTAAAGTCGATTTTGTGATGTCACAAGACCCCAGCCTGTTACACAGAGTAAACAGGATACTGTCATTGATCACACACACACAGGTAAACCCCCTGTGGCCCTCATGACGTCTCACTTGTAGTGGGGGTCCCACAGGTGGCGGGTGCTGAGCTCGGACAGCAGGGTGAAGGCCCTGTGAGCGGGCACGTCCATCTCTGCCTCTATCCTGAAGCTCAGCATGGCAGGGTGCTCCACTGTGTACAACTGCACCTGCCAAAGACAACAGGAGGAGTCAGCACCACAGACATGTCTCCTGATGTTACAGATGCACTGATCCGATACTGGGATCTGATACCGGTGCATCCCTCATCTAAAGAGGTTAGTGTGAGTCTGACCTGGTCCTTCTCTGAGCTCAGGCGCCAGCCGTGGTGAGCAGCCAACATCTTCAGAGCAGACACATTATTGTAGCTCAAATAAACCTGCAATAAAATAAAGAAAAAAAGCTGCTAGCCGTCTAGTATCTACACATAAGATAAGCAAATAAAAAGTATGGTAGTCTGATTTATTGTAAAACAGTGACCAAGAGTAGGCTGTATAAGCAGTAGATTAAAATCTCAAACATCCAAATCTATGCACAAACAAAATAACAAATAACAAATCTATGCACAAAATATAAGAATAATTTCACAAAAATAATAAGAACAAGCAAACAAAATGATTTTACTACTCAATTTACTAATACTTTTGGCCATCAAAAGAAATCTTGGAAGGTGTTAAATAAGCCGTAACAGTAAAACCTCAGTCCTCCCTGACACATAAATAATCATTTATCCAACATGTTTAATGTTTATTACTTAACCTCTGTTGTTGGAAAGAAGTTGTTGGAAGAAGTTGTTGGAAAACAACTTCTTCAAAATATTTGTCAACCGGAGGCAGCAACTACAAACACTATCTCCAGGGTCAAAATGATTTTTTGAGAAATCTGCCTGAAGAACAGAAGTGGTAAATATAATGAACAAGCTCAAAACTTCTCAAATTGAATTGAATTGATTGAATTGACCAGCAGCCCAGTAAGACACAGGGCTCCTGAGGGCCACACATCAAACAGTCCATGCTGACATTCCATTTCTTACACTTGTAAAATTAAATGCATTTATTTATTCTTTATTTAACCAGGATAGTCCCTCTTTTACAGTGGGAAAGTGGAACCGAGGCACAGGGAGAACATGCACACTCCACAGAGGAGTCGACCCAGGACCTTCCTGGTGTGAGGTGAAAGTGCCAACCACTGTTCACAGTGCTGCCCCTAACTAAGGACATGCTTTTAAACTGAAGGATTAAACTGGACTCCGGATGTTTCGGTGAATGAATAACCCACATACCTTTGTCCACCTCTCCGGCCTCTCTAGAAAACTGTGCTGCAGTTATCAGTGCGGCTCATCTCAGATTAAATATGCTCTGAGTCAGATACTAGTCACAAATCACAACTTTATGAATTATGGCTTGGTTCAGGTCAGGTTTAGAATAGTCCATAGAGTCGTGCTATAACTCTATTTCATGCACAATAAGATGACTAACATATGATGGATGCGTTTGACCTGTGAGGATCCGGCTCAGTCAAAGCTCTTGTATGAAAAGTTACTGTGAGACAGTTGTTGTTTCATGTCATTTGATCAGTGAAATGATCTTAAGGTCCTAACTGTGAATGTAAACCTGTATCAGTCTGAGGTCTGACCTGGTTTGTGGGGTCCCAGGGCACTGACAGGGGCACCTCAGCCTGCTGACGGGAGATGATGTATTTTCTAGAATACAGGAGAGCACAGTCCTTCAGTATCACTTATATCTGATATGTGGCACAAACAACAGATGTACCTGTCCAGACGGATCTTCTTACGGGCGGTGGCCTCCTCAAAGCGCCTCTGTCCCTCCTGAGGGCACAGAACAGGTGGTCCTTACCTCTTTGTCAAAGCCTGATCTCATCACATCTCAGAAGCTCAGGGCTGGGCCTGGTCAGTACTTGGATAGGTTAGTGGCAAAAACTGTTGTGTCCTTAGGCAAGGCACTTCACCCACATTGCCTAGTGTGAATGTGGTGTGTGTGTGTGTGTTGGTGGTGGGAGGGGCCGATGGTGCAGATTGGCAGTCTCACTTCTGTCAGTCTGCCCCAGGGCAGTTGTGGGTACAAGAGTACCTGACACCACCACGTGTGGACTAAATGAATAATGTTCTGTAAATCACTATACAAATCCTATGTTTTTTACAGCACAAACACAGAGCACAGCATTTTAGAGCAACAATCAGACGGACCACAGGCTCCGGCTGTATCCGTGGTAACAGACGGGGCTTCCCATCTCTGTCCAGGACCTCGAAGATCATGAAGTGTTTTATTTATATAGTAAGTGTTTTATTTATATAGCGCTTTTCACAGACATATGTCACAAAGACGCTTTACAGAGGATTATTCAGAGCATTTTTCATTCACTCCATACCCGGTGGTGGTAAACTACTGCTATAGCCACAGCTGCCCTGGGGCAGACTGACGGAGGCGCGGCTGCCAAGCCAACCGGCGCCAACGGTCCCTCCGACCACCACCAACACTCACTCACACAACTTTCACACCTACAGTGCATGTTTTTGGGTTGATGGGGGAAACCGGAGCACCCGGAGGAAACCCATCCAGACACGGGGAGGAACATGCAAACTCCACACAGAAAGGCCCGGGCGACCCGGGAATCGAACCCGCAACCTTCTTGCTGTGAGGCATGAGTGCTAGCCACTCAGCCACCGTGCCGCCAAGGCGGAGTTTATGTGTCTGTTGGGCCCCTCGGCCTGATAGGCCTCAGCTCTGACCCCCACCTCCATACTGCAGGGGCACATGGAGTGTACAGTAAATAAATGGTGTATAAATGAGGCTCTGTGTGGGGTACGACAGGGCCACACCTGTTCTTAAAGGAGTTGTTGACAATGGCCCTCAGCAGCAGACGGTCGCCAACCTGTGAGGGGCCCCGGAACTTAAACATGTCTATGTCCCGCAGGGTGGGGTGAGCGTGGCACAGACGACTGCCACAGGAACACACAAAACTCACATGTTGTACTCAGTACAGTTATTACAGTATTCATGTTAGTAACAGAAGGATCATGTAGAGAGCAAAAGGCATGTTTGACTTTTAAAGACACAAGAGCAAATGAGAGTGAACTGTGCAATTCCAAAACTTTGTTGCACCAATTGTAATATTGTTATGGCTCTTAATAAAATAAGTTTATGTTATAAGTGACAATTGCTCCTTTAATTTGAGTCATATTAAAGAAGACATATTATACTTGTGTCTGGTTTATAGTTATAATCTATGATCACTAATTTATAGTTTGGACATTTAAAACTGATGTTAGCTTAATCAAAGAAACAGGTCCAATGACTTCTGGGTCATCGCAACAAAAGGCAGATCATGCTTTTTTTAATCTGTGCCAAAATTCCTACACGATGTTGCCAGATTCTATGTGTATCAACATTTAAGAAAATAAAATGATGCAAACGGGGGTAGATCAGATCAAACAAGAAATCAAGAATCACTTTAAATACAACTTTGAGTGGGTAAATGAGAATGTAAAACATTTATGCCATGGTTTAAAACTGTGAAAAGTCAAATTTGAACATTATGTGTCCTTTAAAATCAGGTGTACATCACAGTGCGTGAGGGTGTGGCTTGTACCTGGCAGCTATAGTGGCCACGTTCACCATCCAGGCCATGATCTGCCCTCCAAATGTGTTGACCTGAAAACACAACACTGGAGCCTGAACTCAAACCTCACACACACAACGCTGTAGAGGGACAGAGGCTCAGACCTGGTGATTAGCATGAGGAGGCAGCACCAGCTCCACACTCTCCACACTGGTCTTCACAGCAGACACAGCCTTCTCCACCACACTGCCCCCTGTGGGACAGCAACAGGATTACACTTTAAAGAGGGGTATTACACTTCTCTGGGGTATTAACTGCTAACACATGACATATTTAGATCACTGTGTTACCTTTTAATGTTTTGTATTAATAATCCCCCCTCCCTTTGCTCCCTGTGCTAAGTCACTGCCCCTTTAGAGTGCTGTCACATTACAATCTGCATTCTGCTAATCAAACTGTTGTTGTGTACAGTTTTGTATCATGTTTTTGTACATTTATAGACAACTGACTTGTGAACAAAGCCCTGGACAGAATCATAGTGCTAACCATAATGAGAGTTCGAATAGGACAAAAAAAGATTAGAGATTACATAAAACTTGAATGAATAATACATGAAACCTCTTCAGGCGTGTTTTTGATGAGGGAACAACATTATAACTTAGTAGAAAGCAAAAAAGTAGAATTCCCTCTACTTTGTGCTGAAAATGACAGTTTATTATCTAAAATATTATGTTTTTATCATTGTGAGTATTGAGCCTATTCCGTAATATCAAAATGGGTTTGAAATTTGTGTATCGTGACAACACTGCTTCTACTTCTACAACACAGATTTTTTTTCCTATTTGTTTGTAAAGCATCTTCGAGTGTCAAAAACACTATAGAAGTCAAATGTATTATTATTATTATTATACTATTATATCAGATACTGTACTATAATGAGTTTTAGCAGTCTCACCAGGCTCCACGGCGCGGCTGGCTAGCAGGTCTCTGATGATGTCGTCGTGGAGCATCCGGACCCTGCGCCTCTCTGCAGCCAGACTGTACTCCAGGTGCTCAGTGTGAGAGCACGGGGCCAATGGCTTCAGCATCACCTGACCACAGCAGCCATGTTAGTACTGGAAATGCTCTTAAAGGTCCTACTACATTACACAAAACTGACTCTTGTGAGCTTTAAGCCATGTTAGAATGTTGTTACCTCCTCTACACATGTTTGAGTAACATGGCAAAAGGAGAAATTCAGTTTGTCAACTGGACAAAAGTTGATTTGGTCAAATAGGTTTTGTAGCTCACCCAAGCTGCTTCTTCAGTTCTGGTCAGACGCTGGAGGACACTGCCTTATATCTGCCTGAAAGGGAGTTAGCTACTATGAAATGACTCTGAAACTAATACCCCACGTGTTCACAGTTTCTGTTGTAGGTTAGGCCTATAGAAATTGCCCTGAATGTGGAGTCATATTAGCAGAACCATTCAGGGCCATAATGGAGCTTTGAGAACCATGACCTGACGAAGATCTGCTGATCGAAACATTGCTATTTACTAAAGGCAGTTGGGGAGTAAGTGTGCAGGCTTTGTCTCACTTTCCATAATGGAGCTTTCACACCTCTGGGCCTGACCTGGCTACACCTATTATTTTCTTAGTTTGTTTTGATTTTGATTTGAAGAAAACAGTAGGAGTATCCAGGTCAGACCCAGAGGTGTGAACGCTCCATTATGGCTCTGAATAATTCTGCTTATATGACCCCACACTCAGGGCAAGTTCAATAGGCCGAACGAACAACAGAAAGTTTAAACAAGTAGAGTATTAGTTTCAGAGTAATTTCATAGTAGCTAGCTCCTCCCTGCAGCAGATATAAGTCAGTGTCCTCCAGCGTCTGACCAGAACTGAAGAAGCTGTTTGGATGAGTTGCCAAACGTATTCCACCAAAGACACTTTTGTCCAGTTGACAAATTGAATTTCTCCTTTTGCCATGGGTTCTACCTGGACAACTGAGGGATTTTACACACATGTTTGAGTAACCCTTTATCATTAGTCTGTCTAATCCAAAAGTTCAAATGCTCCGTTTCACCTTGTGATGTCATGAAGCGGTAGTTTTCACGTCAACAGCGACTGTTTACTTTTTTACCTTTAGCAGAGATGATCCAAATGATGTTAGTGAAGGTGTATGGAGTTTAAAAACTCTGTGGAGCACTTCCTGTTTTACCGTGTGACATCATAAGGTGGTATAAGGAGTATTTTTTGGTCGAGAGAAGAACTCAGCCCAAATATGCAGGATTTGTGTGTTAAATATGTGTGAGTGAAACAAAACAACACCGGATATGTTTGTGATGAAGAAAGATTAGAATAATAATGTAATATGTGCCCTTTAAACGTGACCGGACACGTGTTAGTGCTGTCTACACACGCTCTGGAAAAGTATGTGTAAAAGTGAGAGCACCTTCTTTCCAGCTTTTGTGCGCTGTGTGACGAAGGTGGCGTAGGCGTGGCACACTCTCCAGTGCTGGTCCAGGTACAGGTCCTCACAGCTCACATGGATGCCCACCTCCACAAACAGCACAACAGGTTATAGTTTTAGTTAGCGTCATTGATTTTCACTTGGTAAAAAATAAATATATAAAGTAATATCACAGTGAATAATTAGGAAGCTCTGAATGCAAAAGGTAAGTGAGGAATATCTTTGCACCACTACGTTCCATTTAAAATGAACTTGTTCAGCGCTGCAAGTTTTTAAGACCGTAAAAAATCAGGAACAGTGCCTTTAAGGTGTAGAACTAACACTCAGTGCACTTCAGTGTATAATGACATTAAGAAGAGCTTCCGTGACAAGTGAATTTCTCCCCTGTAATATTTCAACTTACTGAGCTATATAAAGAACACGATAGTGAGTCTCACCTCCATGCTGGTGTTGAAGGCTCTGTTGACTTTGGCCCTGATGTTGACCACCTGTCCCACACTGCACACACACACGCACACACGCGCACACGCACGCACGCACACACACACACACACACACACACACACACACGAGACATGAGGACACAGGTTACAGTGACACTGTGACTGCACAATCACAATCACAATCAGGGGTTTCCAACCTGGAGCTCAGGAGCTACCAGTACCTCTCCACCCCCTTCAGAGCAGCTCACTAAGGGATGTTTGAATTATATGTACTTTGTTAATTAGGGGTGTAATGATATCCAAGTCTCATGATACGATATTGTCAAGGTATGAACCTCACGGTGCGAACCTCACGATGGTGGGGAGGCTCACAATATTACGATATTCTACAGAATAACAAGAGTGACATTCTAAAATGTTTTGACCAGTCATTTGTCATTAGGGATGGAACGAAATCCAAATCTCTCTGGACCAGATTTTCACCATAAACATCTCACTGTACCAGATTTATTACAATATAAAACTGTGAATCTGCTCCTTTTTCCTCTAAAAATGCTTCACAGACTTAATCCAAAGAATGAAGATTTCAAAGTGCTTAGAACAGTTATTTCTTCATGTCGTCTGCACTGAAACGGAGCAAAGGATCATGGTCTATGTAGGTTTTTTTTTTAGCTATTTCTGCATCAGAACATTTAAGCAAAGAGACTTGGGATTCAATATATTGTGATGATCTATGATATTATTGTGAGACTTTTGACGATACGATATCACAGTATTTCGGTTATTGTACATCCCTAGTGCTGTAGGGTATCATTTTCTACTTTGTGCACTAATAAATAGATAATAATTTCTGTTTTACGGCCATCTGTGTCCCATTTAAGGCTTGCCCTCTTTCTTACATCGATTCAATTTCTTGCAACCGCTAAAACTGGTGCTCTCTGGCATTTTTGTTCTGTAAAGGTAGCTCACCAGAGGAAAAAGGTTGGAGACCCCTGGTCTAAAGGATTACTTTAAACACATCTTATAACTAGTTTTGAACAAATATTAACACTAAATAAATAAAATAGATGTATATTAGTGGTATAAGTTTCGACGCTGTGGTGATTAAAGAAAATAAATAATGTAAAACTGGTAAATGCTCACATTTTATACAGTGCTTTTCCACCTTCGAGACACTCAAAGCGCTTTACATCAAGGAACCACTCACCCATTCACACACACACTCTTATACATCAATGTGCACAGACACTAGGGGAGAAGTGGGTTAAAGTTGAACTCCGGCACGTTTGAAGCTAAAGTCCGTTGCTAGAGGAGGTGAAATTCTGTCAGAAGCCAAAAAATGGCACAGATCAGTGTTTCCTCGGTGGAGATCTCACTGTGGCAGTGAGTCTGTCAAGGGAACAAACTAGTGTAGTGATGGGGGCAAGTTCTGAACTTCCACATAAAACACAAATTTGCTTCACAGTGAAGAAGCTTAACACCACTTTAACCCATCTGACAACAGCCACGAGTCTAACAAACAAAACGCTCTGCCTGGTTCACTCATTAGTGTCTGGAAATGTTAGAAAACAACTTTATAAGCACCTCACACTTCCCTCTGCTGATTTCCCACTGCACAGGCCAAAGCCCAAAAGACTCAATCATCGACTCCAGAAGCAACAAGTGAAGATCGAATATTAACGGTGAAGAAGAAGAGAAACTGAAAGTTGTTGAAAGAAAATGGTTCAGGAATGTATTTTTTAACATTTTTCAAAAAATATAATTCACTCATAAATAAATGGGATTAGAAATGACATCGCGATCGAGTCTTTTGGGCTTTGGCCTGTGCAGTGGGAAATCAACAGAGGGAAGTGCCGAGGAAACACTGATCTGTGCCGTTTTTTGGCTTCTGACAGAATTCCACCACCTCTAGCAACAGACTTTAGCTTCAAACACCTTGTTGGCGGCTCGTCAAAGCCTGATCTCGTCAGATCTCAGAAGCTCAGCAGGTCCGGGCCTGGTTAGTACTTGAATGGGAGACACTGGGAACTCCAGGTGCCACAGGGGGGCGTCAGTCGTTGTGTCCTTAGGCAAGACACTTCACCCACATTGCCTTATATGAAAGTGGAGTGTGTGAGTGATGGTGGTGGTGGTTGGAGGGGCTGATGGGGCAGGTTGGAGCCGCACTTCCATCAGTCTGTCCCAGGGCAGCTGTGGCTACAATAGTAGTTTACACCACTGAGTGTGGAGTGAATGAACAATGAACTGTAAAGCGCTTTGGGTGTCATAAAAGGCGCTATATAAATGCAATGATTAATGAATGAATTAATAATTAAACCTGTAAGTGTATCTGCCCACTCAACCAATGATGCTTCCACTGAGAGTTGGATATGAACCGCCAACCTTCACATCAAACACTCCACCAACTGAGCGACTGTGGCTCTGCTTGAGTTTAATCAGCACATATGGTCATGACAATCATGTCAAAAATGTTTAAAATCTTTAAATGACTGATCTGACAAATACTCTGCAGTTTAATATTGTACTGCACATTTTCAGATTTGTTACTTTCCCCTGTGATGCTGCAGCTCCACAGATGGTGCAGACTCACAGCTCATACCTGATGGTGTGCTCAAAGTGGATGTCGTCCATGGAGGCAGTGACACATGGACTCCCAGCATGCCGTTCAGCTGGAAAAACAAAACAAACAAGTCTATTCAAGTCAGTTTTACACAACATTCACCAGACTTATGGTTATTTGAAGTTTGGATTGTACATAGTTCAGCAGTGAAATTGTCTTATGGTTCATATCTCTGTAATTACTGGGCCTATCCACATCAACAAAAACTGGCATCAACATCTTCTCTGTCCCTAAAAAAAACAAAGGGTGAAAATTAAACTTGGGTTAGGGTTTTGCTTGGGTCTGCTGATCTTAAAGTTGAACTCCGGCACGTTTGAAGCTAAAGTTCGTTGCTAGAGGTGGTGGAATTCTGTTAGAAGCCAAAAAAATGACACAGATCAGTGTTTCCTCGGTGGAGATGTGGCAGTGAGTCTGTCAAGGCAACAAACTAGTGTAGTAAATGGTCACATTTTTATAGCGATTTTCTACCTTTCAAAGCACTCAAAGCGCTTTACAACAAGGAACCACTCACCCATTCACACACATTCATACACCAGTGTACACAGACACTGGAGACAAGGTGGGTTAAGTGTCTTGCCCAAGGACACAACGACAGCTTCATCTGTGGAGCTGGAATCACACCAGCGACTGTGGGTCAGTGGATCTGACGCTCACCAATGATGTTCATGTCGAGAGTGCGATTCGAACCGCCAACCTTAGGATCAGTGGACAAACGCTCTCACCAACTGAGCTACTGTCTCCCAGTGTAGTGATGGGGGCAAGTTCTTAACTTCGACATAAAACACCAATTTGCCCCCTTAGAAACTCATATGCACCTTCAGTCAGTTTGTTTTTGACACCGCTGATTCCCGCTTAGCCAGAAGTGCCGCCACAAAGACATCAAGGTTTAGAGCATTTAGAGGCCAAAGTGGGCGGGGTTTAATAAGGTGAATAATAGCAAGTGCTCATGTATAAACGTCTCACCGGAGAGACAGGCCGAAGAGTCCATCCACTTGAGCAGCTGCCCCACGCTCAGCTCCTGTCTGGAGTTACAGTGACAGGGCATCACGATCTGACTCATCCTCACCACGGTGGGGTTCAGACAGACCCTCTCCTCTTCCTCCTTCGGGTCTCTGTCCATGTTTGGTATAAGAGCGTTCATCTCTACTACCGACTCTGCACAAACACATGACAGAATGATTGAATGTGTATAAGTATGTCCCAGAAGCTCTTTATATTACACATTACATATAATGCCACACAGAAATTTCAGAACAAAAGTCGTATTTCCTCTTCCCAATCTAAGTCTACACGCAGTGGTAGATGAAGTACTCCATTTTGTTACTGAAAGGTGCACTGGGGTCCATTACCTGCTTGTTTCTATGGAGATGTCATTGCTCTTTCTGGAATGTTCCACAGTGTGACATTAAACAGTTCTACTTTACATTTATTCAATTACAGGTGGTTTTATAGCTCAAAAACGCCTAGAAAAACAAGCGGGGTCGGTCGTCTCTCCACAGATCTGACCTGTAACTTGGTCTGGTTTGGTCTCCATGAAGATAGAAAGGTTTAATGCCGTACTGTGAAACATTTCAGACAAAGTAAGAACATCTCCTTGAAGAAAAGTGTTTGACAGATTCTCCACCAGAAACGTTACACAATGCACCTTGAAGTAAAAGTACAGATTCTAGTCAATGTAAAAGTAGTTAAATAAGTCTCTAACAAATAACATCACAGTGACAAACAGTTTCTCAATTAGCTACTTTCACACTTTTGTTGAAAATCAAACTCCAAAACAGGACCATGGACCATTTTGTATTGTTTTTCCTGAGTTTTCAAATCATCTTACAACTTTTGGATAGTGCTTGCTTATGTGTGCGTTGTGTCACCATAGTAACTTCTGAAAATTCCTCCATAAACGCACATACAGAACACCCCCAGCGTGATGTCATTGCCAAGTAGCAATATTAGGAAAAGGCATGCATCTATTTTTTATAATACAAAATAAAAAATGTTTTAAAAAGAATTCCATCCACATGTCTTACGTTTGTTGCATTTGTTTTGTTTTACGACAGTTTACAAAGAGTTGCAAAGTGACGCGATGTAAACTTTTCCTCAAACTCGTAACCAAAACGATTTTATGTATTGGCATTAAAACTCTAAAAAGTCTAAGTCCGAAGCGAAACCTCTGTTAAAGTTGTAAATGCATGCATAAAACGTGAAAAACAAACCTGTTGACAGCCACTGCACGTCTGAAAACACAACAGGCGTGTTCCCCAAAGGAGACGTCAAATCCAACTTCCGGTTTGAGACTTCCACGATAAAAGCATCCTACAGTTTACGGTCTGGAAATACGTGAGCAATATTATGAATAATTAAAAAAAAAATACGTGAGAAATATTATGAATAATTTAAAATAAGAGTGAAATCAGAGTGCAAATGTTTAGAATGTTTTGATTTGGGGGTTATTGGCTGCAGGAAATTTTGTGCGCACAATAGTAATAATATTTTCCCTTCATACTAACTATGTCGAGCAAAAAAAGTGGTCGGACGAATATGTGCAATATGGATTCACATGTGTGCACCAATAAAATATATATACCTATGTCTTGAATTTGAACAAAACATATTTATTTTTCCAATTAAGAAGGGTTCGGTGAATGTGCATATGAAACTATTGGGGTTCAGTCCCTCCACCAAGGTTAAGAACCACTGGTATAGAGGGACAGATAATACTGCCCATGACTGTACAGCAACTCACCCTTATGTAACAGATAATACTCCCTACAAATGCACAAGAACTCACCCTTATGGAACAGATAATACTCCCTACAAATGCACAAGAACTCACCCTTATGGAACAGATAATACTCCCTACAAATGCACAAGAACTCACCCTTATGGAACAGATAATACTCCCTACAAATGCACAAGAACTCACCCTTATGGAACAGATAATACTCCCTACAAATGCACAAGAACTCACCCTTATGGAACAGATAATACTCCCTACAAATGCACAAGAACTCACCCTTATGGAACAGTTAATACTCCCTACAAATGCACAAGAACTCACCCTTATGGAACAGTTAATACTCCCTACAAATGCACAAGAACTCACCCTTATGGAACAGTTAATACTCCCTACAAATGCACAAGAACTCACCCTTATGGAACAGATAATACTCCCTACAAATGCACAAGAACTCACCCTTATGGAACAGATAATACTCCCTACAAATGCACAAGAACTCACCCTTATGGAACAGATAATACTCCCTACAAATGCACAAGAACTCACCCTTATGGAACAGTTAATACTCCCTACAAATGCACAAGAACTCACCCTTATGGAACAGATAATACTCCCTACAACAGTACAACAACTCACCCTTATGGAACAGATGATATATAGGCTAACTGTATCCCATCTAAGGCTCCCCGTGGCTCTTATATATATACTAAAATGAGTAGCTCTCTAGCATTTTCTTTTATAAGGCAGCTCATTGGAGGAAAAAAGTTGGAGACCCCTGTTTTTAGTTACATTTTATTTATTTTTTGTATATAGGTTCTTATCTTGAATGCATGCTGAGTCTGTCGTGTTTATTACACAGACCTCTGGCAATGGCAATAAACATGGTGGGAAGCAATAGAAATAGCAAAAGAAAATCTCAACTTACTTTTGGAGTGCAATCTGTCTCAGACCATTTATAAAACCCAGACACACTGGGAACTGCTTGCAAATTTAGAGTTCACATTTCTAGAATAATTTGAGCAAATATGTGAAGTTGAGTGGCTCAGTGAACAGATGCCATCTTGAAAGAGACAATTGTGAAACAAAACAGAATCCAAAATGCCAAGATTTTGCTGACATCTAATCATTTTTCTCCCTAGACTTCCCTTTTTATTGAATTCCTACAAAACCTGTGTAACTACTAAGGACAAATATTTCAGAGTACTTTCACAAATTCCGCTGTGTTCTCACTATGGTGCTCCATGTTACCCACCAGTGGAGCCAGAATGGTCTTCAGATGTTTGGCCACAGTGGAAGTGATGGAGTCTGTGGCTGTGCTACAAACAGTTGGTCTGAGCCGTACTCCCTGTTTGTGAATCTTTGGGAGGCCATACATGTCCAGGGTGGAGTTACCAGAACGGAGCACCAACGGACGGAGCACCATATTGAGAACACAGCAGAATTTGTGAATAAAATCAATCAATCAATCAAACTTTATTTATAGAGCGCTTTTCATACAAAAATGCAACACAAAGCGCTTTACAGAGATTAAAAAAAGAACAATCCCACATTTCCCCTCCACCCTCCACCCCCACACAAAGATAAACTAAACAGAGTCTAGAGATTATAATCCCACATAAATCTGAACAGAACATGTGAGTCTAACTATGACATAACTATCTTTATTTACCACGAACTGAAACAGGAAACTATGAGTTTACTACCGTGACAGAGTATCTTTCATAACTCTTTCTATCTCTATACTATCTTTCATAACTCTCTATACTAACTATAATAACTATAACGACTGAGAAAGAAGGAAAATAGAGGAAGAACAAAAGGAACACATATATACATTATGACACATTAAATTATGACAGGACATTGCAGCAGGAGGAGGAGTCAGGGAGGTGGAGATGGTCCAGTAGCAGTGTCCAGAAACAGACCCGCCCACCAGGTCGGGACGAAGCTGCCAGGGTTTTTGGGAAGGGGAGCAGATGCTCGCCGCTGCACTCTCAAGCATCTCCAGTTCAACCCCGATCAGACCGTGGTTTCCTTTGGCATGGCCTCTCTTCACTTGCATCCCCACATCAGCAGCGGTCGAGGCAGCGAGGCGAAGACCACTACAGTGCGCCAAGTTAGAAGAAAGAACCAAACTTTCACCTAATCTGCCGACTGCTGGAAATTTATTTAAATAACACCTATTTCCAGTTCAGAGGAAACTTCTACAAGTAAATCCACAGCTCTGCGATGGGCTCCTGTCACTGCTAACTTATATATGGAACAACTGCCTGGGCCTCATATCCAGGCACCCCACCCACTCACTGGCATCGTTATGTGGATTCAAAAATCTAAATTCAACATTTGGAACCTTTTACTACACATATTCATTTGGTAGATCCGAACATCAAATTCACCCGTGAAGATGCCAAGGAGAGCACATTGGCTTTCTTAGATTGTGCAGTAACGATAGAAGACCATCGACTCCAAGATGAGGCCTTCAGAAAGCCCACACACTCCCAGACCATTACCTTCTTTTTGCTCCACCCACTGCAGTACAAAGTTGGAGTTATACGTATATTACAACACAGGGCCCCAGTTAAATTTAGTTTTCAAAAATGTATTATAATTTAAGGTTACTCATCCCACTGTGAGGAGGTCTATAGCAGAGAAAAGCTTTCTGTTGACGATATGAAATGATTTAAAATGTTGTGTTTCTTGCAGCGCTCCTTCAGCTATGATTACATTTTTCTCATTTTTGTGTCTGTTCTTTGAAAACACCAGATTTTGTGCTTTATTTTATGTTTTGTTCAATTACATTAACTTAAAATTCTAAATCAAATCTTACATCCTGACAATTACTCTTTAAGTTACTTGAGTATTAATACTTATTTCTTTCTTGAGTAATTTCTTGTACCACTACTTTATACTTCTGCTCGAGCAATATTATTTTGAAGTCCCATTATCTTGGAGTAAAATTTTTGGCTACTCTACTCATCTCTGCAAATAAGACGTGCACAAAAGCAGCATATTTGTATTTCTAAATGTGTTTATTGATCGGCCTTACACACAGTAACAAACTCTACGCTCAGTCCACGCATTGACCCAGAGGTTTGGGCCTTCTCTCTTGTCTGTTTTATGGATGGACAGTTGGTTGTTTCCAAGTTTTAAAATTGTCCTTCATGTGGAGTGGGCACAGTTCTACACAGCTCCATTCAGATATAGAGACAGGAACTTCTGAAAGGTCTCTGGGTTGTATCCTGCGAGCCCAGCCGGGACCTGCAAACAAAACCAAAACCAAATGTATATCAGACTTCTATGTGCCCTCAGATCAGATATTTCTTTTTGAACAAACTCGTGAGTAAGTCTGTCACGATAACAAATACTGAAATAATTTCATACCTCTTTTGCAATAACTACATAATAAATTAAAGCAGGATAATTGCAGTAAACCCTTTTCTAAATTAATTGTATGAAACTTAATGTGGTCAGCAATATATAAATAATACAATTAAGCACCGCAGTAGTTTCCTGTAGTGTCTATAATTTATCATGTGTTCTTTTTCAATTCTTGGACCGTCTACAACTTAAATGTCATGATCTAGGCCTAATTACAGAGAAAATTGAGAAAAAAAAATCCCAACTAGTGCAAAGAAAAGGTACATGCAATAAATAGAGAGCCTGAAAAATATAGTTAATGGCGCATGACCTACTCACGTGCGAACATGTAAACAGAAGAGCGGTTAGGCAAAAAATAAAGTGTTTACTCAATAATTAAGCAAAATATTGCTTAATTTGTTTTACATAAATTAAAGGGACAGTTCGGAATTTTGGACATAAGTCCTCATTTCCTGGTGAGCCAGAGTGTTGGAGACGTGTGGAGACACTTTTTGAAATCTTCCTCCAGTCCTTGTATTTGCAGAGATGCTGGTGCTGGGCTAGTGCAGGTCAATGGCCACAGTCGTCCTGCCACTAAAAACAGTCTGACCCACTCCACAGACCCGAGGAAAAACTATTATTACACCAGACTATCGATGTAAATGTCTGCATCAATAGAATAATGTCTCAAATAAAACTAACCTTGCATCACATGAATCGTCGCATGTTGAGGGACTATTTTCTCATATATCAGTCCTCTGCTGCTGAGCTTCTATCAGGAAGTACAACTCACTGCTGCTGCTCAGACACAAATCCTTCAAATGTAAGGTCGGTTTTACTTCTAAACTGATTCTGTGGACACAGACGTTCACAGGGACAGTCTGGAGTTCTAATAGTTTCCTCGGGTCTGTGGAGTGGGTCAGACTGTTTTTAGTGGCAGGACGACTGTGGCCATTGACCTGCACTAGCCCAGCACCAGGATCTGGATCACCAGGAAATGTGTCCAAAATCCAGAACTGTCCCTTTAATCTATGAAGTTTACTATAACTAACTCAACATAAATGTGTCATCCTCGTTATTATGAAACTTTAACGCATTTTGGTTATCGACTACAGCAGCAAAACCGATACTGGTGTAGTCCTAAAAATTCATAGAAACTGGCCCTAAAATGAAAGTACTCAAGTAAAGAGGTTTTGTCCTTCACATTATGATTAAGTGCACCAGTGTCTGTTTGGAGATATGGTTAACATTTTCATTTATTTGTCAATTCTTTACTCCTCGACATATTAATCCCATCAAAACTAAAACTTGGCTACTCTGAGTTTATATAATATTTACCATATCTGTAGTAATTATTAGTAAGCAATTATTTGGATCAATACAAGATAATATGAAGTAATAAAAGTACACTATGTAAATTTTTGGTTGGGAGTTCGTCACCTGCTTATTCCTATGGAGATGTCATTGCTCTGCCTGGAATGTTCCACAGTCTGACATTAAACAGTTGTACTTTACATTTATTCAACCACAGGTGGTTTTATAGCTCAAAAATACGTAGAAAAACAGACATTCTGACTGTGAGCGGGGTCGCCTCTCCACAGAACTGACCTGTAACTTGGTCTGGTTTGGTCTCCATGAAAAAAGAAAGGTTTAATGCCGTACTGTGGAACATTTTAGATGATAAGTATTTCACTCTCTTTGCCACAATGCACCTTTAAAGATAATTTGAAGATACTTTTTCTCTCTTGAGCACATGTCTGTCCAGCTCTGATGAACATTCTATGCTAATTCTACAAATACAAAATGCCGCCCTATAAAAGTCAAACTGTAAGTGATGCATGCTGTAGAAGTCAAAGGTACCTCAACTTGCTTCTTCTTGATGACTGGTCTCACTTTTGCATATTCGTACAACTCCTGGTCTTTGTCCATCCAAACCTGGAGAAACACAAGTGCAGCATAAAGAACGATAAGAATAAGGCAAACACCGGCTGAAGCTACTGCCACAGAGAGAGGGAGAGGAGGTCTGACCATGTTCTTGACCCCGCTGTCCTCTGATAGGTCCGTGGTGTTGAGCTGGAAAACCAGGAAGTGGAAGTAGCGTCCGTTGGTGCCCACAGACTGGACCACCACGGGGCGCTCGAGCAGGGCCTGGGGCTCCGTCTGAAGAAACCAGAGGAAACCACGTGAGTGTAAAGAGATTCAAAAAACATACTTTTATTTGTGCCTTTTGTTTTTGGCAAGAATGTTACTTTTACTGTGTAGTGTGTGGCCTTATGTGCATGTATATGTGGTATATACATTTATTATTACATATTCATTTGCTTAATTATTACTATCTTACATGATAATGGCATAGTAACTAATTAAGCATTAAGCAACAGGAATTACATTTTTTATTGTACTTTTGCTTGCTTTAAAGCCTTTCTTTTATAAAATAGCCTTGTTTGCATCTTTTGATTAACCTCCCCACAGCCTTCAGCCTCTCTGAGCCCATGTGCTCTGTGCTCACCCCGTACTGAAGGTGGGCACGTGCCAAGGCGTTTCCGAACGCAAACATGACCATCTTGGCTCTGAACTGCTCCGGCTGCAGGGTGGAGCGTGGGTTCTTCTGGTCGTAGAAGAAGAGAGTGTGGGCGTGGGGGTACGGGTAACCGTTCCGGAAACCTGCAGAGTCACATGGAAGGAACACAAGAAAGAGTTTATTATTGTTTATTAATGTTTATTATTTGCTCATATTGGCCGTGGATCTGAATGTTAGACTTACCTGTGGAGTTCATGTCGTGGTGGTAAACGTTGACTTCCTGCAGGTCGATGGTGGGGGACACGGGGTAGAAGGACTCCAGAACGTGCTCTCTGCTGCCCTCTATGTCCTGGAGCTCAGTCTGCACTGGTAGAGGGTCCATGCTGGTGTACAGGAGACCGTTCAGCCCTCGGACCTGAAACAGGTCCTCTCCTGGAGAAAAACACATTGCACACAAGTGTGTCAACAGTGGCGAGAGAGAGTACACTGACAAAAAGGTCATGTTAATGTTTTGGGTGTAGCGTGCATTAATATGTTGGATTCATTTTTAGATTATATTTCGTTCAAAAATGCAGGAATATCAGTTTATATCCTCGTCTGAAAGAATATAACATCTATTAGATTTTAAAAATTGATATAATGAATGAACCAATTCTTACACATACTGTATGAAGAATAAAAAAAAAAAGTATCTTCAAAACAATATTCACAATTTTATCGATTCCCTAAAAATGGGAAGTTAAAACCATACTTCTCCATTATAGAATATATGTACTGTCTGTCTGTTTGGGTTCAAAAGTTACACACTGGGTCTTTAAACCTATTTGCCATGCGGATTAGTTAAAAAGTACAGAAATAGCAATTTATATCCTCATTTGAAGATTTTTACATAATTAATAAACCAGTTCTTACACATATGTACGACATTCACAATTTTATCGATTCTATGAATATAGAATATAGCATGGTGTAAAAGGTCAAACTTAATTTTAAACACAAAAAAGACAACGGAAATGTCCATTGATTTTAGAAGATCACAATCATCCTCTGCCACCGCTGTGATGGGAGAGACCATTCAGTCTGTTCCTACTTACAAATACCTTGGCGTCGTACTTGACAATAAGCTGAAATGGGACTCATGGACTGATCTACTGCAGACCAAGAAACAGCAAAGAATGGACTTTTTAAAGAAACTGCTTGTTTTTAATGTTGACAAACGGATGCTTCATATGTTTTATACTGCTTTTATTGAAAGTGTTTTAACCTTCTGTATTATTTGCTGGTTTAGCAACACCACTGAGGCACAGAAAAAAGTGGTCAGAAAGACAGTCACTACTGCTAGCAAGCTGCTTGGGATTACTCTGCCAAGTATGGAGAGTATCTATAGAGACAGACTTGTTAAAAAGGCTGATAATATCATTGAACAAAGCTCACATCCGTTGTCTTCTTCATTTCAACTCCTGCCATCTGGACGTCGTTTTTGCCCCCCCCCCTGCTGTCCAAAAATAGGTCAAGGTTTTCTTTTGTACCCCAAGCAATAAAAGCACTAAACGAAGTGGTAAACCATCCAATGTAGTGTGTGCTAGTGTGAATAGCATTTTTTTTTTGCTGTGTATGTGTTCTTTCGTATGCCTGTCTGTGTCTCATGTCTTGTGCCAGCGACTGTACTGCAAATACAATTGCCCCATGGGGATCAATAAAGCTCTAAATAACTAACTAACTATATAGGAAGTTAAAACCATACTTCCCATTATCAAATATAAGTATCATCTATGTCTAATTTTGGGTTAAAAGCTACACCGCTGTGTATTTGCTGTGCCGAAATCAGACTTTTAAAACAATTCTATAACAGTTTTATAACACTGAACAAAGGGAGCACACCTCTCTTCCAGGTAGCTGCCAGGGAGTGCTGTTCTGAGAGGATCCTGCGTCCGAGCGCCGGGTGAGAGGGCTGCAGACTCGCACACAGGTGGAGCAGGTTCTGGAGCAGGACTTTACTGGAGACAAAACAAGTGGGATTACTATATTACTATAGACGATATATTACAATAAACAATACTACTGAAACTAGTTTAGGCCAGTAAAAGTACTGCAAATACCATAAAGCAGGATTATCCCAGTAAACCTTTGTTCTAAACCATAATGTAAACTTAACTAAGAAGAATTTACACTTTTCATAGCTGGTCAACAACACTAGACTTAAACCCATAGTATGCAACTTTTTGCCAACAACAGAAATAAATAAAACCATGGTTTTTTTCATTATGAATGTGTTTATAGCATTGAAAAACAAAGGAAAAAAATGCACTGTCACTGTGGTGAAACCGAACTTTAAATAATCAGGATCATATTTTTGGTTTTTTTCCATTTTACAGCTCATATACACGCACACTTACTGATATCAATACTACTGCAGATGTGTTCAGATGTGGACCTTTTCTGTTTTTTTTTTTTTTTTGCGTGTGCGTTGCGCCTCCCCAGTGGAAAACCTCTGGCATAAAACATATCTATATCTATTTTCAAGGAGAATGTTATGAAGTATGGTTTTAATTTTCTATTTCCATGGAATCACACAGTTGAGTTTCCACCTCCAGAAAGCTACATACAGTCAGATGTTGACATCATTTTAAAAAATGTACGTTTTCTCCACTAGTGCAAATAAAAAGGTACTCAATATCATGGTTGCCAATATTTATACTATGTACTGCCTATATACATGTTGAATGTGAAACAGTGTTACACAGTATGTTACCTGTATCTCTCCCGGGCAGGTTTGGGCTCAGTTGTGTCCCAGAAGCGAGCGTGTTTGATGGCGTTTTTTACTCGCTCGTCCTGATCTGGGATCTGATTGGCTGGATCCTGGGCCAATGAGAGCAGTCGAGGAGGCAGACCCTCGATGAGCTTGGTTTTGGTCAGCCATAAGGCCTGCAGTACACCTGGGAATACAGAAAAACAAAAGGTCAATAAACTTATTTACAATGTAAGAGATAAAAAGATTCACTTGAGGGAGCAAAGTTGATTTTTTTTTTCAAAGGTTTTAGTAGAAACCTGTTGGATGCATATAGTAGGGTAGGGTAATTTTTCATTGTGTAGTTTAATTTCCTAGTTTTGAACATTTCTATAAAACAGTAGTGTCTGCACCACTTGTTGTTTTTATGATTTAATTATTAGATACTTAAGGGGACCATATCCAATTCATAAAAATGGCATTTTCACATTATTTAATCCATAAACTTGCTCTCTGTATGCTATATCCCAAGCCAAGTGCATTTCCAAACATTTATACTACTACAGGCTAATAAAGTTGAAGTGCCCCCCTGCCCACCCTCCCTTACACCTGAGAGAATGACATCCTCACATTCTATGACGGGGGTCTCCAAAATTTTTCCTCCGATGAGCGACCTTTACAAAGCTAAAAAAGCTTAGCTAAATATATATATATATATATATATATATATATATATATATATATATATATATATATATATATATATATATATATATATATATATATATATATATATATATATATATATATCTCAATATATCGAATCCCAAGTTTCTTTCCTTAAATGAATAGTTCTGATGCAGAAATAGCTTTAAAAAAAACAAAAAACAGAGGGAACTACATAGACCATGATCCTTTGCTCCGTTTCAGTGCAGAAAACATGAAGAAATAACTGTTCTAAGCACTTTGAAATCTTCATTCTTTGGATTAAGTCTCGTGAAGGCATTTTTAGAGGAAAAAGGAGCAGATTCACAGTTCCACAAAATATTCCAATAAATATAGTACCGTGGGATGTATATGGTGAAAATATCGTACAGAGAGATTTGGATATCGTTCCATCCCTAATGACAATAAATGTATAATTCAGGAATCCCTTGGTGAGCTACTTGGAAGGGGGTAGAGAGCTACATCCGTGTTCTAGGATGGGAAAAGCTCCAGCAGATCCGTGTACCTTCCATGGCGTTGGTCCTCTGGTGGAACAGGTAGCAGGGCTGCTCTTTCCGCAGGGGCATGTCACTGAGCGGCGGGCTGTGGTACCGGTGCGGGTCCTTGTAGTCCCTCGTCCACTCCTGCCTCTCCGGTTTGGCCAGCCCGGGGACAAAGTGCATCCTGTCGGCGTAGGTGATCATCTCCAGGCCGGGGATGTGCACTTTCTCCCGGGGCGCTTTAGGCGGAGGTGCCCGGGCTCCGAGGCGGCGGTGGAGGCTGAAGTGTCTGCGGGAGGATCCATGTGCTGTCAGCGGCCTCGCCTCTGCCAACAGCCCGGCTTTAGTCCACCCTACGCCCGCAGCTCTCAGGCACCGCGTCGCCTCTGGAAACATGTCTCATACGAGTGAAAAGACACTTATTTAACTTCAACGACAGCTGATTGTGGTTGACCCAAGTCTTGTGTCAGAAAACATCCTTCAGGAGGCGACCATGATGTTTCTTCTTCTGACGGTCCAGGGTGAAGAGCTGCTGTACTGCCCCCTGCTGTCTGTGAGTAGGACCTCCCCCTTTTTAAAACTACCATCCTCAATTAGACTGACCGACCCGCCATGCTGCATTCTCCCATAACACCACTCTGTATCCTGTGCAACTCTCAGCTGTACAGGTGTTTTATTGATATGAAGGAACTATATGTGCGATTTTGCTTTTCAATGTCATAAACTTTTGTAATGCTACATGTTGATTTCTTCTTATACACAGTACTTAAAATATTCAACATGATGTCCCAGTTATTTATGATTTGGTGTTTTCGTTGTCAATACGATTAAACAATCAGAAAGCAGACTGAGCCTCACTCTCTCATTTGGGTTGCCAGTTTCAATGCTGACATTCAGTGTTTTTTTTCCTTTTTACTTAATGTCTCTCTGATCTGAACGGTCACTCCCTAAACCACAGCCCCTGCACCAGTCATGAGTCAGTGCTAGTGCAGCCTCTGCAGCTCAGGGAGGGGATTCTGGAGGTTCGGAGCTTCACATGAGGCCTGTTCATATACTGAGAAAAACTTGTATGTATCCGTTATCTGCAGGTTTAGACACAACAGGTTCAGTTGTGACTGTAGTATCTAGTCTCCATGGAGAAAGAACTGGTTCAAGTGAAATGTTCCACAGTTTGAAATAAAAATTATTTGACTCCACATAAACAGGTGACAGCACGAGGCCAAGATACAGGTCAGAGAGGAGAGCCTGCTCACAGAGAATGCTACTTTATAGGTATTTTATTTCAGAGCAATAGAAACACCTGTAATGTAATAAAAGTTTTAATATTGCACAGAGGAACATTCCAGGCAAAAAAAAATAACATCCCTGTGAGACAGTGATCATCCACCAGAAGTTATATTAGTGCATATTTAAGAGACAAATTAAAGACATTACCATTGAAGTGAAATAGCAATGGGTATTTCAGATAATGAGGATCTTATAAACAAAACAAAAACAGCAATATTATTATTTGGTTACAATTTCTATTCCTCTGCCTTGCAGGCTTAAAAACTAATATTGGCGATCTAATAATATGTGATCTGAGCTCTTTCCCCACCCATTCCTCCTATTGTTCAACCCCCATTATGATGTGCAGATAAAGATAACTTAAAAGGCAGAAGCATCATGCTGAACTATATTTAGTGTGTCATAAATGATAAGAATATTTTGCCAAGGCAAGGCAAGTTTATTTGTATAGCACAATTCATACACAAAGTAATTCAAAGTGCTTTACAGAATAAGAAATACATTAAAATCACAATACAAACAAACATAAATAATCATCATAAAATTAAAAAGAGAAAGTGACATCAAATTAGAGAGAAGAGTGTGGAATGAAAAAATGAAAACCTTTCAGTCATCTGCACAGCTGAACAGAACTGTTTTGAGCCTGGATTTAAACAGAGTCACAGTAGAGTCACAGTAGAGTCACAGTAGAGTCACAGTAGAGTCACAGTAGAGTCACAGTAGAGTCACAGTAGAGTCACAGTAGAGTGTCTCACACGTTCAGACTGGTCCAGGTTTTAGCTGCATGAATCTGAAACTCTGACTCCCGGGTTTAGTCCGGACCCCTGAGGTCCTCAGAGTACAGATGGTTCATGTGGCACTAACATGTCACAGATGCACTTTGGTGCTCGGCCATGGAGAGACTTGTGCTCAAGCAGAGCCGCTTTAAAGTCTCTGAGCCACAGGAAGCCAGTGCAGAGACCTGAGAACAAGACTACCAACCCACAACAAAGCACTTTATACAAAGCAGACGTAGGAGCTGAAGTGCACATTTTATTGCACACACAACAATTTTGGTCCCTAATTATTGCACTAAAAAAATACATTACATTTCACACGGACTGTCAAGTCTATGATGCACTTCAGCTTTACACGTTTAGAAAAATATGAAAACAACTGAAACAACTTATATTATGTCTATATGTAATTTAAGTATAATGTACTTTTAGTCAGTATAATATTTTCCAAAATGGACTTGAGGATTTTCAAAGCAGCCTCCATACCTTGAGGATAATATATTAATTGATCATATACTTGATAACATTGCTCTCACAGTGGTGCTTGTGTATCGGTGATTATTCATCAAAAAATATGAAGTCATTCTTTCATAAAAATAAACTTTTGTGCACAAAATCAGTGTACGTTAGTTGTTGTACGTATCGCTGTGCTGGTCCGTATTCTGGACGCGCTTTCCGGCCGCTTTGTGGCGTTAGCGCGCTATACTTAGCAACAGTTACGCAGATATCGTTATGGAGACTGTGGCGAGGCTTTCAGCTGGTTAGCCAAACATCTCCAAAAGACATGAGCAGAAAAACCAGACGGAGAAAACTGCAACACTTTATCCACAACTAAACCGCGCGTGTAAAGCCACATATTTTAAGTAAGTAATCTTTCATTTCGACTTTAATCCAGTCATCTCAGCAATCCCGTGACATACAACCCGATATATGAATGACTGTATGGGCACAATTTCAGCGTTAGCGTCGAAGGCTAGTTAGCTGTGATGCTAAGCTATATTAGCCTCAATGAGCGGTTACTTCACACCAGCTGCTAGAAAGTTGGCAGCTCGATTTGGACATGATTTATCCAGCGTATTTTCAATCCACTTGGCACACGTTACTATCAGTCATTTAATATCCTATTTAGTGTATTTTCTTCTATAATCCAGAGCTGTCTTAAATGTTCTTAGCGCTGGTAATGTCGAGTTTTAGGCCAACAAACTGGCCCATAGACTTGTGTTGTGGCCTAATCTAAACTTCCTCCGTCGCACAGCTCTGTGGCTAATTCGTCACGATAGCCTCGCCATTACACAGATTTCCTTGTAAACTTGACCCCTTCACACCGTACAGTATCACCAGTCAGTCTGATTATTAAAGACTCTGTGTTCTAATCTGCTGCAGGCTATTTGCTAACGTTAGCTGTGATGCTAACTGTAGCTCGTTTTCTCTAAGCAGCTTTTTAGGGCTGCTATGTTTACGTCGTTATTGTCTGAGCGTGATGGAAACAAGGTGTGAGATCTTTTGCTTTGCTTCAGGTGTGACATACGCAGAGAGATCGCGTAATAAGGCCCAGTTAGCCGTGCGAAATTGAGAAGTGTGGGTGGTGGGAGCAGGCCTATGTGTGGACAGCAAAAATGACCACATCTTGTATGCAAATCCCCCAGCATGCACCATTGAACTACAGTTAAATTCATCTTAAAATCTAGCTATGAGCAGTCCTATCATGTATTATTTTGTGGCTTTGTTGGCTAAAATCGTTGTTGTATGACCAAAAGCATAATCCAGCATTGGTTATGCAGTGATTCCCCATAATTTCAGAGACTATGGCACCCCAAAATTCTTCCTTATGCTTTTAAAAACTACTAAAACAACCAGGGGTAATAAAATCACACTTACACTTAATGTTTTATCACAAGTCTGCCATATAAAAGCTACTATTGAAAAGGCACTACTCAAGGATACATAAACGAGATGCAACATAGTATTGAAAAAAAATAGAACTAAAATAAAACGTATTTGAGGTAGTCGTCTCGCTAAAATATATGAGAAACACTGGGTTTAAATGTTGTTTGCAATAAAGATTATGACAAATAAAAGCTTATAAGCAGTTTTCTTACCTGTTCTAATAAACGTCAACAATTTAGACTCGCTATTGAAATGACAGAAATGTCACCATTTCCCCTGCAAAATATAAAAACGAAATTTCAAAATGAGTGCTCAAACCCTAAATTTGTTTGGGTCAGTAAGATGTTAGGTTATGCAGTGATTTTCAGTTGAGAGGTTATCAAGATCCAAAGTATTTTAACTTTTATGTGAGGTCATAAAATGATATAAAAAGTATAAATGTATTGCAAAAGAAGGAAGGAAATTAAGCCTCATTGTGGGTACAAGTTCAAGAAGAAGAAAAGCTTTATAATAGGACTGAAACATTTACCTTAATTTATGCTCACTAATCAGCAACTGAAATAAATTAACTATATTTTGACATCCTCTAATCACCGTCTGAACTGGGCACAGACTAAAACACGGCATGTGTCACAGACTCGGCGGGAATCAAGCCAGAACAGTACACGGAGAATGTATATTTTAGAGTTCTAATGGAGAATCTCCTTGTGAATATCTTAACAACAGATTGTATTTCGTAAGTTGTCAGTTTAGCTTCATTTGGATCAATCTTTTACAAAATCTCATATTTCAGTTGCAGATGCAGCTCTACTTTATATAGAACATGTGTGTGCATGTGTGTGTGTTTCTTTGCAATAATGGAGATGATTTGGGTATTTTAGTTGTATGTTTAGTCATTTTAATTGTAGCGAGTGGAATAAGTAACTTTCATGGTTAATTATTGGTTCCTTCTACTCTTTATTTGTTGTAGCTCAAGCCTCTTATGATACTGTCTTTAAAACTGGTTTACAGAGATTATCCTGCTTTATTATTAAGTAGTTTCAATATTATGGTTTATCATTATATTTCTGTGGAGCAATATATCATTCGTCAATTTATCGTGACAGGCCTAATCCTAGTCTTTCAACAAAGAAATAGTTTGAGTTTTAGTGAAGAGTTATTTTTTTGTTTTTGTTTTGTAAGAAAATGTCACATTTATTTAATCCTCTGAATCCAGTTTTAGTCAACAACAAAATATATTCTCATGGGACATGTACGGACTTGTTCTTTAGACGGGAGTTTGTTTTGGTCTGATTTTGATCTTTGAGATTGAAAAGTGGAAGTTGATTCTAGTCTTCACTTGTTCTTGTTTACGCTTTCAGTTGATATAAATACACATATCATTTTAATCATAGTCTGGGCCATTACAATTACTTTTTGTTTAGCTTTTTTTTTTTCATTTCACTCAGCAAAAATATGACATTGACAAAAACTGTGGCAAATGAGGGTAGTTGACAAAAATAACATTGGCACAGCTTCTCTTGCCAGGCCTGTAATGCTACTATAATAGTTAGTCTGCCAGTGACATCTAGAAACACCCATACAAACACAAACATGTATTATTTAGCATTACTCATAAATATTACCTGCTGGTTTCTATGGAGAGGTCATTGCTCTGCCTGGAATGTTCCACAGTATGACATTAAACAGCTCTACTTTCCATTTATTCAATTACAGGTGGTTTTGTAGCTGAAAACTACCTAGAAAAACAGACAATGTGACTGTGAGCAGGGTCGCCTCTCCACAGATCGGACCTGTAACTTGGAGAAACACATTCGATGGACCCTTGACTCGAAAAGTTACATAACGCGGCTTTAAATGTAATCGTGACGGCACATAGTTACAGTGTGTTACAGTGGATGTTTAAGCACAGATTGGCACCCTGCTCGTGGTAGAATGGCGATGGCGATGTGGTGGCTCTAAATGTCGTCTTTAATGAGAGGCTGGATCAGAGGAGGTCTGTGCTCTGGACCTCAGCCCTGTGTCAGATGGGCCCACTACTGTCATGTGTGGGAGTGTGGGCTGGTCTGGCTCTGGCTCTTTCTCTTTGTCTCTCTCTCTTGTCTCTGTCTCTCTCTTTCTGTCCCTCTCTCTCTCTCGCTCTCTCTCTGTCTGTCTGTGTCTCTTTCTGAACATCTCTCTGTCTTTCTTTGTCTGTCTCTCTCTCTGCCTCTCTCAGTCTCTCTCTTTTTCTTTGTCTCTGTCTGGCTGTCTCTCTCTTTCTTTTTGTCTCTGTCTGTCTCTTTCTCGTTCTCTTTGTCTCTGTGTCTGTCTCTCTCTTTCTCTTTGTCTCTCTCGTTCTCTTTGTCTCTGTCTCTCTCTTTCTCTTTGTCGCTTCCTCTTTATCGTTCTGTCGCTCTGTCTCTCTTTCTGTCCCTCTCTCGCTCTCTCGCTCTCTCTCTGTCTGTCTGTGTCTCTTTCTGAACATCTCTCTGTCTTTCTTTGTCTGTCTCTCTCTCTGCCTCTCTCAGTCTCTCTCTTTTTCTTTGTCTCTATCTGGCTGTCTCTCTCTTTCTTTTTGTCTCTGTCTGTCTCTTTCTCGTTCTCTTTGTCTCTGTGTCTGTCTCTCTCTTTCTCTTTGCCTCTCTCGTTCTCTTTGTCTCTGTCTCTCTCTTTCTCTTTGTCGCTTCCTCTTTATCTTTCTGTCGCTCTGTCTCTCTTTCTGTCCCTCTCTCTCTCTCGCTCTCTCTCTGTCTGTCTGTGTCTCTTTCTGAACATCTCTCTGTCTTTCTTTGTCTGTCTCTCTCTCTGCCTCTCTCAGTCTCTCTCTTTTTCTTTGTCTCTGTCTGGCTGTCTCTCTCTTTCTTTTTGTCTCTGTCTGTCTCTTTCTCGTTCTCTTTGTCTCTGTGTCTGTCTCTCTCTTTCTCTTTGTCTCTCTCGTTCTCTTTGTCTCTGTCTCTCTCTTTCTTTGTCTCTGTCTGTCTCATTCTCGTTCTCTTTGTCTCTGTGTCTGTCTCTCTCTTTCTCTCTCTCGTTCTCTTTGTCTCTGTCTCTCTCTTTCTTTGTCTCTGTCTGTCTCTTTCTCTTTGTCTCTGTCTGTCTGTCTCTCTCTTTCTCTTTGTGTTTGTCTCTTTTTCTCTCTTGTCTCTATCTCTCCCTCTTTCTCTTTCTGTCGCTCTCTCTCTCGCTTTCTCTCTCTGTCGCTCTATATGGCTCTCTCTTTCTGTCTGTCTCTCTGTCTGTCTCTGTCTGTCTGTCTGTGTCTCTCTGGCCATCTCTCTCTGTCTCTCTCTCTTTCTCTCTGTCTTTCTTTGTCTGTCTCTCTCTCTGCCTCTCTCAGTCTCTCTCTTTTTCTTTGTCTCTGTCTGGCTGCCTCTCTCTTTCTTTTTGTCTCTGTCTGTCTCTTTCTCGTTCTCTTTGTCTCTGTGTCTGTCTCTCTCTTTCTCTTTGTCTCTCTCGTTCTCTTTGTCTCTGTCTCTCTCTGTCTCTCTCTCTGTCTGTCTGTCTCTGTCTCTTTGTCTGTCTGTGTCTCTCTGGCCATCTCTCTCTGTCTCTCTCTCTTTCTCTCTGTCTGTCTCTCTCTCCCTCTATCTCTCTTAACATTGTCAAAAGTATCAAAGATGTACCGATATGGGGGTTTTTCATGGCCGATGTCGATGATACCGATTGTACACAGCTTGAACAAACTATTGAGCTTGACCGATATTTTTGGAGAGCTGATTATGATTATTTCCTCTAAAGTATGTGATTTTTATTTATTCCAAACTCATCCACAGATGGTCACACTGCAGTGTTCTTTTCTCTCAAATATATTTGTACACAGTATCATTTAGGCGTTTGAAAATGTAGTATAATGACGGCTTTTCTCTCTCTCGTCCTCTCTTTCTCTCCGTCTCTCTATCGCTCACAAACAGCCCATGCCACCGTATTGATTTCTGTTGACAAAGCTCTCGGTGGAGTGGAAAATACTGCCCTGAACCTGCGGCAGATGCTCTAATTAAAGGCACATGCCACGAGACGCTCTTTAACTCCAGTCTACACTTTTCACTGGTGCTCATTTCACTCAGGCTCGGGTTTGAGTTGCACAATGGGATATTATTAGGGGCGTGCATTGCCTTGATTCTGATACTATACATATCGTGAGATGCATGTCATGATTCGATATATCACAATATATCCTGATACTAAAACAATGGATGATATATTGCGATTTATCAATAATTACTTCTAATAATATTTTATCAACTACACCTTCATGAGAACCAAATTGTATGAAATATAATTTATTACCTTTTTTAAATCATGAGAACAGTGAATGCAACTAATGAATTTTAGTGAAAAATATTATTTAAAAAATCAGATGCATTTTGAATCGATTCAAGAATTGTGCAATGAAGTATCACGATTTATCACTGGATCGATTTTTCTTATGCCCCTAGATATTATTATTATGATGATTATTCACAATTTTATGACACTTCCTGTTTATTGACCCAAGTAATATTTTCCCTAAAGAAATTACAATTGTATTTTTAACACAAAATAAAGATGTGCTCAAGATTATTCTGAAAAGGAGTGTTGTGAGTGCTGTGATTTATTTATTTATTTTTTATTTTTTTTAAATAATAGATTAGATACATAGATTAGGGGCTTTGCTTCTGGTTTTGAGAAGCAAAATTTTTAAAGCCTCCACAAATAAATGTGGATAAATACCATTATTAAGGCTGCAACTAATCCAAATCCACTTTATTTCTATCGCACATTTAACAAACAGCAGTTTCCAAAGTGCTGCACAGAGATTTAAAAAAAAAAAAAAGCTAAAATTTGGTCATACCGGTCTTAAAACAATAAAACCAGCACAATCAAATTAAAGCAACACCATCACAAAATAGCACTGAAATAAGTAAAATAAAATAACTTAAAGACACAGAGGACCACGCAAACTCAGGCTAATGATTATTTTAGTTGTTGGCTAGTCAGTCATTTTTGTTGTGCATTGAGACTTTTTTTTTTGTAATTCTTTTTTTTTCATATTTTAAGTAGTATGAAAAAGACAAATACATTATAATATGTAGGATGTGCCTTTGATGCATAAATAGTTATTACAACCAATTACAACAAAAACTAAGTAAAGGGTCAAACCAAATCTGGTGTTACAGTTTTGATAAATTCAGTCCACTGTTACCGTTTGTTCTTAAATTTGTCATTATCGACCAATACAAAGGTTGAAATCAAAGGCTTCTAGAGAGAGAATATACGAATAAAGTGTATTATTGATAAAAATCTGAAACTGAAATAGAAACTTTGACATTTTGATTTAATAATGCCAGTGTGTTTGCTATAAAACAGTCTTTTGTATGTGTTTTAGGGTCAGTAAAGTAAAGACAACAATTGTGATTATCCAAATACGACTACGATTAATCATCATTATTGCAGCCTCAGTCAGTATACACTTTATGTGCTTGGGCAAAACAGAACCACATACCTGAGCTTTTTACGAACAGATTTTGATCTTTAAAGTGGGTCATGTTGCTAATGGATGTCGGACAAGTCGAGTTATTTCGGATCCAAAATGAAAGGCAGGTTACAAAGACGAGAGCTGTGATTGGAGGAGACCGGGAGCAGCTTTGTGAACAGGAAGTAGGAAGATGGGACGTGATGAAGGTGAATGGATGGAGCAGGAAGTGGTGGGAGGGGGTACAAAGAGGAACATATCCTCAAATACAGTTAGACCGTATGTGGACTAATTGGAATTTAAGTTTTAGTATTGTGATTAGTATCTGATTTTCGATACTTTTGACAACCCTAGTGCCTAGAAAAGTCCAGTCTGCGTATATCTGATCCGTGGTGTCCGCTCTGGTCCTGTGCCTCAGATCAGGTTTCAGAACAGCAGCTCTTTCTGCAAATCAGCATTGTTACAGAAACTCATATCTGAGCTTACAAACATGGTATGGAAGATATCAAAAAGCTGATACGGATACAAAACTAGTATCAAAACTAAATACTCATTTGAGCAAGTATTGATGCTAATGAACCTTGAGCTGTATGTATGTTTTTGTACTTTCTTTATTTTTCATATATATAGTATTTATATTTCAGTTCTCTTTGTAAATTTTGTACATATACTTATTCACTTTATATTTTTTATTATTATTTCTATTTTTATTATTGTTTATCTTAATTGCATCACACTTTTTTTCCCCTTTTTTGCACTAAACTGTCCTGGAGCTACTGTGACTGTTGAATTTCTCCACTGTGAGATCAATAAAGTCCTATCTTATCTGTATCAGAACAACTCTAAGAGCCATAGTATAGACCAGGCATGGGCAAACTACGGCCCAGGGGCCACATGCGGCCCGTTAAACGTTTTAATGCGGCCCACCGAACTTGAAAAAATTAAATGAATAAACCTTGTTAATGTTTTGTTTTCCCTGCAATTCTGATATTTTCCCACTAGATGGCGCACTGTAGATACATTGGCTTTGTTCAGGTGATGCGTAGGCCTATTACTCCACGTTTGCACTTTACCCTCTGACCCATCAGCCCCTCTTTAAAGATGAGCGGACCTAAGAAAAGGAAAGTGGCCCAAGAATGTCGAGTGTTCAATAAGGAGTGGACAACTAATTATTTTTTCACTGAACACCGATCCTCTGCTGTTTGCCTCATATGCCAAGAAACTGTGGCGGTTTTTAAAGAGTATAATATTAGCCGTCACTTTTCCACAAAGCATGCTAACTATGCAAGCAAGCTGTCAACAAAAGAACGGGAAGCTGCTGCACGGAAGTTAGAGGCTAATTTAAAGGCTCAGCAAAGTTTTTTTCACCGTCAAACTGCCATTCAAGAGTCAAGTACCAAGGCCAGTTTTATGCTTTCATTCAAAATAGCAAAGGCCAGCAAACCTCTGTCTGAGGGCGAGTTTTTAAAAGAATGTGTGGTGGAGCTAGCAGATATTTTGTGCCCGGAGAGCAAAGACAAATCAGTTTATCACGGCGGACAGTGACTCGCCGTGTGGAACTAATAGATGAAGATATCACCAGCAGCTTAAATAAAAAGACAGAGTCATTCACATTGTATTCTTTAGCTCTGGATGAAAGCAACGATGTCAAAGACACTGCTCAGCCCCTCATTTTTATCCGAGGTATCAATGACACTTTTGAAATAACGGAGGAATTTTTGACAATGGAGTCTCTGAAAGGACAAACACGGGGAGAGGACTTGTTTGACCGGGTGTCTGCTGTCATCGAAAATGCAAAGCTTCCTTGGAGTAAGCTTGTCAACGTCACCACAGATGGATCTCCGAATTTAACGGGGAAAAACGTTGGCCTGCTGAGGAGAATCCAGAATAAAGTGAAAGATGAAAATCCTGACCAGGATGTCATTTTCCTTCACTGCATCATCCACCAGGAATCTCTATGTAAATCGGTATTACAGCTCAATCATGTTGTGAATCCTGTCGTGAAACTCGTCAACTTCATACGCGCAAGGGGACTTCAGCACCGTCAGTTTATTGCGTTCCTGGAGGAAACTGATGCGGATCACCAGGACCTGCTTTATCACTCCCGTGTCCGCTGGTTGAGTTTGGGCAAAGTGTTTAAACGCGTGTGGGAGCTCAAAGAGGAGATTGGCGTGTTTTTGGAGCAACTGGGGAAGGCTGATGAATTTCCTGAGCTGAGCAACAAGAGCTGGATTTGTGACTTTGCGTTTGCTACAGACGTATTTTCACACTTGAACGAGCTCAACACGAAACTGCAGGGGAAGGATCAGTTTGTGCATGACATGTACACAAACGTGAAAGCCTTCAAATCCAAGCTGGCTTTATTCTCCAGGCAAATTTTGAACAAGTCATTTACTCATTTTCCTACACTAGCCACGCTGAGAGAGGCCAAAGCAAAAGTGAAGAAATACAGTGAGTCACTGGATGCACTGCGTGGAGAATTCTGCCGTCGGTTCTCTGATTTTGACAAAATTGACAAGTCACTTCAGTTGGTGGTCTGTCCTCTGTCACAAGACCCAGAAACAGCTCCTGAGGAGCTACAGCTCGAACTGATCGACCTTCAGTGTGACCCTGTCTTAAAAGAGAAGTTCAACTCTCTGAAACTAAATGACTTCTATGCTTCACTCAATGAAGCAGCGTTTCCAAGGCTCCAGCGGACAGCGCAGAAGATGCTGGCGGCGTTCGGCTCGACTTACGTGTGTGAACAGACCTTCAGTATCATGAACATCAACAAAGCCAGCCACAGATCCAAGTTAACAGACCAACACCTCAGATCCATTCTGAGAATCGCCACAACAAAATTAACTCCAGACTTTGATGCGCTGGCCAAAAAAGGAGACCAACAACACTGTTCCCATTAAAATTGAATGTGTCTCCGTAATGCGCGCGTTCTCAAAATAAACAGTGCGCGCAGATCAAATATAACGGCGCTCCACAGACTGACTTGCTGCCACTGTTTCGTCCTTGCACTGGTCGTTGTTGACTTTTGGCTCTGGAGAAACAAATTGAATAGAAGGAGCAGGACAAGTATCTGCATCTCCTACCGTTTTTGATTTAAAAAAAAAAGACAGTCAGGAGGAGAGTGATGGTGATATCCTGAAGGATAACAGAACTTTCAGTGCTTTAAAATAGAAATGGTTAGTAATAAAAAAGACACATTTTATTCATTTGATTTTCAGTGTTTTAAGACTTATTCCAAAGTCAGATATTTTGTTGTAATGCTTTTCTTTATTTTCATTCGAAATTAAAGCACATGTTTTCTCCATTTCCCAAGATGTGTATTTTTTCTCCAATGGGGTGGGGTACCAAAGCACTCCATCCATCTGCTCCTGGTGCGGCCCTTCCATCAATTTTTAGAACCCTTTGCGGCCCTCGAGCCAAAAAGTTTGCCCACCCCTGGTATAGACCCATGGAGCACTGTGGAACCTACCTGGACCACTGAAGGAGTACACACAGGGAATAGAAAAGAAAGTACTCTGATTTCATGTTGAAATCACATTCTGTTCTGTCAATTTCAGGCCCTGTAATGTTGTGTTTTTCACAAGTTTTATTGCCATTGTCAGAGAACAAGATTCACAAATTAGGAAATTGCTTTGGGGTTATGGTGCAACATAAAATTATAAATAATTAGTGCTGTCAAATGAAAAAAAAAAAAAAAATTATAAATCAGATTAATCACACTTTAGAATTTTGATTAATCATAATTGCAGTTAATAATTCTGAGACTAAAATATTTTGACAAATGCAATTTATTATCAAAAAGTTATATTATTGACTTTTTTATTGACTTTTTTATCGCTATCACTAGTTTTGTTGACAACATTGTCGCGGGTTGTCGTGCTCGGCTTGTTGTTGGTACAAGTAGCGTCGTTGCTGCTGCTGAATCAAACACATGTTTTGCTTTAAGATGGTATTTTAAACTTGTGCTTCTGTGGAAAGAGAGTTCATCGCTGCAATATCTGCAAACTACCTTAGTTTATCTAAAGTCCCATCGGGCAGTTTTTTGCAGAGAATTTTTCTCATCTGTCGTCTTCACATCCACATATGGACAGACCTGATCACTGACCTAATAACCTGCGCCGCCTTTCAGGACCATCCGCACTTTCCATAAAGGAGCGTTCAGAATAAACTGTGGGAATAATCTATGTAAAAAAAAAAAAAGTGCGATTATTTTATTTTTTCGATGATCGGCCCTTGCGTGCGCCTACGCTGCACCCCGCAAACACTGTGCCCCACAAAGTGCCGAGATCACATATTAGTGATTCAAATTTCCCAGGCCAACACATCCTCCATCAGAAAAATTATATAGCGCACCTTTAAATGATTTTTGAGGAGTCGTTGCGCCCCTGGTGGCCAACAGTGAAAAATTCACCATGTTTGTAATGTATTTTTTTGCTCGTAGTCAAGCATAGAATTTAATTCCCAAATTTGGTACAAATCCATTAATGTTGGCATTTCATTATACTAGGGGGCGCTATAGTGTAATTTTGCACATGCTTTATAATGTTTTATATTCAGGCCGAGATCAGCATCAGTGATTCAAATTTCAGCACGATCGGACTAAGTCTGTGCCAACGGGAACAAATCTTGACATTGAATATTGTCTAAATTTTGATTGAACTTTACGACTTCGCCACACGTAAACTGTGACAGTTTTTTTTTTTAAATGGAGGTAACTTTTGCAGTTGCACTTCTCTAGATGATGTACGGTGATTTTCAGCCCTGTGGGTGAAGCGCCTTCAGAGGAGTGCGTTCAAACACATGAGCCAAAATGAGGACTCTGCATTTTGAAGATTTCAATCCAAGATGGCCGCCTTCTGCTTTGTCAGGGGGCGTGGCCATAATAATATTTTTTGTCTTCAAGTGACGAATGCATGTACTGAATTCGTAACTCTACTCAAAGTTGAGCTGGGACAGCTCCCATAGGAGTGGGCGGAGCCTAATATTCGAGGTGGTGAATTATCCCCACACATGAAACCTATATTTTCTTGAATGTCTCATCATTTCTGAACTTTTGGCAAAGTTTGGTGAGTTTTTGAACGTTTTTGAATGTGTTTGTGGGGTCACGTTTTATTTCAGTCTGTATGGGGCACTAATGCACCAAATTCAATTTTTTCATATTCAGTAGCTTTAGGGCAGAGAGTTTAAGAACTGTGTCAAATTTCATTGAAATCAGAGTTTGTTTGAGCAAATAGGAGCAATTTGTAAATATCCAAAAATTGTGTTCATTATTTGTCGCTTCACTGCTCAGAGACGTCAGACGGATTTGGGATCTGTGGATATTTTTTGATGTTCCGCCCCTGAAGATAATGTGGACCAAATTTGAGGCCGTTCGGGTGAGCGCCTGCAGAGGAGTGTGTTTCAGCTTTGCAAACTTTAATCCAAGATGGCCGCCCCCTGGTTTGTCAGGGGGCGTGGCCATAATAATACTTTTTACTTGTCTTGTCATGATCGACTTCCGTGTTAAATTCCATGATTCTACGCGCAATTGTTATTTTGTCATTCGTATTCCCTAATGTATTTTTGTCTCGTTAGGGGGCGCTGACGAGCCATTTTATTTATTTATTGAAAATGGAAATAGCCAAAAGTTAGAGAAGCGGAGTCTCTAACACGTGGCCAAATTTAATGAGTTTTCGTAATTGTTCACTGGGTGAAAAATGGGTGAGTGCGTTAGGAGAAAAATAATAATAATAAGAAGAAGAATATTCTGATACGAGAACAATGTTCTGCTTTTTTTTGGCCGACAAACTATACATTTTCGGAAACCTCTGGCGCATTGCTACGTCATGGCGAGGGTCCCTGGTCACTATGGGCGAGTCACACCGCGTCATTTTAGTTCCCGCCCCCTATGAGCATCGCTATGCCATACTAATAGGCCCTTCGCCAGCCCCTGGCGCTCGGGTCTATGGTATGAATAAATATAAAGGCAGGCAGTAAAATAAGAGAACATAGATACCACATAAGCAGTATGGGCCGAACAGTGCAAAAACTCAAACCCCAAACCCTCCCAAAAACAAATCTTTTAAAAATTCTCTTCTTCTGTTACAGGAGGAGCCTCATTGATGGTCAGCCCCTGTTTTGGACCAATCCTGTGAAACAGCTCAACACTTACATGGCGACACTCCACTGCATCGCGGTGAAACCTAAAGCGAGCACAGCCTCTCCGCTTCATATTTTAGCATGTTAGCGTACGGCTAGCTGCCCTCCATCCTCATCTCTGGCCCCTCCAGGGGGAGCTCTCATCTCGGTACCGCGGCCCCAAACCATTCCATCACCTCATTTGGTTTGTCCCCCATCTTCAGCTTTTGTTTGTGGTACTACTGATTCAGCCCCAGTACTGTCATCCACTTACCTTTGCTTTATATTACATTACCATCTTTTTTTTTTCCTCGAACCCGCCTAAGAACAACAAACAGAATTCAACTCCAATTTTAGCACCAAATCTGAACACTTTTCCTCTGAGGCCGCAAGACGGTCGTTCCGGTGGTCATTTGGGTTGCATGGAATTGGCCTAACCGTGGAGAAGCCGGGCTACCACAAGCTGATGGACTTTGACAAGCGCGGAGTGGGTGGGGGAGGAGGGGGAGGAGGGGGAGGCGGGGGCGGAGGGGGCAAGGCCGACGCGGACGACGGGAAGAGGATGTCCGGAAAAACGGGCAGCCGATCGGTGCACGGCGGCCGGGGAACGGGGTCCAACTCCGGGGTGCTCATGGTGGGGCCCAACTTCAGGGTGGGCAAGAAGATCGGCTGTGGGAACTTCGGAGAGCTCCGCCTGGGCAAGAACCTCTACACCAATGAATACGTGGCTATCAAGCTGGTGAGATGTTCTGTGCCGTTTATAATGTTGTGTTTTTGGTTGTTATGGCTGAAGTGAGACTAAACACCTAAACTCCACAACAAACACATTTCAAATAGAACTGGGCAGTACCTGGAGGACTGAAGGGGAGAGTGAGGAGGAGGAGGTGTAAGGAACAGTGTGATTGGTCTAGCAGGTATCCACACTTCAGACTCCACCCCTGCAGCTAGGTTTTGTATCAGAAACACAAACTGTAGTCAGGGCAGTCCTGTGTGATGTCATGTAGTACTTGAAATTGCAGCAAACACAGTTTTTGACTGTTTTGACCAGAAATTTTGGCCTAATTCGTACAGAAATTGCCAAAAAATCTATTGTCTATTGTCTAAATCTGTTGATATGTAAAATCGCCATATACAGAGGAAAAAAGCTTAATGTTTAGTTCCACTTTAAGATCACTTTTTAATCTAATTATCATAATATTCAAGTGTATCATTATTCCCTCCATAAATAAACCACTACAATTCATGTCCACTTATTCCACTTGGAGGTTACTCAAAATATAGTTTTGAATGTGGCCAAATACCAGATCTTTCAAATCTTAAATGTTTTGGTCAGTTCAGCTGCCCAACATAATTTTGCATTTAACCAGTTATTTACAGCCCAGTTCATTTCAGTTTGACTGTATACGAAAACGTGGTATGGAGCTATGAAATGTGGATTATCAAAAGTGTAAAATGGCTTTTAACTGTATGTTTTAGTCATACTTATGGTAATTTGTTTATGTTGTTGTAGGGTGACCTTGGGTGTCCAGAAAGGCTCCTAATAAATAAAATTATTATTATTATTATTATTATTATTATGGCTGCTTAAAATTCTGAAACTGAATAGTTACTACACTTGATGAACTGAGTGTAACCCAGTAAAAGGGGCTGAAATGAAATGAATAAAAATGACTTATCTACATTACCTGTCTCTCTCTCAGTATTGATAAAAAGTGGGTTGCGACAGGAAGGAAAACCTGCAACAGCGGCTGATTCACTGTGGCAACCCCGACTCAAAAGCCATTAACAAGTAATATATGTAATAAAGTGGGCATGAATTGGTGACTGCTGACTTAAAATGAAAGTACATGAGTAATAATTCTAATCCTCTTTCGCAGGAGCCGATCAAGTCTCGAGCGCCACAGCTTCATCTAGAATATCGCTTCTACAAACAGCTGGGGAGTTCAGGTGAGCGATCGGTCTGACCTGTGACCCAGAGAGGACCGTTTGAGATGGGCACTGGTTCCACGGGGTTCTGACTGGATAAATGAGTCTGTCCCTGGCAACTGTTTCTCATGGTTTTCATGTCTTTTAAAATGTTTCCATGGGTTTTAGAAAGATGAGAAGGTAAGACGGTTACCATAGTGATTAAAGGTCCTATATTACACACAATGGACTCTTGTGAGCTTTAAGCCTTGTTATCATGTTGTTTCCTCTGTTTGGGTTCATTCACACATGTTTGATTAAAACTAGGTTATTAGTCTTTCTATATCTCTAAATCAGTATGCTCTGTTCCATCTTGTGATGTCATGCAGTGGTGGTTTTCAAGTTAACGGCTATCTTACCTTTAGTTCAGTAGAGATTTCTGTTTGAAAGAAGAGCTCAACTCCAGTTATGTTTTTGATGAGGAAACAACGGTATGACAGATTGGAAAATAGCGTAATATGGGCCCTTTAATTATTTAAAACAATATTATTTTTTGAATGGGAAAAAGACCTCTGTGTTGCATGAAACTGGAATCCCTTTTTTCTGCAATTTTTACAAAAAAAAAAAGAATTTCATTTAAGGACTCTATGAAACACTACCCTACTATGTTTCAGGATGTTTTTAGAAATAAAAATGATAAAACACAAACTCTTCATTGGTGACTGTTGTATGTGTATGTGCAGAGGGGGTCCCGCAGGTGTTCTACTTCGGCCCGTGTGGGAAGTACAACGCCATGGTGCTGGAGCTGCTTGGGCCCAGTTTAGAAGACCTGTTTGACCTCTGTGACCGGACCTTCTCCCTCAAGACTGTCCTCATGATAGCCATACAACTGGTGAGGACATCTGCATGCAGGCCACATCAGCAAAGACCAGTGCATTCTTTTTTAGATTTGAAGTTTTAAAGTTGACATTTTTATTATTTTTTTATATTTTAATATTTTTTTATTAAGTATTATGCAAAATCAACTTTCTAGACCGTTTGTTTCCTTTTCTCATTTATTCTCTGAAGTTTAGCAGAATTTGTGCATTTTGAGTAATCTTTATACTCCTGAATTCTAGATGTCCTCTGATGTTTTTCTTTTCACCATCACCGGTACACTGCTCTGTACTTCGTTCTCAAATAAAATTTTCTTGGTGATACATGTAGGATTCAGCAGTGCTGAAGGTGGTTAGTGGTAGTTTTCTGTCCATTTGCTGTTTGCCTGTTCTAATGTTCAGTGTGTTTAGTGAAAAAGATTTCTTGCCTTTTCAAATTGTTCAAAAAGGTGGAATGGTTGTATCTATGAGAGAATTAATGTTGTTTTGCGACTCTTTGTTAGATAACCCGCATGGAGTTCGTGCACACTAGAAGCCTGATCTATCGGGACGTAAAGCCAGAGAACTTCCTGGTCGGCCGGCCCGGCTCCAAACGGCAGCACACCATCCACATCATCGACTTTGGGCTTGCGAAGGAATACATCGACCCCGAGACCAAGAAACACATCCCTTACAGAGAACACAAGAGCCTGACTGGGACCGCACGCTACATGAGCATCAACACACACCTGGGCAAAGGTGAGACTGCTGCTCTGTCCGCCACAAAGTGCTGGAGTCAACTAGAGATATTATCAGATGATTAAAGACATGTCCTGACTCCTGCTGATCGATTAGTCGATTAAAAAGGGTGTGTGGTAAAAGCTCTGAAAATTATTACATACAGTATCTCACAAAAGTGAGTACACTCCTCACACTTCTGCAAACATTTAATGATATCTTTTCATGGGACAACACTGACAAAATGACACTTTTATACAATGTAAAGTCGTCCATGTACAGCTTGTATAACAGTGTAAATTTACTGTCCCCTCAAAATAATTCGACACAGCCATTAATGTCTAAACTGCTGGCAACGAAAGTGAGTACACCCCTAAGTGCAAATGTCCAAACTGGGCCCATTTAGCCATTTTTCCTCCCCAGTGTCATGTGACTTGTTAGTGTTACAAGGTCTTAGGTGTGTAAGTGGAGCAGGTTTGTTAAATTTGGCATTTTTGTTCTCACATTCTCTCATACTGGGCACTGGAAGTTCAACATGGCACCTCAATGCAAAGAACTCTCTGAGAGTCTCGAAAAAAAGAGTTGTTGCTCTACATAATGATGGTCTAGGCTATAAGAAGATCACCAACACCCTGAAACTGAGCTGCAGTACGGTGGCTAAGACCAGGGCTCTACAGTGCGCCCATTTCACTCGCATTTGCGAGCAAATATTTTGTTGTGCGAACGGGGAAAACAAAACAGTCGCACGTGTGCGAGTGCTTCTGCAGCACAATAAGGAGCTGCGCACAGACACAATGTGACAAGTTAAACGTTCTACATGTATCAAACATTAGGGGCGCAGTCACTCTAGGACTTCAGAATCGTGCCCAAGCCTGGATCGCCCCTAAAGCGCGGCTTGGATGCCCAGCGCGAGCGCAATCGAGCCGTGCTCGGGCGCGACACCTCCGACCGCACACAACCCCAGCGTACGAGCTCCGCGTGTGGCCGATATCACTCATACGAACAAACTCAGCTTCAGAACACACCCACGCACAGCAGCAGGACCCACACCTGTCCCACCACTCAGTAGACACCCCCGTGCCACTGGACTTCCTTCTCATAGGCTATTTTATTACGGCCGCTGCTGTTGGCATTAAACTTGTACTGGTGTGCGCTGGAGCCTGCGGCCACTGCGCCGCACCGCCAGCGCGCGGCTTGTCCACAGCGCACACCCTCAGCCTGTGGGAGTGTCATGGCCTGGGGCTGCATGATGCTGCCGGCACTGGGGAACTACGGATCATTGAGGGAACCATGAATGCCACATGTACTGTGACATACTGAAGCAGAGCATGATCCCCTTCAGGAACTGGGCCGCAGGGCAGTATTCCAACAGGATAACGACCCCAAACAAACCTCCAAGGAGACCAGTGCCTTTCTAAAGAAGCTGAGGGTAAAGGTGATGGAGTGGCCAAGCATGTCACCAGACCTAAACCCCATTGAGCTTCTGTAGGGCCTCCTCTAATGGAAGGTAGAGGAGCGTGAGGTCTCTAACATCCAGCAGCTCTGTGATGTCGTCATGGAGGAGTGGAACAGGATCCCAGTGGAACCTGTGAAGCTCTGGTGAACTCCAGGCCCAAGAGGATTAAAGCAGTGCTGGAAAATAATAGTGGCCACACAAAATATTGACATTTTGGGCCCAGTTTGGACATTTTCACTTGGGGGTGAACTCACTTTTGTTGCCAGCAGTTTAGACATTAATGGCTGTGTGTCGAGTTATTTTGAGGGGACAGTAAATTTACACTGTTATACAAGCTGTACATGGACGACTTTACATTGTATAAAAGTGTCATTTCGTCAGAGTTGTCCCATGAAAAGATATCATTAAATGTTTGCAGAAGTGTGAGGGGTGTACTCACTTTTGTGAGATACTGTATTTCTGTACCTGAACCCAAGAGGAATTCACGCTAAAACAACAGCAGAAAAAAGTACTTGGTAACAATGTATTATGATACATGAGTTTAATCTGCTTTAATATAAATATCAAAAATACCAAATCTTCAGCTAACTCACTCCCTCCTTCTTCCTGCCCATATAAATGCTTATAATCTAAATAAAATGATTAGTCGACTAATACAAATGCAGGAAAGTTGACTAAGACATCTTCGACCAATGAACTGAATGAGTAAAGACTCACAGACTAGGCCTGGGCAAAACATCGATTTGATTTAAAAACTGAGTTGGCAACTCAGATCGATTTGGTTTTTTCCGAAAATTTATATTTAAGTTTTTATCCCCTATCCCATACAGCGTATATTCCATATGTATAGCGCATTCATTTTGCATTCGCCAAGACTTCGTATGTGCGTTCTGTAGTCACTTCCTGCAGTGCGTCTCTCACTTTCCCCTGAGAACGGCACAGGCACAAACAAAATAACATGACGGCCACAACAGGCGGCGAAGGAGAGGAGCTTCTGCCCAAAAAATGTTCTTTGACTTCAGTCATTTGGAATTGGTTTAGATTTGCGACATCTGATGAGGAACAGACATTTTGAAGCAAATTATGTCAAGGCTGTTGTAGTCGCTGGTAGCAGTACGACAAATTTGTTTGAGCATTTAAAGCGAAGACGTGCGGTTGACTGACATGAACCCAACTTCACAAGACACGTCGTCACAAGAAAATACCGGGCCATTCCAGCAGCTAGTGCCCTGTCAGAGAGGGTTTTTAGTGTGGATGGGGGATTGTCACATGTCACCGAGCTGTTGTCGATAGGCTCATTTTCCCTGTGAAGAATGTTTTAAATGAACTTCCTTTTTACTTGGTCAGTTCAACTAAGAGTTACCACAGGTATTTTGTTGCTTTAGTAATTCATTCCAAACACTAATAGTTTGGATGTTTTTGGATGAATTTAAAAGTCTATGAAACTACAGCACACACACACTTTGTTCAGATGTTTGCAGTGATTGCAGACTTTGCTATTATTCAAGGTTTGTTGAGGCACTTTATCTTAAAATAATTGGAAATCTATTTACAGGGAGCAGTTATTTAGTTTTAAATTGAATCGTGAATCAAGTTTTTTATTTTAAAAAATCTAAGATTTTTTGGGGGGAGGAAATCGCCCAGCTCTACCACAGACACAAGAGGGCATGTCCACAAGAGGGCATGTCCACAAGAGGGCATGTCCACAAGAGGGCAGCACACTGTAACAGGCTGGAGGTGTTGCAGACACTGAAGCTGCTGTGGTGTTTGTGTTTCAGAGCAAAGCCGGAGAGACGACCTGGAGGCATTAGGACATATGTTCATGTACTTCCTCAGAGGGAGCCTGCCCTGGCAGGGGCTCAAGGTCAGGACAAAGGAACACGCACATCAAATACAATACAAAACAACACAAAACAACACAACACACAAGACCCTGAAATGACTCTGTCGTGTGTGTTTCAGGCGGACACACTGAAGGAGCGATACCAGAAGATCGGGGATACAAAGAGGGATACACCGATAGAGGTCCTCTGTGACAGCTTTCCAGGTTGGACCTGATTCAGCTCAGACATATTGTGAGAATGTTGTGGAGCTGAGATACATGACAAATGTGTGTTTGAAGCAGTTAGACAGTGTAGCAGAGCTGTGTGTGACTCTGCTCTGTGTGTGTGACTGTGCTGTGTGTGTGACTGTGCTGTGTGTGTGACTGTGCTGTGTGTGTGACTGTGCTGTGTGTGTGACTCTGCTGTGTGTGTGACTGTGCTGTGTGTGTGTGACTCTGGTCTGTGTGTGTGACTGTGCTGTGTGTGTGTGACTGTGCTGTGTGTGTGTGTGACTGTGCTGTGTGTGACTGTGCTGTGTGTGTGTGTGACTGCTGTGTGTGTGACTGTGCTGTGTGTGTGTGACTCTGCTGTGTGTGTGTGTGACTGTGCTGTGTGTGTGTGTGTGTGTGTGACTGCTGTGTGTGTGTGACTGTGCTGTGTGTGTGACTGTGCTGTGTGTGTGTGTGACTGTGCTGTGTGTGTGTGTGACTGTGCTGTGTGTGTGTGTGACTGTGCTGTGTGTGTGTGACTGTGCTGTGTGTGTGTGACTGTGCTGTGTGTGTGTGAGACTGTGCTGTGTGTGTGTGACTGTGCTGTGTGTGTGTGTGTGTGTGACTGTGCTGTGTGTGTGACTGTGCTGTGTGTGTGTGTGACTGTGCTGTGTGTGTGACTGCTGTGTGTGTGACTGTGCTGTGTGTGTGACTATGCTGTGTGTGTGTGACTGCTGTGTGTGTGTGTGTGTGACTGCTGTGTGTGTGTCTGCTGTGTGTGTGTGTGACTGTGCTGTGTGTGTGACTGCTGTGTGTGTGACTGTGTGTGTGTGACTGTGCTGTGTGTGTGACTGTGCTGTGTGTGTGACTGTGCTGTGTGTGTGACTGCTGTGTGTGACTGTGCTGTGTGTGTGACTGTGCTGTGTGTGTGTGTGACTGTGCTGTGTGTGTGTGTAACTGTGCTGTGTGTGTGACTGCTGTGTGTGACTGTGCTGTGTGTGTGACTGTGCTGTGTGTGTGACTCTGCCTGTGTGTGTGTGTGACTGTGCTGTGTGTGACTGTGCTGTGTGTGTGACTGCTGTGTGTGTGACTGTGTGTGTGACTGCTGTGTGTGTGTGTGTGACTGTGCTCTGTGTGTGACTGCTGTGTGTGACTGCTGTGTGTGTGACTGTGCTGTGTGTGACTGTGCTGTGTGTGTGTGTGACTATGCTGTGTGTGACTGCTGTGTGTGTGACTCTGCCTGTGTGTGGAACAGAAGAGATGGCCACGTACCTGCGATACGTGCGGCGTCTGGACTTCTTCGAGAAACCCGACTACGACTATCTGAGGAAGCTCTTCACCGACCTGTTCGATAGAAACGGATACATCTTTGACTACCAGTACGACTGGACCGGGAAGCCCCTGGTGAGTCACATATACTTATAATACTGTGTTAGTGTTGTTCTTGGTGAATGAGTGTAGGAAAAGTACTGAATGTCTGTCATGTAGCGGTTTATGCTCCCAAATCATGTCACATCCGTGTTTTTTATATTTGCTCCAGTTAAATCAGGCCCAAAGCTGTTTTCTGTTCTCATGATGTTCTGTCTCTCCTGATGTAGCCCACGCCCATCGGACCCGTCTCCACGGAGACGCCCCTGCAGACGGGGAACAGAGAGAAGATGCCTCAGACCAAAAACCAGGTGAGCTCTTCATACGTCACAGGGGCCCACACACAGGGGCCCACACACTGTGCTGGAGAAACGTGTACGAATATTCTATATATATTAGGCCACTTACAGTGTAACTAAAGCGGAGTTTGTAGTAGCACTCCTGTTCCACTCTTTGATTTTGGCTGTGTTCTGACGCCCTTCTTTCACCTCTCTCTCTCTGGGGCTTGTGACTGCCCCCTGTAGTCTGCAGAGGGGAAGGGGTCTCAGCCTACTCCACTGGCCCACGGCCTCACTGCAGACAGGCTGGGAGGCTCGGTGCAGGTACTGAGCGCTCTATCTCAGCCGTGTGTGTGTCTGCTGCCCTCTTCAGCCCTGTCAGGGGAATGCGGCCGGGCTCCTCATGTTCTCTCTGTGCTTCTACAGCAGAGCAGTTTATGAAACGTGCACAGTGTGTTTAGGCTGCTCCAGGTTCTTTTTGTGCTTCTGTAGGAAAATACTGTTGGTATTGTTATCTTACTCTCACTTTTACTTTTCCCTCTGCTGATAAACTCCAGTGCCCAACTACAAACCTTTAGAAACAAAAGCAGTTTCTCACATAGTGATGGCCAAATATGGACTATAGAGCCCACACTGATGTCCAGTATTCGTCTTACTGTTGTGATATTAAGCTTTTACAATCTATAGGGCAGACCACATTTATGTTATGGTCAAGTTTACAAATTAACTTTTTATAAAAATAACATTTATTTGGATATAAATAATAAGTATCATATTAATATTTTCACTCATTTAGTCTGCTCAAAAAGACAAACTGACCCATTAGAACACAGATTTGGGCAGTGCAGAAAAAAAAATATCAGTCCCAAATATTGGGTACATTTTTAATATTGGACCGATATCTGTGAGAAAACACTGATATCCCTAATGACGGACACTAAAACCCCCCACAGCCCCACAGTGGTTTGTTTTGTATGAAAGTGGAACACGCTGAGTTCCTCTGCAGAGCCGGGTCTGAACAGGGCCTGTGTCACTGTGTGTCCGTCTGCATGTCCCTGTGTCTCTGCTGCTGTTTACAACACTGCTTTTGTTAGTGTTATTCAGAGGGTTTTGACACGGGGGTTTTTTGTGAAGTTTTCTCCTCATATGTAAAGTGTTTAACATGTAACATCCACACGCAGCTCCCTGTCCACAGCCCAATCTGTCAGGATTTATTCATTTTTGAGCTTGATTCTGCAAAAACCTCATAGAGATGACATTACATTTGAAATGCCCCTCCCGCCCCCCCGCCCAGCTGTAGCACAGATCATATCACAATACATTGTGCAGTTCTACTAAATAAGCAGAGTTTTTAAGAATGTTTTAAATGGTCTGAATAATGTGTTCCATGTCACTAGTGGGCGCTGTGTCTCGAATGCCTCTGTTTCACCCCAGGGTTAAAGGTCAGATGGATGTCTAAACACAACTGTTGTGTGTGTGGTTGCCTAGGTGATGAACTCCACCAATGGGGAGCTGAACACAGACGACCCCACCGCGGGACACTCGAACGCACCAATCACAGCCAACGCAGAGGTGGAAGTGGCTGATGATACTAAGTAAGAGCCTCTGTACATTCTACTGCCCTCCCTTAGTCCACTTCTTTATAACGTCTAGAGCAGGGGTCTACAACCAGGATCTCTCCACCCACTTCCAAGTCACTCACCAAGGGATTTCTGAATTATATGTACTGTGCTAATTAGGGGTGTAACGATATCCAAGTCTCAGGATACGATATCGTCATATGAATCTCACAGTACGATATTTATTGCAACATTTGGTGGAGGCACAAAAGTGTGAAGCTGCTACTTTTTCCTCTAAAAATGCCTTCACAAAGAATGAAGATTTCAAAGTGCTTAGAACAGTTATTTCTTCATGTAGTCTGCACTGAAACGGAGCAAAGGATCATGGTCTATGTAGTTCTACATCAGAACTATTCATTAAAGCAAAGAGACTTGGGATTCGATATATTGTGATGGTCCACGATATTATTGTGAGACCTTTGACGATACGATATCACCATAACTACAGTTTAATTAAGAACCTATTACCATTGTGCACTAATAAATAGATAATAGTTTATGTTTTACAGGCATCTAACTGTGTCCCATTTAAGGCTTTTTTTACTGTCTTTGGTTCATTTGAATCTATTTGTAGTAGTTAGAGCTGTCGAAAGGATCAAATAGTCCCATTCACAGAATAGAACTGAAGCTTTCCTAAAGCTTTAGAATGACCCTGAGCTGTATCAGAACAAGTAGAAGAGCACAGAGACGAGTAAACACCCATGGAGCACTGAGGATTACACACATATAAGACCACATGGGAATAGAGAAGAAAGTTCTAGGATTTTATGTTCAAAATTTTCATGATCCATTTTTATTATCATGGTGGAATTGGTATTGAGTATTGAGTCTATTCCTTAGTATCGAAGTCAGGTTTGAAGTGACACTGGCTAATGCTAAAATTGAGTCTAACGTGGTTGAAATGTCCCTGGTTGTGTTTCAGGTGCTGCTGCTTTTTCAAGAGGAGGAAGAGGAAAGCTCTCCAGAGACACAAATAGAGCTCTCTCCTGGGGCTGTCCCTGTCCCTGTGTCCTGTACCTCTGTCTCACACACGCCCTCAACACGGCCTGTCCAGTGGAACTACTGGACACACGCCCCTGAGGAGATAAAGTACAGACTCCTAATGTAAAACTGGATTCACAGCGTGGTGGACTTACGAGCTCACCACCAACAGCTGAACATGAATGAACAGTTGTCTATAGACTGTAAGTTTTTTTAATTTTCAGATGATTTTTCCTTACTGACTGGTTCAGAGGAGTTTATTCTGAAAAGTAGAACATTTACGGATGGATTTGGACCATAACTTTGCAGATACTTCACCTGGAGTTCAAATGCAGGCTCTGGGGCTGAGTCAAAACTGGAATCTATTTTCAGAAGGTGACCTCTCTCTCTCACACCGAATGAAACGTTAAAGATGTTTATGTTAAAGACTATGCTTTCTCTGTTTTAATTTGTCACTAAACCATCTGGAACCTGCGTTCACTTTGTCCTTTCAGTTGTTTGAAAGTTTGTGTTTTGTAGCTTCTTAGTGTGTTAACTCCAAATGTAATTTTTTAAATAACTTGTATTTTTAATTTTCTTTTTTTCTTTGTTTTTCTCTCTGGGTTGGAGGATTGAACGTTGAAATCTCCATTAAAACCACCAAACAGAATAAAAAACATCATGAACATACTGTAGGGTTCTATGGGCTCTTGTTGTTCTCATAGACTGGTTAAAGAGGGAGTATTTTACATCTACAGGGTGTTAATACGTAATGCGTATATATTTAGATCACCATGTTACCTTTTTTTGACGCTTGAGTCTTCCCTGTCCTCGCTCCCCCTAAGTCACTCCCCCTTCAGAGCACGATCACAACACAATCAGTGTACATCCCACTAATGAAACTACTGCACATCACATGGGGTTCGTGAAGTTGTTTTGCTTTTGTAGATTTCTGGAGCATTGTTGTGCTGGAGCATAGGCAGTGTAGGCTTGTTATCTTGGCATTGGACAGAATCTTACAGCTAATTGTAAGAAGGGTTCAAATAGGAAGAGATCGCTTAATTACCGAATCATTTTAAACTTCTTCAGGCATGCTTTTGATGAGAGAACAACATGGTAGAAAGCTCCAAAGCGTCTCGTCCTGGTCTGTTTAACACTTGAAACGGAGACTGCTGGTAATATCACGTGCCACAGTGGGGCAGAAGTGGCGCAAGTGGAAACTGTTGTCGTGTCCTTAGGCAAGACGCTTCACCCACATTGTCTAATATGTGTTGTAGAAGTTTGGAAGGGTGGAAGTAAAAGGCTGGAGACCAACTTAAGCAGGTGAAGTGTATTTACCATCAATAATACAGGCCCGGGGGGACGTGAAAAATGAACATAGTCTGATTTCAAAAGAGAACATAGTCTGATCTTTGAGTGTTCAGGCCCCTTCACTCTGCTTTATAAAGCAAGTGTGGAGAGACTATGAAGGCCAGTAGACTCCACTTAGACACATTTAGAGACTATGAAGGCCAGTAGACTCCACTTAGACACATTTAGACTACACTCAGTTAGCCAGTAGACTCCAGTTAGAGACTACGAAGGCCAGTAGACTCCAGTTAGACACATTTAGAGACTACGAAGGCCAGTAGACTCCAGTCAGACACATTTAGAGACTACGAAGGCCAGTAGACTCCAGTTAGACACATTTAGAGACTATGAAGGCCAGTAGACTCCAGTCAGACACATTTAGAGACTATGAAGGCCCCTAGACTCCAGTTAGACACATTTAGAGACTATGAAGGCCAGTAGACACCAGTTAGACACATTTAGAGACTACGAAGGCCAGTAGACTCCAGTTAGACACATTTAGAGACTATGAAGGCCAGTAGACTCCAGTTAGACACATTTAGAGACTACGAAGGCCAGTAGACTCCACTTAGACACATTTAGAGATTATGAAGGCCAGTAGACTCCACTTAGACACATTTAGAGACTACGAAGGCCAGTAGACTCCAGTTAGACACATTTAGAGACTATGAAGGCCAGTAGACTCCAGTTAGACACATTTAGAGACTATGAAGGCCAGTAGACTCCAGTTAGACACATTTAGAGACTACGAAGGCCCCTAGACTCCAGTTAGACACATTTAGAGACTATGAAGGCCAGTAGACTCCAGTTAGACACATTTAGAGACTACGAAGGCCAGTAGACACCAGTTAGACACATTTAGAGACTACGAAGGCCAGTAGACTCCAGTCAGTCACATTTAGAGACTACGAAGGCCAGTAGACTCCACTTAGACACATTTAGAGACTACGAAGGCCAGTAGACTCCACTTAGACACATTTAGAGACTATGAAGGCCAGTAGACTACGAAGGCCAGTAGACTCCAGTTAGACACATTTAGAGACTACGAAGGCCAGTAGACTCCACTTAGACACATTTAGAGACTATGAAGGCCAGTAGACTCCACTTAGACAAATTTAGAGACTACGAAGGCCAGTAGACTCCAGTCAGACACATTTAGAGACTATGAAGGCCAGTAGACTCCAGTTAGACACATTTAGAGACTATGAAGGCCAGTAGACTCCACTTAGACACATTTAGAGACTATGAAGGCCCCTAGACTCCACTTAGACACATTTAGAGACTACGAAGGCCAGTAGACTCCACTTAGACACATTTAGAGACTACGAAGGCCAGTAGACTCCAGTTAGACACATTTAGAGACTATGAAGGCCAGTAGACTCCAGTCAGACACATTTAGAGACTATGAAGGCCAGTAGACTCCCGTTAGACACATTTAGAGACTATGAAGGCCCCTAGACTCCAGTTAGACACATTTAGAGACTATGAAGGCCAGTAGACTCCAGTTAGACACATTTAGAGGCTACGAAGGCCAGTAGACTCCAGTCAGACACATTTAGAGACTACGAAGGCCAGTAGACTCCAGTCAGTCACATTTAGAGACTACGAAGGCCAGTAGACTCCAGTTAGACACATTTAGAGACTATGAAGGCCAGTAGACTCCAGTTAGACACATTTAGAGACTATGAAGGCCAGTAGACTCCAGTTAGACACATTTAGAGACTATGAAGGCCAGAAGACTCCAGTTAGACACATTTAGAGACTATGAAGGCCAGTAGACTCCAGTTAGACACATTTAGAGACTATGAAGGCCAGTAGACTCCAGTTAGACACATTTAGAGACTATGAAGGCCAGTAGACTCCAGTTAGACACATTTAGAGACTATGAAGGCCAGTAGACTCCAGTTAGACACATTTAGAGACTATGAAGGCCAGTAGACTCCAGTTAGACACATTTAGAGACTATGAAGGCCAGTAGACTCCACTTAGACACATTTAGAGACTATGAAGGCCAGTAGACTCCACTTAGACACATTTAGAGACTATGAAGGCCAGTAGACTCCACTTAGACACATTTAGAGACTATGAAGGCCAGTAGACTCCAGTTAGACACATTTAGAGACTATGAAGGCCAGTAGACTCCAGTCAGACACATTTAGAGACTATGAAGGCCAGTAGACTCCAGTTAGACACATTTAGAGACTATGAAGGCCAGTAGACTCCAGTTAGACACATTTAGAGACTATGAAGGCCAGTAGACTCCAGTTAGACACATTTAGAGGCTACGAAGGCCAGTAGACTCCAGTCAGACACATTTAGAGACTACGAAGGCCAGTAGACTCCAGTCAGTCACATTTAGAGACTACGAAGGCCAGTAGACTCCACTTAGACACATTTAGAGACTATGAAGGCCAGTAGACTCCAGTTAGACACATTTAGAGACTATGAAGGCCAGTAGACTCCAGTTAGACACATTTAGAGACTATGAAGGCCAGAAGACTCCAGTTAGACACATTTAGAGACTATGAAGGCCAGTAGACTCCAGTTAGACACATTTAGAGACTATGAAGGCCAGTAGACTCCAGTCAGACACATTTAGAGACTATGAAGGCCAGTAGACTCCAGTTAGACACATTTAGAGACTATGAAGGCCAGTAGACTCCAGTTAGACACATTTAGAGACTATGAAGGCCAGTAGACTCCAGTTAGACACATTTAGAGACTATGAAGGCCAGTAGACTCCAGTTAGACACATTTAGAGACTATGAAGGCCAGTAGACTCCAGTTAGACACATTTAGAGACTATGAAGGCCAGTAGACTCCAGTTAGACACATTTAGAGACTATGAAGGCCAGAAGACTCCACTTAGACACATTTAGAGACTATGAAGGCCAGAAGACTCCACTTAGACAGCATTATGCCGCAATTTAGATGGTGGTATGCCCATGGTACGCCAAGAGAAGATCCTGGTGTAAATATAGCTTTTGTGAGTCAATCTTAAACTGAGAAATGTAAGTGGAGGATAAATTACTTAAATTCTCTTACAATATGTATGTGAATGGTGTGTGCATGTGTAGTGGTGTGAAGGTTGATAGTACAAACTTGCAGCCTCACTTCTGTCAACCTCAGGGCAGCTGTGGCTTCACCATCATCAGGTGTGGAGTATTTTTGGAGTATCCAAATAAGTACTATACAAACCAAATGCATTATTATGAAGTCATCTAACTATCTAACATCTATCCTTGACGTGGTCCACCTTCTAACTGTCTTTAACATCATAAACGTGCCTAGAGACGCTTGCATGCATGTTTCAGAAATGTAGTGATCTCTCCTAGGCCCTTTTCAAACCCTTTAACTGTCCATTTTCCTCTTTGCAGCGTCAACTCCTCCTGACACACAACAGTTTACAGACGCCTCACACTGACATACTTTCATTACACTCTAACCAGAAACTTCCCTTTTCTCTGTCTGCTTACTTAGCACTACTCAGAGACAGTTCTCAGAGTTACTGTACTACGAAAAAGTGTATTTATATAGAAAAATATTTAGATGCAGATTAAACACCGGTTTCACTCCCAAAACTTCCACACCCTTTCTTCTCCTTTCTACTGTTAATAATAATAATAATAATGCATCAGTTTTATATAGCGCTTGTTATGCATATAATCCCTTTATAATCTGAATAAAACAATTATCGTAGTCAACATTTTTTGGTTGACTAAGACACCATCAACCAATTCATCGACTAAATGACTAAAGGTACAGCCCTATAGTGGTGTATCGAAGTACAATACAAATATAATAGAATAAATAAAATATATAAATAGGTTCAGCTGCAGCTACAGATCTGATTCTATTTTGTGTTTGAGGAAGTGGTTTGTGTTTCATTTAAATGTGCCACCGGCTGTCACCTGTTTCCCTCCAATCATGTGATTTACATTATTTAAAGTGCATTTGACAGATTTAGATATTTTTCTATTTATTACTTAGTTTGGTGGGATAGTGCCTGAAGTATAAATATTCATCGTAACGCTACATTAATTATAAATCATACATTACAGTAAGTGGCTATATGTGAAGAAATTTAGAAAGCAAAAAGTTTAAAAATACACGTAGCACATATGAGTTCAGCTAAAATATTTCGATCCAAAATACAGGGACAATTTACACACAAAGAAGCTGTTTTTCTGCTAGGTAACATTTGTCTACCTGTGTCCTATCTGCAGCATGTGTCCAGCCAGGAAGTAGAAATCTAAACTTTGCTAAAATTACAAAACTACAAAAGACAAGGCACTTTTTTTTTGTAAAATCTTAAAGATAATACTAGTATGCTTAGAGAGAAATTAGCAGTGTAACCTGTCGTACGCACTTACAGTATATATAAGTGTGTATTCCTGAATATTAGGTTACACGTTTTATCTAATGGTGGTGGCTGCAGTTACAACTTTCATAATGAGAAAATATATCTGTTTTCTCATCGACAGAAACGTGCTGATGTCAGGGTGAGATGACACCGATTCATAACTGTGACTTTTAGGAAAGACCCCTCCTCTTTTCACAGGGAAGAGAAACAAGATAAGATAATCAATAAGATGTCAGGATAATTCAGTTATATATCAACTTTTAAGAATGATTACTTAAAATACTTATAGAACAGTACTTAGAAACTGAAATCCAACATTGTAAATTATCCCTGTCATGTTTCTCTCTTTTTCCAAAAATGCCTGACTAAGACGACTCAGTTCAAACAGAATCTGTGTCTGAACTCTCTGGAGTTTTTGTGAAGCTAAGGCTCCGGAGTTTTGTCCTCTGTTGTCTCTGTACTCTCATTTAAGTGAGAACAAACTACACACAGAGGAAAGTAAGATTTCAAATTTCGAATACTGTATATGTTTAGGGGTAATTATAAGAACAGGCGTAGCAGGTGTCCCTGGAGATGGTCTAAGAGACGGTATCAGACCATTTGTTGGATTTTGACAATTCCCATGTCAAAGCTGAAGCAGAACTCACTAAACATGAGATTTAGAGAATTGTAATGAGGCAAAGTGCAGGAGGAATCCACATAAAATTCCTATTCCTGTTCAACCTATTCAATTTTTAGGGTATTTTTTATTTGTGGCTTTGGAGTACAGACTAGTCCAGATTCCCCTCAGAATGGTGGAATTGACTGAAAATAAATGGGTGACAGATTTCCATTAATGTTTCACATGTTCATGGAACTGAGAGTTCCCTTTTATCAGAAACTGAACAAACAGAAAATAATTAAGAATACAGACTCAGAACATGAACAGGATATGTCATTAATTTAGTTAAGAGTGTATCGATATTATTACTGCTTTGTGGTTTAAATATTATCTACCGTACAGTTTTCTATTAATCATATCTTTATTATAGTCATAGAATAATTCATTGTCTCTATTTTATGAAAAAGTTATACTTTTCATTTCAAGTACAACAAGCCACAACTTTGATCTTGAAGCACTCACATGAATGACTTTAATGATTAAAGAGGTGATGATGGCTCATAAAGCCTACTTACCTACTTAACCCTATTGACACTTATAATTAACTCAGAGATTAATCCTAATTTTAATAGTATTCATTTGATCAAACGAGAAAAGTGGAGTAAAATTCCAAACAGGAGAATTTACATGTCTCCAGCTCCCCTGCTTCCAAAAGATAAATAAATAAATAATCCAAATAAAAAAATGGATCTGCACTTTTGAGAGAACTGAAAGTAGCCAGGTAGTGTGAAAAGGATCTATTCAATTTTACGTTTGTCTCATGGAGCTCTATATCTAATATCTGATAAAATAAAATAAATTCACTTCAAAACAAGTACAAATATTTATCCATCATCTGGACTGCAGCACAAACATTTTCATTTTGAACTAAACAACTTTGTGTGTTTTGTGAGGAGACGAAATCCATTGAAACTCACTGGGAAATTTTTTATTCACAAATGCAAACGGATGAAAACACACCATCCTTGTTTGAACTTAAAAATGATCTAAAACAGCACTGAAACTCGATCTAACAGGTGGAGACCAATACTATTACTGATAGTATAGCATATAGTTTTGATAAAGCCCCATAAGATTTGTTCTGTATTTATGCATTTTTAAAATTTTGTTGTTGTTGTTTTCTATCTCCCACATTCTGCCCCTTTTTATATGTGTTGACAAGATTATTGACGACTGCATCTTGTGTCTGTTTGTTTACGTTTTTTGCCTGTTCACCTTCGTATTTATTTTATTATTTAATTTATTTTATTATTTCTCCTTTATTTTATTTATTCTTTAATTTATCTTTTATTTGTATAAATTTGTTATATTATATTTTTTTCCGAGTATTCTACATGGTCATTTATATTTTATTTTCCTGCCACATCTGTCCGTCGAATTGGTCGTCACGTGAGGAAGTCGTGGCATGGCCGCGCTGTGATTGGCTGAGCAGTTTTTATCTGCGCTCTCATTGGTCCGTTTTTCTGCCGACATCATCAATACCGGTCTGTTTACATCATCTGCCTCGTATCGCCTGATGTGGATTGGCGCTGCTAGCTAATAATGGGACTATTTCACGGGTTTCGCTGACTATAATCAATTCATTGTGTTTACTTTGAAGTAGACAGCATGGGAATGGGGTTAAATAACAATTATTTAAGCATTCTGGGTATTTTGGGACAGTTACCCGTAAGTTCACACGGTAGCTAGCGCTCCGGTGGGTGTTTGGAGCAGCTCCCTCCTCCTTTTCTATTGTCTCGCTGCTCTTCACTTTTAAAAGCGACTTGTCACCGTCACCTGACTGGAGGAGGAAACAGACACATGGGATATGTAACGTAAGGTATCGACTACAACGTCCTCGCCTTTTCTCAGTAAAGGAGAGGCAAAGATTCACGTAGAGACATGCCGTAAAAACCGATCAGGAGCTCTGGAGACGTGGCGTTTTAAGATTGTCCAGCGTTTTAGGGGACCTCCGTGACCATGTCGGACCCGGACAGGTCTTTGCCGCTGTGCCGGAGACTGAGCTATGCCGTCGGGCACTTTCTCAACGATCTGTGCGCCTCGATGTGGTTCACGTACCTGCTGGTGTTTTACCACGACGTGCTCGGGTTCCAGAACACGTTTGCAGGTAGGGAATATGATTTGGACAATGCTGCAGCTTCAACAGTGGCGTCATTCCACCCCAAATCTCCGGATGACCCAGCTCGACCGTCTCAGATTTGACTGAAAAAATTCTAGAAGCTTCACACACTGTCCAATAGGAAAAGTCCCAAATTTGAACTCCCAATTTTAGCACCAAATTCATCCCCCCCCCCCCATTTTTAAACCTCAATATTTTCTAGAGCGTTCATCACAGAGGATCAGTTTTAAAATCCAAAGTGCACAGCGTGTCTGGGAAGGCGTGTGTTCAATATAAAACCTCTGTCTTTGACATTGCACTTTCCACAGTCCTTCAAAGATGCCCTTAAATTTGAAGAGTAGAATTTTCAAGCAAATTCAAGCTCCAGAAATCAGTGATAAACCAAAATCACATGTGTAAAAGTTCATATTCTACAAGTACATTTGAAGGACCTACATTAAATAGTTTTTTTAGATAGAGCAGTCTGAAAGTGGCTCCTCGGAAAACTCTGCTCAAAACAGGTCAGGGGGTAGCTGACAAAATACACTTTTAATGACAAAAAAGGAGTAGGGAGCTAAAATTTGGGACTTTTCCTATTGGAAAGTGTGTGAACCTCCTAGAATTTTTTTTTGTAAAATCTGAAATGGTCGAGCGGGGTTATCCAGAGATTTAGCGTGGAATGACCCTGTGGCTATGTTTTATATGCATCCCAAAATTTTATTATTTGATTATTTCCAGACCTTTTAGATGATGATTATTATGAATATTAGATGAAAACCGCAAAACTGTAGTATAAAAATAATAATATATGTACTATATACATTTTTTGTTTGCTCAAAGGAAAGACCTGAACTCAAACTCTTCAGTCAGGATGTTGCCATGGTCCACATATTAGCCAAAAAAAAACTCTGTCAAATTGTTTTGTACTTTCGAGTCAAGTAGGAAGTACAGATACCTGCCCTTAAATGTAGTGATGCAAAAGTATTCACTATTAAACCTACTTAAGACTTTCCATGACTGAAAAAGAGAATGTGTAGTTTATATATTGTATTATAACTATGTAAGTACTTCTCTACACCATAGGTCTATTAGGGATGGGACAAGATCTCGTGAGACAAAATCACGACAGGATAGGCCACACATAATCTGAAAATAATCTTGTGATCTTTTTTTCCTGCATTTTTATGTTTGTATTAGATTAAAAAATGGAATTAAGTACTGGTAAATACATTTTTTTTAATAAGCTGTAGTTCCAAAAAGCGCTCCTACAATGACAAAAAATGGCAAAAATCTTCAATAAAGTAAATCAAAAATGATGAGTCCAAAACTGGAAACTGGATTAGACTATTTATTTATTATAAAGAATGTCAAAATCTTCTCTTGTCTCATTCTTGTAGATCCGATCTTGTATCTTGTCTTGTACTGTAGAAATTGTATCTTGTCCCACCCCTATTATCTAATACCATAAAAAAATATACATTTGCTAAAGCATTCACAATATTGTCAAAACATTGCTTTATTATTTAATCATATTGCCTTGTTGGCTATTGTTGATTAGGCTGAAAAAACAATAAATATGGTAGTTGTTGTATCCTAAAATGTCTTCACAAATATTTCAACTTAAAAATCCTTAAGCAAATGTGTTGTAAAATTGTAGAACCTGTTACAACATGTTTTCCTTCGGTATGAAACCACCACCAACATGGAACAGGACCAGGGCTCTACAGTGCGCCCATTTCACTCGCATTTGCGAGTAAATATTTCGTCGTGCGAACGAGGAAATCAAAACAGTCGCACCAGTGCGAGTGCTTCTGCAGCCACAATAAGGAGAGCTGCGCACAGACGTAACGTGACAAGTTAAACGTTCTAAATGTGTCAAACATTAGGGGCGCAGTCACAGTAGGACTTTAGAATCGTGCCCAAGCCTGGATCGCCCCTAAAGCGCCTCACGCTTGCCCAGCGCGATCGCAACCGAACCGTGCCCGGGCACAACACCTCCGACCACACACGACTCCAGCATACGAGCTCCACGTGTGCGCCGATATCACTCATACGAACAAACTCCGCTTCAAAACACCCACGCCCCCTTAAACGAGGAGCGCCCCGCAGCAGGACGCACACCTGTTCCACCATTCAGTAGATTCCCCTGTGCCGCTGGACTTCCAGCTCCGCTAAAGCGAGAGTTTTGTCTTGGTCTTGTCTCGGACTGGAGCGCATTTGGACTCGGTCTTGTCACGGACTCAAGGTCTGAATACTGAGTGCGGTCATTTTTCATTACGGCCGCTGCTATCGGCAATAAACTTGTACCGTGTGCGGGACCGGTGCGCTGGAGCCCGCGGACACGCGTGCGGCACCGCCAGCGCGCGGCTTGTACATAGCGTGCACCCTCATGTACCAGGGTGTATCACAGGGCAGGTGAAACATCCCACCTGTCCATCCGCCTCGTCAAATACGCCAATACTAATTTTATGTCCGTGTCCGCACAGAGCAGACCTACAGCACAGAGCAGGCGATATGTGGGCAGAAGTTTGCCTAAGAAAATGCCAAATAAATCTGTTTGTCACAATGTGCGTTTTGTTTGGTAAATGTGCAGAGGCTAAAAAACACTTTAAAACCAGTAAGAGAATGTAACTCCAGTTATGAATTTGAAAATGCAGGTTTAAAAATCCTACACACTTTATTCACTTTGAAGCAGTTTTGTGTAAAGTGCCAGTGGAAGTTTTCTTAAAGAAGAGGTTCTTAAACTGTGGGTGAGGGTCCAAAAAGGGCCACAGAGTGTTCAAGTGCAGTACAGTTTGTTTGGCTTATTTTAAGTCTAAATAATAATCAGATAAAATGAAGATATATTTATAAAAACATTGCGATCATGCAGGAAAAGTACAGTCATAATTCTTTTGTTTTTTGTATTAAATTTATTCAGGGTTGGTGTTGGTGTGTGTAAGTTCTGCACTGTAATAATCGTTCAAAACGAAAACCTATTTGGGCCCCCATATTTTTTTCTGTGCTCCTAAAATTTTTAACTTAGGGGCAAGTGTGCTCCTGAAAAAAAAAGTTAGCATAGAGCCCTGGTCATAATAATTCTTTTGTTTTTTGTATTAAATTAATTCAAATAAGTTGGTGTGCGCAAGTTCTGCACTGTAATAATCGTTCGAAATGAAAACCTACTTGTGCTCCCATTTTTTTTTCTGTGCTCCTAAAATTTTTAACTTAGGGGCACATGTGCTCCTGAAAAAAAAAGTTAGTGTAGAGCCCTGAACAGGACAAATTTTTATTTATTATTAATTCATGTAATTGTACAGTTACACAATTTTTACCATTTCAGACTACATCAATGTAGTGGGTGGAGTTGCCATATACCATGTTCAAGTTAAAATATGCAAAATATAATGATAATACTGAAAGGTTGGTGTCGCCCTTCTCCAACGATTTGTGAATATTTCAAACTCGATTTTGATTCTAAGGAATAGACTTGATACTCAATACCGATTCTAATACCACAATGATAATTAAAGACACTCTTTATAGACAATAGAATAGGATTTTCAACATTAAATCCTAGTACTTTCTCTTCTATTCCGATGTGTCCTTATATCTGTGTGTATCCCTCAGTGCTGCATGGGTGTTTACTCGTCTATGTGCTCTTAGACTTGTTCTGATACAGCTCAGCATCATTCATTTATTTATTCATTTCTGTCCTGTGAATGTGACTTTTTTTAGTACCAATACCTGCTCAAACAAGTATCTATTTTCAATATCTGATTCCCGATACTTTTGACAGGGCTGGGATTGGTCAGTACCTGTTAGTTCACTTGGGAGAAAGTGAAGAACCCTCGATTTCCTTCCCGGTTTAGAGCAGTGCAGTGGAGACATTGTGAGCCTGTAGCAGCAGAACTAAGTGGTGTTCACGTGACCCGAGGAACCCTGCTCCTACACCTTTATGGGTCTCTAATCCTAATTTATGCTTGACTGTACATCATAACAGCCATTCGTTACATTATAATAGCATTTTAAAATGCTGTGAAAATGTGAAGTTAAAAAAAAGTATATAGAACGGATTTTGAGCACACATTTGTAGAGAATTGAATAATCTTTCGTTGTACGGATATGGGGAAAATGGCAAAATGCAATAATTAGAAAACAATGTACTTTTAAAATGGACATGGTATATAACCGCATTAAGTGGAATTATTCTCTGTACATACTAGTGATCAATTTTATTTATTTTTTTCAGGGCCGATGCAGATACCAATTATTTAGAATTCAGAAACAACTGTTGGCCCATAAGTTCTGCTCATATTTTTGAGCCTGTTTTGGACATTTTAGCCAAATTATGTCATTTAAATTTAGTACAAGCTCACCCACAACCTTGTTTTGACAGCAAACTGGATAAAAGAGCAGTTTAGTCACATTTATTCAGTGTCCTCATCACAAAAAAATGCTTACATAAAACCATATTCTTATTCTTCAGGCATTCTGGTTCACCTAAACAACATTTCAGCCTTTACTAGAGATTTAAGACTGATATCTGATGATAAAATGTGCAAATATCGTCCCAAACTATCGGCCTATCTCTGGTATACAGTGTGAAGGCCCCTGTTCTAGTCCAGGTTTAGTCTCATTTTAGTCCCTCCTTGGGTATGGTGCACTTTAACTGTGAATATACCCATTAAAACTATTTTTCCCCTTATTTCTCAGTTTTTCTGAATGAGCTTTGAAGGAGTTGGCCTGATGCATAAAGCTGACCGCACATGGGTAATGTTTTGTTTTGATGACCTCTCCCCTGTTTAGAGCCTTTCTAAAGTTGACCGCTCAATAGTGATTCGCATTGTCCCAGTGAGCAGCGTTTTCACTTTCTATTGACTTCTTTATCTCTACACCAGTGTTTTTATTCTGATGCTTACTCTTGTTTTTGGACAACCAGCCTTGTTAATGTTGTAGTGAAAATTGCATCACAGTGTTGTCAAAAATAAGATGCACAATAATCAATACTAAATCTACAGTAATATCAAAACTAGATACTCATTTGGGCAGGTTATGATACTACAAAAGGCACATTGACAGGACAGAACTGAAGCTGAGCTGCTTTAGAATCACCTTGAGCTGTATAAGAACAAGTATAAGAGCACACAGACTAGTAATCAAGTTTGAAATGCTAGTATAATGATGACACTAGTACAAGCAGATTATAAGAGATGAATTTTCCACACTAATATTTGAGTCCTAACTGTTCATTTGGTGTGTGCAGGTGTTTTGCTGCTTGTGGGCCAGATTGCCGATGGTATCTGCACTCCTCTGATTGGCTACGAGTCCGACAGAACCCCCGGATGCGGCAACTACGGCAAGAGGAAGACCTGGCACCTAGTGGGTGAGCTCTACCAGACCCAGGACCCTCCACTGTCTGTCCACTGCAATGTACAGAGAGCAAATATACAGCTCTCTACGGCTGGATTTTATTTGTATTTATTTATTTAATAAGGACAGTGCATATTAATGAACCTCTACATTGTTGCAGTGTACATATGCCAAATTATAGCAAAAATGCTCATTTCCATCTGTCGTCCCTCGGCAGGTGACACCACAGATTTAACACCAAAATAACAAGTTACAATAATGAAAATTCTACACTAAAAGTGTCACAGGTCTGGTTTCCCTTTAGCCGCTGTTTCAGGTGTGTGTGAAAGAGGCCAGTGTTGGAGTGTCTCTATAGATAATGGGAGAATGTTCCAGAACTTAGAGCCTCTAACTGAGAGCACAGTTTGTCTGAAAGTCGTGCGTCTGTGTGGAGCTCACAGTCCCCAGGGCCCTGGACCGAGTTCCCGCTGACTCTTTGCTTTAATAAAATCCTGTAACAGAGGGGGGCAAGTCCATGCAAAACTTTATACACAAAACATCCAGATTTAAAATGAACATGATACATTATTAAAATTTAGCAAGTTGTACTTGTATAAAATAGTGTAGTGAACAGAGAATGGTTTCTTCTCCAGTATTTTTACAGTTTTTTTTAAAAAAGTGATTCACCTGGTTTGAGTGTTGTGACCATGTGGATATACAATACTCTATATGAGTGTAAAGGTGCACTATGTAACTTTTCTGGTGGACGATCTGTTCAATGCTTTTCTCAGTGGAGGTGTTCTTGCTTTGTTTGGAATATTCCACACTATGGCATTAAATCTTCATGGAGCCCAAACCAGACAAAGTTACAAGTCAGATTAAGATTAAACACACAATTCACAAATTTAATCATTTTTTTTACAAGTTATATAGTTTCTTTGTACTTTTTTCAGCATAAATAGTTGTTTTTGTATGAAGTCCCCCTGCAGGAGTCTCATGAGTGCAGAGTAAATCGTTTTAAGAGCTTTTGCCCCATTTCAGTCAAGTATTGGATCGGCAGAATGTGTCTTTTAGTCGATTGTAGCCTTAGTGTACAGAGAGCAAATATACTGCTCTGAAAATGAAGACTTTGCACTTTTTATGGATGTGTTATTTATGGTTCACTTATACCTTCATTGTTATAGTCTCACCTGCTGACTGTCAGGTGATCTACAAGTACACCTGACATGACTGAGCGAAAAACAGCTCCATATATCAAACAGTGAAAAGCACAGTAGGTTTCACATGTGTTATTTACTGATCAAAATAAATCAAATAAACCTGCAAATCACTACTTGAAAGAGGGAACACGTAACATCTTTAGATGCTATATTTGCTCATAACAACTTATTAAATACATTTTTAAAGCTCAGGTCACTTGAATAGTCCCCATTTCTCTTGCTCCCCGTGCTAAGTCACTCTCCTTCAGAGCGTTCTCACAACAGAATCATTAGTGTTGGACACTGTGGCCTGAACTCCTTGTGTCAGATCCTTCAGGACCAGCCTGGACCGGCCTGGACCAGCCTGGACCGGCCTGGACCGGCCTGGACCAGCCTGGACCAGCCTGGACTTGTATCTACATAAACAGAAAAGTTGGCATAAGAATGTGTGTTTTCAAGATATTGTTGTTGTGATAGAAACACCTGCAACTTGCAATTGAATAATACAAGAAGGATCAGTTTAATGTTATACTGTGGAATATCTCTGGGGAGACCAGTCGGTGACCCTTCACCTCAAGAGTTCCACAGCTCCTTTAACGTGGCGTTTTGTGTGTGTTTCCCCAGGCAGCCTGAGTGTGGCGCTGTCGTTCTCCTTCATCTTTAACCAGTGCCTGGGCTGCTCCCCTCAGACGCCGCAGTGGGTCAGTGTGCTTTACTTTGTCCCCTTCATCGTGGTCTTTCAGTTTGGATGGGCCGCGGTCCAGATCTCACACCTGTCCCTCATCCCTGAGCTGGTCCGCTGTGAGCACGCCAAGGTCGAACTCACCGCGTACAGGTACGAAGCACTACAAACTCACCGCATACAGGTACGAAGTACTACAAACTCACTGCATACAGGTATGAAGTACTACAAACTCACTGCATACAGGTATGAAGTACTACAAACTCACCGCATACAGGTACGAAGTACTACAAACTCACCGCATACAGGTATGAAGTACTACAAACTCACCGCATACAGGTATGAAGTACTACAAACTCACTGCATACAGGTATGAAGTACTACAAACTCACTGCATACAGGAAATGAAGTACTACAAACTCACTGCATACAGGTACGAAGCACTACAAACTCACCGCATACATGTACGAAGTACTACAAACTCACTGCATACAGGTACGAAGTACTACAAACTCACCGCATACAGGTACGAAGTACTACAAACTCACTGCATACAGGTATGAAGTACTACAAACTCACCACATACAGGTACGAAGTACTACAAACTCACCGCATACAGGTACGAAGTACTACAAACTCACTGCATACAGGTATGAAGTACTACAAACTCACTGCATACAGGTATGAAGTACTACAAACTCACCACATACAGGTACGAAGTACTACAAACTCACTGCATACAGGTAAGAAGTACTACAAACTCACTGCATACAGGTACGAAGTACTACAAACTCACTGCATACAGGTATGAAGTACTACAAACTCACCGCATACAGGTACGAAGTACTACAAACTCACTGCATACAGGTATGAAGTACTACAAACTCACTGCATACAGGTATGAAGTACTACAAACTCACTGCATACAGGTATGAAGTACTACAAACTCACTGCATACAGGTACGAAGCACTACAAACTCACCGCATACATGTACGAAGTACTACAAACTCACTGCATACAGGTACGAAGTACTACAAACTCACCGCATACAGGTACGAAGTACTACAAACTCACTGCATACAGGTATGAAGTACTACAAACTCACTGCATACAGGTATGAAGTACTACAAACTCACTGCATACAGGTATGAAGTACTACAAACTCACCACATACAGGTACGAAGTACTACAAACTCACCGCATACAGGTATGAAGTACTACAAACTCACCGCATACAGGTACGAAGTACTACAAACTCACCACATACAGATACGAAGTACTACAAACTCACTGCATACAGGTATGAAGTACTACAAACTCACCGCATACAGGTACGAAGTACTACAAACTCACTGCATACAGGTATGAAGTACTACAAACTCACTGCATACAGGTATGAAGTACTACAAACTCACTGCATACAGGTATGAAGTACTACAAACTCACTGCATACAGGTATGAAGTACTACAAACTCACCGCATACAGGTACGAAGTACTACAAACTCACTGCATACAGGTATGAAGTACTACAAACTCACCGCATACAGGTACGAAGTACTACAAACTCACTGCATACAGGTATGAAGTACTACAAACTCACTGCATACAGGTATGAAGTACTACAAACTCACCACATACAGGTACGAAGTACTACAAACTCACCGCATACAGGTATGAAGTACTACAAACTCACTGCATACAGGTATGAAGTACTACAAACTCACTGCATACAGGTATGAAGTACTACAAACTCACCACATACAGGTACGAAGTACTACAAACTCACCGCATACAGGTATGAAGTACTACAAACTCACCGCATACAGGTACGAAGTACTACAAACTCACCACATACAGATACGAAGTACTACAAACTCACTGCATACAGGTATGAAGTACTACAAACTCACCACATACAGGTACGAAGTACTACAAACTCACCGCATACAGGTATGAAGTACTACAAACTCACCACATACAGATACGAAGTACTACAAACTCACTGCATACAGGTATGAAGTACTACAAACTCACTGCATACAGGTATGAAGTACTACAAACTCCTTTATAACAGTAAAAATCAGTACAGTGCCTTTAAAGGTCCTGTATTACACAAAATGAACTGTTTAAGCCAAGTTAAAATGCCTTTACCCTCTCAAAATATTCCAGGTCTGAAATCATCCAAATGATTCTAGTGAAGGTGTGTGGAGTTTAAAAACACAGTGGAGTACTTCCTGCATTACCACATGACATCACAAGGTGGAACATAGAAAGTAGTGCAATATGGGCCCTTTAAACATGTTGGTGCACGGATGTCACAGTATTACATTTTACTCTCAATTATAATTTAGTGTAGTCTATGTAGGATTTTTAAAGGCACACTGTGAGTTGGGTGTGACAAACCCTCACTTTGAAAACTCAAAACTGAACTGCATGATTCTGTCATTAGTGAAATTTCAGTGGACAAAATGCTCTTTATAAAATGAGAATGCTCCTGCTGACAAATGCACACACTGACAGTGTCATCGTGGAAACGGAACCTCACCAAATAATGTCTTTAACATTCCAGTCGTACCAGTGTGGAACTGGTGACACTGGCGGCTTTAGACCTTCTGAAATATTTCAAATACTTGTGTCTGTACGTTGAGTAAATTAAGGCTGGAGTTGACTAAAGAATTGCTTGGTTGACTAAAGGCGTGTCTTTGCACGTGTGGGACTTCATTATAAAAACATTAACTGCTTTATATAAAGACAGAACATTTGTGAACCATGAGTTTGGCCTGCCTTTTTACATAGAAACACCCAAAACATTTTCAGCTCACTCAGTCACTTCTTTCTGCTATTGTCCCATCTAAATCCTTATAATCTAAATAAAATGTGGACTAAGACTCAATCGACTGGGCACCTCAGCTAAAGACCTACAGAGAATAAATAACCAAGAGGAAGTCATGTATGTTATGTGCATTTTATTGCAGTAATCTCGTTTTGATAAGAGACAGTAAATGCTTTGTCAGTGCTACAGGTTCAGTGTGTCGGGGAGAGGAGGAGGAGGATTCACGTTTGGTGAATTCTTTGTTTTGTTGGAAGTGAAAGCCAATGAAAAGAGAAGTGAATTTCAGAGCGTGTGCACCGTAAAACTGGTTTCATTAATTAAAATATTTAGTTTTGAAGAGGTGTGATCTGTTGTCACTATAGTTCTCCAGGAAGCAGGAACTCCCATTTACAGTAATAATAGGCTCTATTTTCTGATCCATGTTGTAGTGTTGTTTCCTCATCATAAACATGGAGTTGTTTTGTTTCATTCACACATGTTAAACACACTAATTCTCCATATTTAGTCGTCGTCTCTCACACTGAAAATACAGGAAGTGCTCCACTGTGTTTTTAATGGCCACACACCTTCACTAGAATCATCAGCCCTGTAATGACCCGTCTCTACTGAGCTGAAGGTAAAAGGAGCTCTTAACTTAAACACTGCTTCATGACATCACAAGGTGGAACAGAGCATTCTGAGCTTTGGAGATGTAGACAGACAGATACTAAAGAGTTACTCAAACATGTGTCAATGAAACAAAACTCAGCTCAGGTCTAGTTTTGATGAGGGAACAACATTATAACATGATTTAAAACTCATAAGAATCCAATGTGTGTAATATTGAATCTGTTAAAGCTGCACTGTGTAACTTTTCTGGTGCAGGGTCCGTCAAATGGTTTTCTCCTTGGAGATGTTATTGCTTTGTCTGGAATGTTCCACAGTATGGCATTAAACCTTTCTATCTTCATGGAGACCAAATCGGACCGTTACAGGTCAGATCACAGTCAGAATGTCTGTTTTTCGAGGGATTTTTGAGCTCTGAAACCGCCTGTAATTGAATAAATGTAAAGTAGAGCTGTTTAATGTCACACTGTGGAACATTCCAGGCAGAGCAATGACATATCCATACAAACAAGCAGGTGATGAACCCTCCACCAGAAAAGTTACACAGTGCCCCTTTTAAATAAAGAAAGAGCATTAAAAGTGGTTGTGTGGCAGTGTGTATTTTCCGTGCACATTGTAATACAGTATAGTGCGTATGATAAGACCTGTAATAATCCCGTACGCCTCTGTTCTCATAGGTACGCCTTCACAGTGATCGCCAACATCACCGTGTACGCTCTGGCCTACCTGCTCTTCCACATGCAGAGTGGAGAGGACCTGGACGCACTGGGACCTGTGGACATCCCCGTCTTCAGGGTGAGTCCAGTGTCATCATACTAACATTTCAAGCTCTATGTCGATACTGAAGAATAGACTCGATACTCAATACTGATTCTGTTACCATGATGACAATGAAAAAACTTTCTTTAGGCAATTTTTAACATTAAATCATAGCGCCGTATTTTCCGGACTATAGACCCTTTTAGAGCTGAAGTGCATTTTGGCAACAGAAGTGTTGTTGTTCCTCATTCATTCTGCTTCATTCAGACTGAACACAGACAGAAGAAGACGGAGATAAAAAACATTTCCAGCATCAAAATGTCTGGTTATTATCTGTGTGGTTGTCAGAATTGATATTCTACCGGTGAACTAAAGTTTGAAAGTTTTACTCACTGATCACACAAGGATCTGGCAGTCAGACACCGTTTGTCAAAGTTAAGCTTGTTGAGGAAATATTCACGGTCTTTTGACGATCATCCTTTCACAGAGCTCGACAAACTGCTGAGTTCTGCCAAACTTCTGTTGCCAAAATGTGTGCACAACCTGCTTACGTCACCACTGTTCTTTAACATTTAAAGCAAACTATGGTCAGGGGGGCCAAATGTGGCCCTCAGACCAATTGTTTTGGCCCTCAGACCAATTGTTGTGGCCTTCAGACCAATTGTTTTGGTCCTCAGACCAATTGTTTTGGTCCTCAGACCAATTGTTGTGGCCCTCAGACCAATTGTTTTGACCCTCAGACCAATTGTTTTGGCCCTCAGACCAATTGTTGTGGCCCTCAGACCAATTGTTGTGGCCCTCAGACCAATTGTTTTGGCCCTCAGACCAATTGTTGTGGCCCTCAGACCAATTGTTTTGACCCTCAGACCAATTGTTTTGGCCCTCAGACCAATTGTTCTGGCCCTCAGACCAATTGTTGTGGCCCTCAGACCAATTGTTGTGGCCCTCAGACCAATTGTTTTGGCCCTCAGACCAATTGTTGTGGCCCTCAGACCAATTGTTGTGGCCCTCAGACCAATTGTTTTGGCCCTCAGACCAATTGTTGTGGCCCTCAGACCAATTGTTTTGGACCTCAGACCAATTGTTTTGGCCCTCAGACCAATTGTTTTGGCCCTCAGACCAATTGTTTTGGCCCTCAGACCAATTGTTGTGGCCCTCAGACCAATTGTTCTGGCCCTCAGACCAATTGTTTTGGCCCTCAGACCAATTGTTGTGGCCCTCAGACCAATTGTTCTGGCCCTCAGACCAATTGTTTTGGCCCTCAGACCAATTGTTGTGGCCCTCAGACCAATTGTTCTGGCCCTCAGACCAATTGTTCTGGCCCTCAGACCAATTGTTGTGGCCCTCAGACCAATTGTTTTGGCCCTCAGACCAATTGTTGTGGCCCTCAGACCAATTGTTCTGGCCCTCAGACCAATTGTTTTGGCCCTCAGACCAATTGTTGTGGCCTTCAGACCAATTGTTGTGGCCCTCAGACCAATTGTTCTGGCCCTCAGACCAATTGTTCTGGCCCTCAGAACAATTGTTGTGGCCCTCAGACCAATTGTTTTGGCCCTCAGACCAATTGTTGTGGCCCTCAGACCAATTGTTGTGGCCCTCAGACCAATTGTTTTGGACCTCAGACCAATTGTTTTGGCCCTCAGACCAATTGTTGTGACCCTCAGACCAATTGTTGTGGCCCTCAGACCAATTGTTGTGGCCCTCAGACCAATTGTTCTGGCCCTCAGACCAATTGTTGTGGCCCTCAGACCAATTGTTGTGGCCCTCAGACCAATTGTTGTGGCCCTCAGACCAATTGTTTTGGACCTCAGGCCAATTGTTTTGGCCCTCAGACCAATTGTTGTGACCCTCAGACCAATTGTTGTGGCCCTCAGACCAATTGTTGTGGCCCTCAGACCAATTGTTCTGGCCCTCAGACCAATTGTTGTGGCCCTCAGACCAATTGTTCTGGCCCTCAGACCAATTGTTGTGGCCCTCAGACCAATTGTTCTGGCCCTCAGACCAATTGTTTTGGCCCTCAGACCAATTGTTGTGACCCTCAGACCAATTGTTGTGGCCCTCAGACCAATTGTTGTGGCCCTCAGACCAATTGTTCTGGCCCTCAGACCAATTGTTGTGGCCCTCAGACCAATTGTTGTGGCCCTCAGACCAATTGTTGTGGCCCTCAGACCAATTGTTTTGGACCTCAGACCAATTGTTTTGGCCCTCAGACCAATTGTTGTGGCCCTCAGACCAATTGTTGTGGCCCTCAGACCAATTGTTCTGGCCCTCAGACCAATTGTTTTGGCCCTCAGACCAATTGTTGTGGCCCTCAGACCAATTGTTGTGGCCCTCAGACCAATTGTTGTGGCCCTCAGACCAATTGTTTTGGACCTCAGACCAATTGTTTTGGCCCTCAGACCAATTGTTGTGACCCTCAGACCAATTGTTGTGGCCCTCAGACCAATTGTTCTGGCCCTCAGACCAATTGTTGTGGCCCTCAGACCAATTGTTGTGGCCCTCAGACCAATTGTTGTGGCCCTCAGACCAATTGTTGTGGCCCTCAGACCAATTGTTTTGGACCTCAGACCAATTGTTTTGGCCCTCAGACCAATTGTTGTGACCCTCAGACCAATTGTTGTGGCCCTCAGACCAATTGTTCTGGCCCTCAGACCAATTGTTTTGGCCCTCAGACCAATTGTTTTGGCCCTCAGACCAATTGTTTTGGCCCTCAGACCAATTGTTCTGGCCCTCAGACCAATTGTTGTGGCCCTCAGACCAATTGTTTTGGCCCTCAGACCAATTGTTGTGGCCCTCAGACCAATTGTTGTGGCCCTCAGACCAATTGTTCTGGCCCTCAGACCAATTGTTCTGGCCCTCAGACCAATTGTTGTGGCCCTCAGACCAATTGTTCTGGCCCTCAGACCAATTGTTTTGGCCCTCAGACCAATTGTTTTGGCCCTCAGGCTTCCAGGTGAATTGGCCCAAACAACCACAAGTAGTACTTTTTACTGCATGTTTTTGAAATCTGCCTTAATCAAGCAAATGTCGTGTGTCCTTTTGAGGGTCTGAGCCTGAGCAAAGGTCTGGAGGGTCATTAAACCTGTTAGAAATGCACAGATTTGAATTACTCACTGTTTTGACCACCAGTCTATGACCCTCGATCAGCCTCACACTGGTCTGTGTTTTAATATGTGGTCCTTGATGAAAAAAGTTTGGACACCCTTGATTTAAAGGGACTATCCAAGAACAGACATTTCACCACTTCAAACTGTCATCCTCGGCGTGGAAGTCTGCAGCAGTTTTTGATACAACATTGTCCGTGCTGATAGAGGCGGTTGAGTTGCATGAAGCAATAACAGCTTTTTTTGTTTTATTCGTTGCAGTGCGAGTATCCTCTGTTTATGACCAGTCTCTTACAAGTTTCTCACTCACTCCAAACTTTCTTTCTGATGGTTGATTACCGTTTTCAGCTGCAGATTTCACTACGTGCAGCTTGTGATCTGCATCTGGGGGCTTTTGTGTTCAGTCTTTCTCAGTCGTCTTTATAAATTGATGTTTAAACTTTCAATTTTTAGTGGTGCAGGAGGAATAGGAGTAGCAGATACTGGCACACAAGCCTAGAGCGCCCCCTCATGGCTGTCAGTGTGAAAATAACATGTGAAATTATATATTTTAATATATAAGTCGCAGGACTATCCGAAAAATACGGTACGTTCTTTTCTGTTCCCATGTGCTCTTATATGTGTGGAATCCCTCAGTGCTCCATGGGTTTACACTAGTCTATGTGCTCTTCTACTTGGTCTGATACAGAGAAAGATCATTCTAAAGCTTCACGAAAGGTTCATTTCTTCCCTGTCAATGAGACTTTTTTTGTACTGATACCTGCTTGAATGAGTATCTAGTTTCGATAGTAGTTTAAGTATCGATTAAGATCTGATTTTCGATTCTTTTGACAACCCCACACCAGTCCAGTGCTTAGAATCGTCCCTTTTTAAACCGTTCTTGTGTCTCTTACAGAACCTGGCTCTGATCGTCCTGGGCATAGGTCTGGTGTTCTCGCTGTTCTTCCACCTGGGCACCTCGGAGCATCGCAGCAGGACGGGAGCAGAGGGGGGCGGGGAACAGAGCCCTCTACTGGCCACACGCACCACTACACTGTCCACTCTGCTGCAGTGGAAGTGCTGGCTCAAGCAACCTTCATTCTACCAGGTAAACCACACTCACTCGGCTCTGTGATACTTTGGAGCTGATGTCATTAACACTCCCTGGAGGTGTGATGGAGGTCTGAAGCTCTGTAACTCAAATTAGACTTTAATCTGGTCTTTATTTGAACACAACCGGACCAGAAAGAACTACAGCAGGAGAGCTGATTTCTGCTGTTAAACAAGTCCCTTTCTAATGCCATAGATATACATGCAGAACACCCCCACTGCAAATTATGAACATGGGGCTACATTTACATACACACCATAAATCTGGCCATTATCTCATTTCTGGAGTTATCAGATTATTGAAATGTAACAGCAAAATCTGATTTGAATAAGGCCCTGTTTACATGAGAACGTTTGCGGGTAAAAACGACAAAATATTCTATCGGAAGTGCCTTTCGTTTAGAGGGTCACGAAGTTTTTGGGGCTTAAAAACGCAAAAGTCTGAAACCACCCTCGGAGGGGAAAAGTTGAATACACTTTTTTTTACATATTTTTTACATTTTTACATAATGTCTACACTGCCCAAGATGCAAAACTCAGATCTGCTCACGTCGCGTTTACGTCACATACACTACCGTTCAAAAGTTTGGGGTCACTTTGAAATGTCCTTATTTTTGAAAGAAAAGCACTGTTTTTTTCAATGAAGATAATTTTAAACTAATCAGAAACACACTCTATACATTGCTAATGTGGTAAATGACTATTCTAGCTGCAAATGTCTGGTGCAGTATCTACATGGGTGTATAGAGGCCCATTTCCAGCATCTATCACTCCAGTGTCTAATGGTACAATGTGTTTGCTCGTTGCGTCAGAGGCTAATGGATGATTAGAAAACCCTCGTGCAGTCATGTTAGCACAGAGGAAAACAGTTCAGCTGGTTAGAGAAGCTATAAAACTGACCTTTGAGCAGGTTGAATATCTGGAGCATCACATTTATGGGGTCGATTAAACCCTCAAAATGGACAGAAAAAAAGAACTTTTATGTGAAACTCAACAGTCTATTCTTGTTCTTAGAAATGTACCTTAGAGTCTCTAGTTTGAGAAATAGACGCCTCACAGGTCCTCAACTGGCAGCTTCATTAAATAGAACCCGAAAAATGCCAGTGTGAACATCTACAGTGAAGAGGCGACTCTGAGATGCAGCTTCAGGGCAAAGTGGCAAAGGAAAAGCCACATCTGAGACTGGCCAATAAAAGAAACAGATTAATATGGTAAAAAGAACACAGACACTGGGCAGAGGAAGAGTGGACAGAAGTGTTATGGACAGACTGAGCTGTTGTGGAGCAGTTTGACCGTCTGGTACACAAGAAGTGCCCATCCAGCCAATCCAACTTGTGTGAGAAGCTTCTAGAAGTGTGGGGTGAAATTTCTCCAGATCCTTCAACAAATGAACAGCTAGAGGCCAAAGGTCTGAAGGCTGTAACTGCTGCAAATGGAGGATTCTTTGGAAAGTTTGAAGGAAAAAAATATGATTTCAAATACAAATCATTATTTCTAACCTTGTCAATGTCTTGACTATAGTTCATTCATTTTGCAACTCATGGTGGTAAATAAAAGTGTGACTTTTCATGGAAAACACAAAATTGTCTGGGTGACCCCAAACTTTTGAACGGTAGTGTACAGTACACAAAAATAAATATATCGGATCAGGGCATCACCTAACCCCCTGGCATGCAGACCCAATCCAATTCCACACACTTTTGCATCGCCGTATGCACACAGATTTCCTCCCAAAAACACTCGTCTAAAGTGGAATAAAAAGTGAAGACGCGACACCACTTTTGCATCTTCTGTTCAGATGTCATCAAATAAACGTAGCCTAATTTGATTTCTTTGTTTGTGCACATTCACTCTAAAATGATTAACTTACTAGTCCTGGTTTGGTCCTGGTTGAGTCCTGGTGTAGTCCATGTTTAGTTCAAGGTTTGATGTAGTTTGTGTGCACAGTTTATTTCCTGTGAGCTGCTTGTACACAGCAGTAAAAGCTATAAAATGTCTTCAGGACCAGAAAACTGCAGAGTCAAAGAATGCCTCATTAGATTCTCATTTAGTGTAAATAATGAAGTTTGTTTTCTTTCTTTTAATCTGTGTGATGTTTGTCCCCAGGTGGCGCTGTTGTACATGTCCACCAGGCTGATAGTGAATCTGTCCCAGACGTATATCTCCATGTACCTGGTCAACACTCTGGGGCTGGAGAAGGTAACATGAACTCTGAGCTTTTATGCTTTTCACTACCCTTAAACATCATTTAAAAAGTCATTATGATTTACCTGAACCAAGAGTGAATCTGAGCTGCTCTTCAGAGCATGTCTGTGAGGTCTGAACTACAGGGTTTGCTGCTTTTGTACATAAAAGCTTTCATTTAAATCAGGGGTGTCAAACTCATTTTGGTCCGGGGGCCGTATGCAACCTACTTTGATCCCAAAAGGGCCGGATCAGAAAACTCAGTTCTCTCTTCAAGTTATCGTATTTTTCTCCGTGTCTCGTAGTGGTGTTTAAGATTATATTCCTCGAGCAACGCCACTTGTTCCAAACACACTGAGCACAGATTTCCCATTCACCTCTGTCAACAAATAAGAATTAGACTATTTTTCTTGGGAAATCCTGAACTCAGCATCTGCTTTTCTCATTTTTTGACATTTTGCTGATGAGGGTCACGGTCGACAGTCAAAACGATCGTCCTTTAAGAGCGTTTGGAAAGAGGAAAGTCTTCATTTGTGCTGCTCTGGTGGGAGTCGCAACGTACAGAAACGCCGGAGACGCTGCTATACTAAACGGTGCAGAAAATTAACAGAAAAATCAGAAAATTTAAAGTATTTTAATTGAAAAATCAGCCGAGGGCCAGATTAAAGGTCTTGGAGGGCCAGATCTGGCCCCCGGGCCGCATGTTTGACACATGTGATTTAAAGCAACACCATGTAACTTTCTGGAGGCGGCATGTCACCTGCATCAGACCATGGAAATAGAATGTTAAAACTAAGTTCATGCCATAGTGTGGAATATTATAGCCATGGAGACAACCAGGAGGAGTCAGGTTTGTGGAGATGCGAGCCTCCTTACACATTTTCAGTGCAATAAAAACATCCAAAAAAGAAGGGAACTTTCTTTTATTTTTGTCTCATATTTGGCCAGAAAGTTAAAGTTTGGGTGACAAACATTACAGAGGCTTGCCTCTTCACACACCTGACTCCTGACCTGACCTGGCCTGGCCTCAAGTAGCAAACATAAAACATTTTCTACAATTAGGGATGCACTAATCCAACTTTTTCAGCTCCGATACTGATTTCAATACTCTGGGTTTAAATATCACCTGGTCCCAGTGCAGAGACTGAAATCAGCAGATATGAGACAGAACAGATCCAAATGTGCGGTGGACTTGTTTATCCCTCATGTACCTTCAGAACAACTTTGTATAAAGTTGAGCAGTAAATAGTCTTATAAAACCATGTATTTCTCCAGTCAGGATATTGGCTGAACTGTTATTTGTAACATAATGTAACATTCAGTAAAATGATCAGTGCATTCCTACCACAGATGAGCAAGAGCCTGTGTCCTTAGGTTAAACTCTGCTCTGAAGTTGTTGTCCTGTGCTGATCCTGGTGTGGTCTCATGTGTTTGACAGAAGTTCATCGCCACCATCCCTCTGGTCATGTATCTGAGCGGGTTCCTCTCCTCGTTCATCATGAAGCCCATCACTAAACTCATCGGGAAATCTGTGAGTGCACCATAACATATTTTACATGGGATTTATTACTGAAGAAAATAGAAATGATGAACAATAATAGTGAATAAAGCAATGGCTTTTATTCATTTTAATTTGAAAAATCCAGTATTATTAATGAACATGAGCTAAAATAAATAAATGCTTAAAAAAACCACACTTATGAAACATGTAATACTGAACTACCAAAATGTTAGAACATTAGAAGCCTGTGTGTTTGCCTGTTGCAGCTGACGTACTTCCTGGGCCTGCTCCTGATCATGACCTTCTCGTACTGGGTGCTCCTGGACGAGGCGATGGGTCAGAGGGTTTACGGTGCCGCGGTGCTGCTGGGGACGGGCTCAGCGACCATTCTGGTCATCTCATTATCCATGACCGCCGAGCTCATCTCTGACCAGACGGTAACTACAGACCCACATCTGAGGGGCTTAGACTAGAGCTGCAGGATCTAACTTACATTTTCCATCCATCCATCTTCTCCCGCTTAATCCGGCTGGGTCGCGGGGGCAGCTTGCTGCCCAATACTCATAGCACCTGACCCCCCCTATAAACCCCTCTGCAGGTGGTGAGCCCACAGGAGGGTGGACAACATGGTCCTTGATGTTAGTTCATAGGGGTGCGGGCATGTTTTGGGTTGATGGGGGAAACCGGAGTACCCGGAGGAAACCCATCCAGACACGGGGAGGAACATGCAAACTCCACACAGAAAGGCCCGGGCGACCCGGGGATCGAACCCGCAACCTTCTTGCTGTGAGGCCTGAGTGTTGCCACTCAGCCACCGTGCCGCCCTAACTTACATTTTCTTTCTTTTAATTCACTGAAACTTCTGCAGCAAAGTGGAGCGTTTGTGTACGGAGCCATGAGCTTCACAGATAAACTGGCCAATGGGCTGGCGGTCATGCTGATCCAGAGCCTGCACCCCTGTCAGTGAGTAACTGTGTGTGTGTGTGTGTGTGTATGTGTGTGTGTGTGTGTGTACGTGTGTATGTGTGTGTGAGTGTGTGTATGTGTGTACGTGTGTGTGTGAGTGTGTGTGTCTGTGTGTACGTGTCTGTGTGTGTGTGTGTCTGTGTGTGTGTGTGTGTGTACGTGTGTGTGTCTGTGTGTGTGTATGTGTGTATGTGTGTACGTGTGTGTGTACGTGTCTGTGTGTGTGTGTGTGTGTGTGTGTGTATGTGTGTGTGTGTGTACGTGTGTGTGCGTGTGTCTGTGTGTGTGTCTGTGTGTGTGTACGTGTGTCTGTGTGTGTGTGTGTACGTGTGTATGTGTGTGTGTGTCTGCGTCTGTGTGTGTGTGTGTGTGTGTGTATGTGTGTGTGTGTGTGTCTGTGTGTGTGTGTGTGTGTCTGTGTGTGTGTGTGTACGTGTGTATGTGTGTGTGTGTGTCTGCGTCTGTGTGTGTGTGTGTGTCTGTGTGTGTGTGTGTGTCTGTGTGTATGTGTACGTGTGTGTGTGTATGTGTGTGTGTCTTTAGTGTGTATCGATATTTGACCTGCTGCTGTTGCCCATAACCGAACTTTACTTCAACATTTCACGTTGTAAAAATGATGAACACTGTATTTATGTGGGATATAAAATCCTTTCCACAAACATAGTTCCATATACACTGTGATCGATATCAGCTGATACAAATACTGTCAATGATATATCACTATCTGTAGCCCTGATGAGCAGCGCAGAGGTTCAGAATTTAGGAAAACACTTAAATTAAAACTACAATATTTGGAAAAAAGACACTGAATTGAATGTAAGAATAAGTCCCAAGCCGTGGGAAGGCATCAGGTGTAAAATAGCCGTGTCTCTTCCAGTACTGTGGTGTGCTGTCCAGCCTGCGTCTGGTTCTATCACTACGTCATGGTGACCGTGACGGGGGGCGTGGCCTTTGTGGCGGCTCTGGCTCTCTGCTCCATCCTCATCTGGCCAATCAGGATCCGCCCACGTGAGTCACATGACCTCTGATTTACATTCATCACAACACAACACGCACACAAACGCACACACACACACTGTACACACACACAGTGGGGTTTATATTGAGTCACATTAACCCAGTTCACAGAGCTTCACTGCACATCATTTGGTTCTAGAAGTTCTCCGCTCATGTTTCCCGTAGACTTAACAAAAAAGTGTAAATGTGAAATCACGAGGTTCACCAGCTGTATGAGAACTAATACTCACAAGAGCTATAAAAGTAATACCAAAATCATTGAAAAATCAACTTTTTTGAGCTTTCTACATGTTATAACATTATTCCCTCATCAAAAACATGTCTGAAGAGATTTTTATGTAATCCATGCATGTTTGGGTAATCTAGTGATCTCTTCCCCGTGCTCCTGCTCGACAATTCTACAGAAATCTACAAAACATGACACAAAACGATAAACTTCACAAACCTGATGCGATGTCCAGTAGTTTCAAATGTGACGGCGCTGTGAAGGGGGAGTGATTTAGCGTGGAGAGCTAAGGGAGGGGGGACTAAAAGCACAAAAAGGCAAAAGTGAATGTTAAGATGATTATATTTTTGCAAATACAGCATTTTTAAACAACATAAAACTGAACATTGTGATGTAAATGTGGATGTCTAAATGTGTTGACAGTTAATACCCCATAAAAGTGGTTTGTCAGAGTCTGATCCCTCAGGTCTCAGGAGCTCAGGGCCTGGTCAGTACTGGGATGGAGACACTGGGAGCTCCAGGGGCCACAGTGGGGCCAGGGGCAAAACCTGTCGTCGTGTCTTTAGGCAAAACACTTCCCCCACACTGCCTCGTGTGAAAGTGATGTGTGCAGGGCAGGACTCCCTCGAAAAAGAGATTAGTGTCTCAATGGGACTTTCCTGGGTAAATAAAGGTGCACTATGGAGCTTTTCTGGTGGAGGGTCCGCTACCTGCTTGTCTCCATGGAGATCTTATTCTTCCGTGGAATATTCCGTGGTGTGACATTAAACATTTCCATCCAGCGTTTCTTCATCACAAGTGTTTCTATGACTCAAAAATCGGATTCTTCTTTCTGTGAACAGGAGCGCCTCTCCACAGATCTGACCCGTAATGTAGCGTAGCACTGTGATCGACAGGTTTAATCTGTACTGTGGAACATTCTAGACAAAGCAGTAATAGTAGTTTCCATGGAGAGAAGCAGGTGGTGTTCCGCAGTGCACCTTTAAACATCTTTATTGCACTGAACTCCTCGTGTTTTTGATTTTGTCGTTTTCCAGGAGATGTGCCGGACGTCACTGAAGACGCCTCCACAGTGAACTAACATCAGGGATTTGAAATAGTTTTAAAGCACAGAGGAGAAAGGGAGCGAGCACTTTACAGCGGAGGACAAACAGCTGAGGACATGAGGAAATCCAGGAGTTCCTGCAGCACTTTGAGCTGATCTCTGTGAGTCTTATTTTTATGAAGAGTCTTTCTGAAGGCCAATTTAGTCTGGAAATGTTTCAATCAGCTCAGATCATGGAAACTACCAGTCAGAAGTCTGAACACAGTCATTTTAAATTACTTACATTGTAGATTCTCACTGAAGGCATTCAAACTATGAACGGACACATGGAAAAAAGTCTGAACAAAAAAAGAAAAAAAAGAGACGAGATTTTTAATAACTTTTTTTTAGATTTTTAGACACGTTTTACTTTGAGTCTCGTCCTTTTGACATGGCAGAGCTGTGAAGTGAAAACTGATATTTTAAGGATTTTAATAGAAAATATAAAAAAAAATTCAGTCAGTTATTTCACTTTTGTTATGTTTGCTCCAGAATTCCGTAAACCTTCTGTCATATTTGTTTTTTTATAAGTAATATGATTTTAAATACAGAAAAACATTGAATCTCAAGGTGTGTCCAAACTTTTGACTGCTCATTTTAAGTTATACCTCAAGACAAACAATTCAGTTTAAAGGTGCATTATGTCACTTTTCTGCATGACTAGAGGCTCTGCTGCTTTGTCTCCATGGAGATATTATAGCTTTTCCTGTAATGTCCCTCAGTCTGACATTTCCACCAATCTGCAGCTTGACCTAGAGCTGCTGCTCGTCTCCATGGAGATACAGAAGTTTAATGCTGTACTGTTGAACATTCTGGGCAGAGCAGTAAAGCAGAAAAAAGTTACACAGTGCTTCTTTAATTTATTGTGACCAAATGGAATGTAGGTAAAAAAAAATAATATTAATACTAATATTCTACGGAAAACAGAAGGAAAATTCAGCTGGGACAGAATTCCAAAGAAATGAATGAGGACTGTGTTTTTCCGACTATAAGTTGCACCAGTCAAAAAATGTATAAACATATAAGTCACTCTGGACTATAAGTCGCACTTTTTGAGGGAAATTTATTTGATAAAATCAGAGACCAAGAACTGACATGTCATTTTGAAAGACGAGTTATAGTAATGAAGCGAATCTGGAGCCTTGACCTGTGTTGTGAAAAGGATTTTTTTGGACGGACAAAATAGTAAAAAAAATAAAAAATAAATCAGGACCATGTGTCGCGGGTTCATAGGAACATTTGAAGACCAAAATGATGAGGCCACAGCAGCAGGTCCAGAGAGAGAAGAGACAAGAGCTCTGTCCATTCAGATATTTGGTCTGTGGGCCGTCGGTGTGACAAATGTAATATAGAAGTCGCAGAACCACCAAACCATAAAAAAGTGACGTATAGTCTGAAAAATATGGTAGTTTGAAAAAGAGAAATTCGAAATGGTGCTTTAAACCAGGGGTGGCCAACTAGTAGAAGACTAAGAGCCCCTTGGCCATGACTGCTTTAAACCGTCTGTTCTAATGTTTCCTCATCACAAACGAACCTGGAGTCGTTTTGTTTCATTCACACGTTTAACACACAAACCTGCACATTTGGTCTTTAGTCAAAAGTGATAATGCAGGATGCGCTCCACTGTGTTTTCAAACTCCATACACCTTCACAAGAATTATTTGGATAATTTCAGGAAAAAAAAATTGCCGTTCACTTTAAAACTACCACTACGTGACATCACAAGGTGGAACAGAGCGTTTGGAGCTTCCTCAAACACGTGTGAATGAAAAAAAAACACAACTCCAGGTCTGTTTTTGAGGAGATGGAGAGGCTGAGGAGGGTGATGCTGCTGCTGCTGCTGCTGTGGTTGACGGGCAGAGGCAGCAGGGCTGTGATTGGCTGACAGGCCACAGGGAGGATCCAGGTGGAAATCGTACATAAGCTTCATTTCAGAGCTCAATGTAGATTTGAATATTAACGTCGTGTACCTGATTTTTACTGGTTTAAAAAAGTGGAAAAACAAAACGAGCTCCAGGGTCATTCCTCAGTTATTTTATGCATTCCGAGCGTTCCATTTATTCACCATGATGAGTTTACAAGCGCTTTAAATGACTTTCAGGGACCGGAGTCTTGTTGTCATGGCACAACTAGCATGCAAACAGTGAAACGCTTTACAACAGGACGCAATGATTATTTGGATTGTTTTTGGTGGGTGAAGTTTAACTAACATTTAGACACGGAAATAAGCTGTTTTTTCTGCTACAGCTACGACAAAACATGAGATTTTTAATATTTTTTTTATTACTTGCTAAACAGTGAAATAAAAAACATCTTGGAAAACTATTTGTTCAAAGCTGCACTGTGTAACTTTTCTAGTGGAGCTCTAAAACCACTTGTAAGTGAATAAATGTAAAGTAGAGCAAAGATATATCCTTAGAAAAAACAAGAAAGCGACTAAGCTCTAACCCAAAAGTTCCACAGTGCAGCTTTAAGAATGGACGACTACTTCTACGCTCAGTTTACATGTTCTGAAATATAAGAACTACTGGAATTGTCACGCACACACACTTGTTTTAAACTTAAGATTTAAAGTGTATGTTTTATTGTGTTTTAATTGAACAGATATTATTATAACCAATGTGTTTTTTTTACTATATAATCAATGTTTTAAAGAGGGATTATTCAGTGAAATACGTGTAAATAAAGGGATTTTAAGACTACATTGTGGGTTGAGTCATTTTGTGCTGGTGAATTGGAAAAAAAATTAAATGACATATTTTCCCAGAGTGCAGTGCGGTCGTACTAATGCGAAGATCACACGGGCCTCTCCTTTTGTTTGTTTTTATTATTTCAGTGCTATTTTGTGGTTTTTATGGTGTCGTTTTAATTTGATTTGACTGGTTTTATTGTTTTAGGACTGCTATGACCAAATTTTATCTTTCTTTTTGTGTTATCTCTGTGCAGCACTTTGGAAAATGGTCTGTTTGTAAAATGTGCTCTAGAAAAAAAAAGTGGATTTGGATAAATATGTTAAAACGATAGAATTAGACCTATAGGTTTAATGCTAATGTCAATCAATCCATCAAACTTTATTTATAAAAGCTTTTCTTATAAAAAATGCAACACAAAGTGCTCGTGAAGTAGTACAATGCAAACTAATATTCTATTCAATTCAGTTCATTTTTGCAGCGCCCAAAATCACAACAACAGTTTCCTCTAAGGCCGTTCCAAGATTTGGATGAGTAAAACATACACACAGACATATCAAAACAGGAATAAACAACATTCATGTAAAGCAGCAAATGAAACATGGTCCAGTCATCCCCTGTCCTTAGACCCTCCTTCTCAGCAAGGAAAAACTCCAAAAAACCCAGGGTCCTGGGAAAAAGAAGAAACCTCGGGGAGAACTACAGTGAAGGAGGGATCCACTCCCATGGACGGACTATAATATTATAAAGCCAATTTCAAAACTCAGTTTTCTCTTATGTTTGTCAGTTTGGGGAGTCAAAACTCCACCTTGGGAATCCCGGGTCTGTGTAGTTTGGAGTTGATTTTAGACCAGAATTGTTGGTGTGATATAAATATTAGACCAAACGAGTTAAAAGTCAAGTATTACCAGATTACAAACAATTTTCATGAAAATTCAGGGGCTCCTTTGTAATTAAGAAACAATGAAACTCAGTAGGTGTGACATTATTTATATGTAACTTTACATTATTCACATCCATACATTAATTTTCAGACATTTTCATGTTTCAGTCATTACATTTCACTTTACAAAGAGGAGAAATGTCCAGTTTCCAAAGACATTGTATACATCTCACAGCAAAATACTTCCACTTGAACCATTTAAAAGGCACTTTTAGAGCTCAATCGTTTCATTGTCTCGGTTATGAAGGCGTCACCGTCCACTTATTCCCAGTGTTACCAGCAGAGGGCGCAACACAAACACAAACACACCAACACAATGTTCTGTGTGCTGGAATCTACCGACCCACCCCACACGCTCTTTAAAAAGCCACACTATGTAACATTTATCTCCCTGGAGATGTTACTGTGTTCAGAATACATGTTTTTCAAGTTATTCTCTTAACAATGAAACCCCCCGAACTGAATTAATGCAACGGATTAATTCTGTTAGTATTTTCCTGCTGTTTTCTTCACCTTATTTTAATACATGTCCTTCATTAGATTTGATCAGAGTTTATTCACTGTTCATTATTCAGTGTTGCACCACTGAAGCAAGTTCCTCGTTAGTCAGTTTTGTTCACTGACAATGGCAATAAATAAAAAATAAAATAAAATGAATGCCATATTTCCTCCTGATAAAACATTAACATCTCCATGGAAACAAGTGGTGAGGGAATGTCCTGCAGAGGTTACATAATGTGCCTTTAAGTAGAGGTGGGTAGTACTTTGTAGTATTTTTGGTGAAGCAACTCTTACTCTCTCAACTCTTACTTGAGTAAAACTTTTGACTACTCTTCCCACTGTGAGTAAAGGCCGCTACACACTACAGGATTCTTCAGTCTTTAAGGATTTTTAAACGTGCGACAAAAAGTGCACACTACAGGAGACAGGAGAATCTTGTGAGACTTAAAATCTCTGATCTCCCAGAATGCAGCGGGATCTGTGTGTGGACCACAGGATATAAAGCTGTGAGCTGATGGTGTCAGCTGTTTCCTGTCTACAGTAAAACCACTCACTCTGAGACTCTGAAGTGTTCAAAGATCAGACTCTGCACTTCCACTTTAGACACAAGTCAAACTGTGGGATTATTATTTGTGAAATGTGGAGCAACACTTCAGATCCAGGATTTTTAAAGCAGAAAAGAGAAGATAAAGTCCACAGGAAGTAGAGTCACTGTGGCTGATGCGTGCGCTGTGTGGATGGAAACAGACACGCGGGAGGAAACACTGTCTCTTTACTTGTGGACTGGAGTCATTATTTACGGAGGACAATTTCTCTGGATAATGTGGATCAGATTCTGCACTTTAAATGTTCCACTTTACATTTGGTGAGTAATAAAGTCTTTACTTTCACTATATCCCGAGTTTGTATGTTGCTTCTCTGTGTCCGTCGCTCCTCTGCCCCTGACGCTCTGTTTTATCGTCTGTTTCCGTCGTGTTGTTGTTCGGTGGTTCTGATCTGACACTGACTCCACACATGAGGAGCAGCGGCTTCAGAATCGCACACGGAGACAAAAGAAATCGGGGAGAAGAAATCGCAGCTAAAATCGGGCAGATTCTCCTGTAGTGTGTGGTGGCCTTTAGTCTACAAGGGATAAAATCTTCATGTGACGATATGAAATGATTTGAACATTTGTGTTTCTTTCACCGCTCCTTCAGTTGTGATTTAGTTTGTCTAAATTGCAGGTTTTGTGCATTTAATGTTTTGTCCTTCGATTAAATCAACTGAAAATGATAAATGTCCAGACATTAACTCGAGCAGAAACACAAACTAGTGGCCCAAGAAATTACTCAAAAAAAAAAGTATTATTTTGAAGTAACATTACTCTTACTTGAGCCAAATTAGTGTCTTCTTTAAAGGTGCACTGTGTAACTTTTCTGGTGGAGGGTCCGTCAGATGCTTTTCTCCCTGGAGATGTTATTGCTTTGCTGGAATGTTCCACAGTTTGATTTTCCAGGCAGAGAAATGACATCTTCATAGAAACAAGCAGGTGAGGGACCAGTCACTAGAAAAGTTCCACAGTGCTCCTTTAAGTCCTTCCTGTGCTAAACCCTGCCATACCTGAGCAGACACCTCAGGGGGCGCTGGCGTTCATCTTCTCCACGCAGCTCTCCCAGAAGCTCAGCAGCCTGTTGTCTTTGTTGGCGCAGAAGTCGGTGAAGTCTCGCAGTAGGCGGTCGGCGAGCCGCTCGTCTCCCAGGACGCCCGCCCTCCACGCTTTGGTCAGCATGGTGTTGTAGGCCCAGTAGAAGCCCACGCGCTCCTCCGCTCCGAACGGGCCCTGGCTGTTGGACGTGATGGAGTTTCGGCGCCGACGCTGGGGGGCGCTGGAGTATTTACGCTTGGAGTAGGGAAGCTGCAGGAACACTGTGCCTGGGAGAGAAGAGAGAAGGTCACTCCCGACTTCAGAGGTGCACTGTGTCACTTTACTACAGAGACCTTTCAAATTCAAATAACTTTATTTATCCGTTAGGAACTTCGTTTGCAGACAGAGCACCAGCACAAGTGAAGACTCCACACAAACATTAATAAAAAGCACATTCATCAAATGCATAATAATAAATAGATCAATAAAAGATACATCCATAACAGCACCTCTAACTTCCCCAATGCAGATTAGCTTTACCATGTGGCTTCATCAGCCACTTAACAGGCGAATGGAGGAGGGAATAAAGCTGGATGTGGCTCTTAGTTTTAAGTGAGAGGGACCTGAACCTCCGTCCTGATGGTGACAGGCTGTAGAGTGAGAGGGACCTGAACCTCCGTCCTGATGGTAACAGGCTGTAGAGTGAGTGAAGAGTGTGTGAGTCTGTGCAGGTCTGTGTCCCTTTCTCAAGACTCTGTATTGTAGATGGTGGTGAGTGACTCTTGCTGCTGTCCTATGAGTTTCCCAGGAATGTACCACAGTACGACATTAAGTGTGTTCATATTGAATTATAGGTCTTTTTTATATAGACAGCTCTGGAAAAAAATAAGAAACCAGTGCATTTTCTTTCTGAACTCAGTGTCTCTACATGTGTTTGGGTCGTTTCATTCCAGCGTCTGTCCAAAACAAACACACCTCATTCTGCTTCATGATGAGGAGATCAGCTGAAACAAACGGATTTAAGGAGGAAAAGGAGAAAAACCACTGCTGTGTTATTTCTGAACTCTTCCTCAGTTCAAACATTAGTATTGTGTTGTTTTCTTCACATTATTTCAGCTCTGAAAACATTGAATCTTTTCTGTTATTTTGACCATTTGTCATTTTCTGCAAATACATGCTCTAAATGACAATATTTTTATTTGGAATTTGGGAGAAATGTTGTCAGTAGTTTATAGAATGAAACAAAAATGTTAATTTTACTCAAACACAAACCTATAAGTAGTGAAGTCAGAGAAACTGATCATTTTATGGTTTCTTATTTTTTCCACAGCCGTATTTGGATTCTACTGTAAGAGGTCCTCCTCTCCACAAATCAGACCTGTAAATTGGCTCGGTGCTTGTCTCCATGAAAATAAATGTGTTTAATATCATAGTATGAAAAATTCCATGGCCAGGCAACAATATCTCCATAATGGCAAACCCTCCATCTGGAAAGTTACACAGTGCACCTTTAAAGGTCCAGTATTACACAAAAATGACTTGTGAACTTTAAGCTGTGTTCTAATGTTGTTCCCTCCTCAAAAACAAACCTGGAGTTCTGTTTTGTTTCATTCACACATTTGAGTAATTCTGTATTATCTGTCTGTCTACATCTCCAAAGCTCAAAATGCTCTGTTCCACCTTGTGATGTCATGAAGTGGTAGTTTTCACATTAACAGCTCCTTTTACCTTTAGATCAGTAGAGATCGGCAATTCCAGGACTGAAATCATCCAAATGATTCTACTGAAAGTGTATGGAGTTTAAAAACACAGTGGAACACTTCCTGTATTACCACAAGGTGGAACCGAGTGTTTTCATGAACTTAGCCTAAATATGCAGGGTTTGTTTTAAACCTGTATGAATGAAATGTTTGGATGTTTTTGATGAGGAATCTAAATTTGTGTAAAATCGGCCCTTTAATAATTCCAAACTAAATATTTCCATTTATCTTCTGAACGGGGAAATGGCCCAAACCTGTGACGTGGATGAACTGGGGTTTGTTCTCCGAGGGAAAGTTAAAGGCCGAGGCAGAAAACTTATCGTGAACGAAGCCGAATCTGTAGAGTATGGACTCCTGGAAGAGCTGCATGCGATCCCAGTACGACTCTGGCTCAAACCCTGAGAGAAGGAGACAGAGAGAGGGAGAGGGAGGGAGAGAGAGAGAGGGAGGGGGGGGGAGAGAGAGGGAGAGAGAGAGAGAGGGAGAAAGAGAGAGAGAGAGAAAGAGAAAGAGAGAGAGGGAGAGAGAGAGGGAGAGAGAGAGAGGGAAAAAGAGAAAGAGAGAAAGAGAGAGGGAGAGAGAGAGAGGGAGAGGGAGAGAATTTTTATTCTTATGAGTGCTCCTGACTGTTCGTAGGATTTGAACATTTTCAGTTAGGAAAAAGGTTTGTGAAGAAGGCCTTAATACAGATTTGTTTGTAAGAACACTTCATGAATGAGGTTGTGTACCTTCAAACAGGTTGTCTGTGGCGTTCTTGAGCAGGCAGTGTGTGTGCAGGGGGATGAACAGGTGGGCTCTCAGGGGGTCTCCATACAGGTACGAGGTCAGAGCAAAAGGAACCTCCAGCACCGGGACCAGGAGGAAACCACATGAGGCGGCTTTTCTGTGCCAGCCCTGGACCTGAGCAACAACACATTTATTTGGGCTTAAATAGGGAAACAGGATTCAGTACACCAGACACACCAGAATTATACTCAGTTAACTTGTTAAGTTAAGTTTAAAGTGCACTTTATTGTCCTCATAGGGAAATTTGTCTTGTGCATTTGACCCATTCTTCAATACCACTGGAGCATCTCCTGAGGAACAGGGGGCATCACAGAGCAGTGCTCAGAGACACAGCTCTGTCATCTTGTTGCTCGTCTTGGTCAGGATCAGCTGGAGGATTTTACATATGCAGCATGTTTTGGGATGATGGGGGAAACCGGAGTGTTCAGAGAAAACCCACTCAAACACAGGGAGAACATGCAAACTCCACAAAAGAGTGTGAGTGCTTCACACAGTCACCGCGCTGCCAAGGTGTTGCAGAGCTGGATTTGAATAAGACAGACTCTTTACTGAAATTCAGTGTTTGGCAGCAGCAACATAAAGGCTTTGAATCATCTGAATAATCAGCTTTAAATATTTTGACAATGACTTTAAATCCATTCATACCAGAGCGCCTTTCAAAAAAGTAGAAAAATATAAAATTTGGTTAAATGATGCGGCGGTTTTTAATGCTCCTCAAAACTTGGAGTCACTCGTCCAATAATCTAAAACAGTTTACCATCTCAAAGAGCACGGCGGCAGTGACGGCCATCCAGTGCAGCTTGATCTCGAAGGCGGAGTTTGGGGAGAAGTTGCCGTGGTAATAACAGCTGCACCACTCACTGCGGTCGGTACGGTTATTCACGTCCACGTCCAGAGTCACCGTCTTCTGCTCCGGGACTGTGGCCGCTGGGGACAGGAGAGGAGAGGGGGAGGAGGGCAGGGGAGGGAAGGGGGTGATGGAGGAGGAAGTGGGAGGTACCAGAGGCAATAATATTCACATGCTTACTTCCATACTTAAGCGCTTACTTACTGTGCTTACATCCACATATCCACAAATATGCGAGCCTGGTCAGGAGGTACGTGTCCAATGAAAACTTAGGATAAAAGCTGTAATGTAGCTGTAGTGTATGTGAGGCAGTGAGGATTCAGATCCCAGAGGCTTTTTAGGTTTAAACCAACTAGATTTCAGCATTGAAACTGACAACCTAAATAAGAGACTCATGTGGGATCAAATCAATGGGACATTATGTTTTTGTAATTAAAAATAAATCAGAAATATAGCCGCAAGCGGCGATGATCGGCCCTCGCGTGCACCCTGCAAACGGCGTGCCCTACACATCACGCCGTGCAAACGCCTCACCCAGCAAATACAATGTCCCACACTAACCCTAATAACCGTAAACCCCAACCACACTTTTCATATGCTTTATAGTGTATTATATTCAGGCTGAGATCACGTATTAGTGATTCAAAATTTCCCAGGCCAACACATCCTCCATCAGAAAAATTACATAGTGCACCTTTAAATGATTTTTGAGGAGTTTGTGCCCCTGGTGGCCAACAGTGAAAAATTCACCATGTCTGTAATAATTTTTTTTTGCTCGCAGTTATGCATAGAAGTCAATTCCCAAATTTGGTACAAATCCGATAATGTTGATGTTTCATGTCTAGGGGGCGCTATAGTGTAATTTTCCATATGCTTTATAGTGTTTTATATTCAGGCCGAGATCAGCATCAGTGACTCAAATTTCAGCACGATCGGACTAAGTCTGTGCCAACGGGAACAAATCTTCACATTTAATATTGTCTAAATTTTGATTGAACTTTGGAGCTTCGCCGCACGTAAACTGTGCAGATTTTAAAAAAATGGAGCAAACTTTTGCAGCACTTTTGCACTTCTGTAGATGATGTATGGTGATTTTCAGCCCTGTGGGTGAAGCGCCTTCAGAGGAGTTCGTTCAAACACATGAGCCAAAATGAGGACTCTGCATTTTGAAGATTTCAATCCAAGATGGCCGCCTTCTGCTTTGTCAGGGGGCGTGGCCATAATAATATTTTTGTCTTCAAGTGACGAATGCATGTACTGAATTCGTAACTCTACGACAAAGTTGAGCTGGGACGGTTCCCATAGGAGTGGGCGGAGCCTAATATTCGAGGTGGTGAATTATCTCAATTTTTTGATCCCCACACATGAAACCTATATTTTCTTGAATGTCTCATCATTTCTGAACTTTTGGCAAAGTTTGGTGAGTTTTTGAACGTTTTTGAATGTGTTTGTGGGGTCACGTTTTATTTCAGTCTGTATGGGGCACTAATGCACCAAATCCAGTTTCTTCACATCCAGTAGCTTTAGGGCAGAGAGTTTAAGAACTGTGTCAAATTTCATTGAAATCAGAGTTTGTTTGAGCAAATAGGAGCAATTTGTAAAAATCCAAAAATTGTGTTCATTATTTGTCACTTCACTGCTCAGAGACGTCAGACGGATTTGGGATCTGTGGATATTTTTTGATGTTCCGCCCCTGAAGATAATGTGGACCAAATTTGAGGCCGTTCGGGTGAGCGCCTGCAGAGGAGTGTGTTTCAGCTTTGCAAACTTTAATCCAAGATGGCCGCCCCCTGGTTTGTCAGGGGGCGTGGCCATAATAATACTTTTTACTTGTCTTGTCATGATCGAATTCTGTGTTAAATTTTATGATTCTACGCGCATTTTTTTTGTGTCATTCGTATTCCCTAATGTATTTTTGATATGAGAACAATGTTCCGCTTTTTTTGGCCGACAAACTATATATTTTCGGAAACCTCTGGTGCATTGCTACGTCATGGCGAGGGTCCCTGGTCACTACGGGCGAGTCATGTCGCGTCATTTTAGTTCCCGCCCCTATGAGCATCACTATGCCATACTAATAGGCCCTTCGCCGGCCCCTGGCGCTCTGGTCTAATCAGTAAAAGTTCTATTTGTTCTGAAAATGTTTCTCATGTATCTGGGGACACAGGTCCATATTTATGGAGGATGGAGGATCCAGCACATTGATTATTAATGTATGTGGAGAATATGTTTTCTGTCACCATATTCTCCAATGTACAGTAATGGGTTCCATGATACAGTAAAGGAATCTTAACAGCTGAAAATGGTGGATTAAAATAGCAGTTTTATTAAGCAGTGGATGGTAGGAGCAGCGGGTCTAGTCAGAGCAGCAGAAGTGAGGGACAAACATGCAGCTGATGCAAACACAGAGACAAAGCCGAGCGCGACAGGCGAGGAGCAAAAGACCACAGCACCACTGAACAGGGGCCACACTACGACAGGGGCCACACACTACGACAGGGGCCACACACTACGACAGGGGCACACACTACGACAGGGGCCACACTACGACAGGGGCCACACTACGACAGGGGCCACACACTACGACAGGGGCCACACACTACGACAGGGGCCACACACTACGACAGGGGCCACACTACGACAGGGGCCACACACTACGACAGGGGCCACACTACGACAGGGGCCACACACTACGACAGGGGCCACACACTACGACAGGGGCCACACACTACGACAGGGGCCACACACTACGACAGGGCCACACTACGACAGGGCCACACACTACGACAGGGGCCACACACTACGACAGGGGCCACACACTACGACAGGGGCCACACACTACGACAGGGGCCACACTACGACAGGGGCCACACACTACGACAGGGGCCACACTACGACAGGGGCCACACTATAGAGCTGTCAAAAGTATCAAAAATCAGATACTAGCCGATACTAAAACTACAGACTCATTCACAGGACAGAAATGAATGATGTTGAGCTGTATCAGAACAGGTATCAGAGCTATAGACCAGGACACACCCATGGAGCACCGAGGGATGCCACACATACTGTACTAGAATTTACTGTTGAAAATCACATTCTATTGTCTACATAAAGTGTTTTTAATGATCATCGTGCTATAGAAATCAGTATTGGGCATCAAGCCTAATTCTTAGCACAATATCAAGGGGGCACCCTACAGGGGCAGGGGCCACACACTGGATCAGCCCATCAGCCAATCACAGTCGAGCTTCTCTACGTTCATGCACTATACACTGCACACCAGACGGAGAGAGGAGACTGAGCAGGAGTCACAGATGCAGGGAGCAGAAGGAGATGTGGCTGTTACATGGATGTGTGATGGATTTTGTATTCAAGTACTGGATAATGGACGATGGATAAACAATGGCTCAGTGGTTCAGTTTTTGGGGAGGTTGTGTTTTCCTCTGTGTTTTGATGGCTCTAATTCTGATGAGAATTAATGAATTAAGTAATTATTTAATTGACACCTCAAACAGAGCAGTGCTGACAGTTAGCATCATGCCTGAGGGAATGTTGATGACGTCAGCTGCAAAGTATCAGCAGTAAAATGTATGACTGAAATGCTGAGCCATGTTGTTGGATGTATATTCAACAGGAGAGTAGAGCACCCCCTGCTGTGTGACCCCTGGCTCCGTCTCCTCTCAGAAGGGCCCAGAGCTCCTCCCGGGCTCTAGGGGGCGGCTGTACCTAGCAGTGCGGCGGCCTGGCTGCGTCCTCCAAAGCTGCGGCTGAAAGAGCTGTGCCTACTTGCGTAGGAGGCGGGCCTGCTTGGTAACCACGGCAACAGGAAGGCCGGCAGGTCACATGGTCTACGCTCCTCCAAGACGAACGCCACCTCAAACCACTTCCTTTGGAACAGGGCGAAGTCCTCCAGGGCCGCTGTGGACCACACCCCCCCAGCTGAGGGGGGCATCTGGGAGGCTGAGGCTGCACAACAGACAGTGTCACACACGGATGAGCAAGATCCAAGATCAAACTGGGGGTCAGTTTATCTAAGATACTGGATATTTAAGTTTTAGAGCTGCAACCAGACTTGCAACAAAAGTGCACGGACCCCACAGACATGAGTTCACACGACTTTATGAAATCAGAGGCACATCAGGTTTAAAGTATCCTATACTGTGAACCTGTCTGTAGTCACAGAAATGTACAGCGTTGTAGTAAAGGTGTAAGAGTGTAAGGTGTTCAGGTACCACTAGATGCCTCTTGTTTAGTACACAGGGCTTCCCTACACATTATCTGATTATATAAGGTGGAGCGTGGGTGCTGTGTGACCACTCACCATCTTTTTCTCCTACGATCCTGTAAAAGTAGAAACCATAGACAAAGGTTCTCATGGCGTCTCCTGAAGCATGAGCCACTAACCCCTCCTCCAGCATTTTCTGTGGCAGCAGTAACAGTCAAATACTCATATACTCTCATATTTACAGTCAGCACTGTGCTGTGTACCTGCATGATGTCCACAGCCATGCCCTGAGTGGCCACGCCCTCCACGTGGTTCACGAGCCAATGAACCACCTCTGCACTGATGAAGCAGTTTGGGGGCAGGCCCTTCTGCTCAGGCAGGAGCTGCACTCCAGTACTAAGCATTACAAACAGCATTTAAAAACAGCATGAGTGGTTATTTCTCTTTTCATTCTTTCAGGTCCTATATTATGCAAAATTGACTCTTTTGAACTTTAGGCCCTGTTAGAATGTTTCCTCATCAAAAACAGACCTGGAGTTGGGTTTTGTTTTATTCACACATGTTGGAGTAATGTGGATGTATGTATAAAACATGGATGAATGAAACAAAACACAATTTCAGAGATGTTTTGAGGAGGAAACATTAAAACACAGATCAGAAGGGCCCATACTGTACTGCACTAACAGTGATGGGTAATACATGCAGAAGAGTTCCCTATACAAGTTAAAATCTCACGTAGGATGTTTGATGGCCTCTAGAATCTCCAGAGGGGTCGGGGAGGACGCCAGAGACAAAGATCCAGTGACAGATTGTCCACTGTAAAAACACAGTGGTCACACAGAGACTGAGACAGAGGCTCTTCTCACCTGCACAGGACAAACTGTACCTGGGCTCTGGGGCTCCGGTCTCTGCTGTGGTCTGGGCGGGGGTCTGTTGTCCTGATTTATCTGCAGCATCAGAGGACTCAGGAGGAAGCTGCACACACACGCATATATTCTTAGACAGATCAGACAGCGTACAGTGGGAACGGAAAGTATTCAGACCCCCTTAAATATCTCACTCTTTGTTATATTGCAGCCATTCGCAAAAATCTTTGAAGTTCTTTTTTTCCCCTCATTAATGTTACAAACAGCATCCCATACTGACAGAAAAACACAGAATTGTTGACATTTTTGCAGATTTATTAAAAAAGAAAAAGTGAAATACCACATGGCCATAAGTATTCGTTGCCTTTGCTCAGTATTTAGTAGAAGCACCTTTGAGCTCATACAGCCATGAATCTTTTTGGGAATGATGCAACAAGTTTTTCACAGCTGGATTTGGGGATCCTTTGCCGTTCCTCCTACAGATCTTCTCCAGTTCTGTCAGGTTGGATGGTGAACGTTGGTGGAGCCATTTTAAGATCTCTTCAGAGATGCTCGGTTTAAGTCCAAGCTCTGGGCCATTCAAGAACAGTCACAGAGTTGTTCTGAAGTCACTCCTTCCTTATTTTAGCTGTGTGCTTAGGGTTATTGTCTTGTTGGAAGGTGAACCTTCAGCCCAGTTTGAGGTCCTGGGCACTCTGGAGAAAGTTTTCTTCCAGGATTTCCCTGTACTTGGCCACATTCATCTTTCCTTTGATTTCAGCCAGTGGTCCTGTCCCTGCAGCTGAAGAACAGCCCACAGCCTGATGCTGCACCTCCAGGCTTCACTGGTGGACTGTACTGGACAGGTGATGAGCAGTGCCTGCTTTTCTCTGCATATACCAGTTAGAATTATGGCCAAAAAGTTCTATCCTGGTCTCATCAGACCACAGAATCTTATTTCTCACCATCTGGGAGTCCATCAGGTGTTTTTAGCAAACTCCATGCAGCTTTCACGTGTCTTGCCCTGAGAGGCTTCCGTCAGGCCACTCTGCCATGAAGCCCCGACTGGTGAAGGGCTGCAGTGATGGTGACTTTCTAGCACTTTCTCCCATCTCCTGACTGCATCTCTGGAGCTCAGCCACAGTGATCTTTGGGTTCTTCTTTACCTCTCACCAAGGCTCTTCTCCCCTGATTGCTCAGTTTGGCCGGACAGCAGCTTTAGGAAGGTTCTGCTCATCCCAAGCGTCTTCAATCTAAAGATTATGGAGCCCGCTGTGCTCTGAGGAACCTTAAGTGCAGCAGAAATGTTTTTGTAACCTTGGCCAGATCTGTGTCTTGCAACAACTGGGTGTGTGAGCTCTTCAGGCAGTTCCTTTAACTTTTTCGTTTTTAATAAATCTGCAAAAATGTCAACAATTTTGTATTTTTCTGTACATACACTACCATTCAAAAGTTTGGGGTCACCCAGACAATTTTGTTTTCCAAGTCACTTTTATTTACCACCATGAGTTGTAAAATGAATAAACTATAGTCAAGACATTGACAAGGTTAGAAATAATGATTTGTATTTGAAATAATAATTTTTTCCTTTAAAATTTGCTTTTGTCAAAGAATCCTCCATTTGCAGCAGTTACAGCCTTCAGACCTTTGGCCTCTAGCTGTTAATTTGTTGAAGGAGAAATTTCTGGAGAAATTTCACCCCAGGCTTCTAGAAGCTTCTCACACAAGTTGGATTGTCTGGATGGAAACTTCTTGTGTACCAGACAGTCAAACTGCTCAACAACAGCTCAGTGGGTCTGTCCATAACACTTCTGTCCACTCTTCCTCTGTCCAATGTCTGTGTTCTTTTGCCCATATTCATCTGTTTCTTTTATTGGCCAGTCTCAGATGTGGCTTTTCCTTTGCCACTTTGCCCTGAAGCTGCATCCTGGAGTCGCCTCTTCACTGTAGATGTTCACACTGGTGTTTTTCGGGTTCTATTTAATGAAGCTGCCAGTTGAGGACCTGTGTGGCGTCTATTTCTTAAACTAGAGACTCTAATGTACGTATCTTCTTGCTCAGTTGTGCAGCGGGGCCTCCCACTTCTCTTTCTACTCTGGTTAGAGCCTGTTTGTGCTCTTCTCTGAAGGGAGTAGTACACACCACTGTAGGAAATCTTCAGTTTCTTGGCAATTTCTAGATATTGCACCAAAAACCAGACATTTGCAGCTAGAATAATCATTTAACACATTAGCAATGTATAGAGTGTATTTCTGATTAGTTTAAAGTTATCTTCATTGAAAAAAACAGTGCTTTTCTTTCAAAAATAAGGAAATTTCTAAGTGACCCCAAAGTTTTGAACCGTAGTGTATGCGAAACTTGATTTTAGCAAATGGCTGCAATGTAATAAGGAGTGAAAAATTTAAGGGGTCTGTATACTTTCTGTACCCACTGCAGGTATAAATAGGACACAGTATTCCAACAGGACAAAATATTCTGCATGTCTCCAACTCAGTCATAAAAAGTGAACATGCACTTTAACCTAAACACCTATTCTACTGTTGAGGTGCACGTGTGTGTGTGTGTGTGTGTGTGTGAGTGTGTGTGTGTGCGTGTGTGAGTGTGTGTGTGTGTGCGTGCGTGCGTGTGTGCGTGTGTGTGTGTGTGTGTGTGTGTATATATATATATATATGCCACCTGCTTGTCTCCATAGAGTTGTTATTGTTTTGCCCAGAATGTTCCACAGTAGGCCTTTAAAAAGTATTCATTTAAATGTATTTCATGACAGCTGTTCATTCTTTTTGACAGGAGAGTTGTTTATTTCTAAGTTTAAAACAGAAGACAGAATGAAGCTTTAACAAACAGGTCTGTGTTTGCTAAACGGCTTGTCTCCATGGAAACCAGTTTAATGCCATGCTGAAACAAGTTTAGGGCCATGTTGTGGAACATTTTGATCAAGCAAGTATATGGAAGAAAGCAGGTAGTGGGCCTCCTTCAGAAAAGTTACAGTGACCATTTTCTACACATCTTCTAGACTTCTAGACAAATTAAATGTTAGTTTCTATATAGGAAAACACATGGTTCAGTTAATAGTTGGGATGTAACAAAAACTGAAATCTGGTGATATCGTATCATCAAAGGTCTCATAATAATATCGTGGAGCATCACAAAATATCGAATCCCAAATCTCTTTGCTTAAATGAACAGTTCTGATGCAGAAATAGCTAAACAAAACAGAGGGAACTACATAGACCATGATCCTTTGCTCCGTTTCAGTGCAGACGACATGAAGAAATAACTGTTCTAAGCACTTTTACATCTTCATTCTTTGGATTAAGTCTGTGAAGCATTTTCAGAGGAAAAAGGAGCAGATTCACAGTTTTATATTGGAATAAATCTGGTACAGTGAGATGTTTATGGTGAAAATATCATACAGAGAGATTTGGATTTCATTCCATCCCTAATGACAATAAATGTACCAAATGACTGGTCAAAGCATTTTATAATTGTTATTCTGTAGAATATCGTAATATCGTGAGCCTTTGCATGATATCTCAATAAATATCGTGTCATGAGACTTGGATATCGTTACATCCCTGGTTAATAGTAAAATGTAGCTTGGACAACCACACCTTTATTATTATAAAGAATTCTTTTGTTGTTTCTACTGCTACTTTGCAGCTGATGTCATCAACATTCTCTGGGGATGTGATGCTAACTGTAGGCTCTGCTCTGTCTGAAACTCCGTTATTCAAGTTAGACTTGAATGACTGATATATTGCAAAGTCCATACAGGTGTGTTATTTGCTTTTTGTTGCAATAATGCCATTTTATATAAGATAAATTGCTGGGTCTCAGATTACATCACAACATTCTATAAACCAATAATTTGTAATACAGCTGGGGGCAGTTGAAATAAATACAGTTAAAATGTGTTACAATTTTTGTTGTAAACATGGACTGTATACGTAAATGGAGATGGCTAATGCCCCAGCCACTGCATTCCAAACAGGAAGTTCGCATGCGAGTGCTTCCGGCTCCTTCTGACCCCAGCTCACTTTGACTTCCATTGGAATATCAGAATATTGTGAAATGTTCGCATTAACCCACTCTACATGATCCTGCTGTTTTTATTTCACTATTTTGTCTGTTAAAAATCTGTTAAAAATCCTATTCATAACATAGAGCCTGACTCCATATTCACCCTCTAATCTTTAGCACTGCGAGCTTCATCTGAGTGGAGCCAAACGCCAAGGGATGATGTCACACTCACATCTTTAGACCATGTGTGGTTGTAATATAGCAGGTTTATGGGTCTAGTAGTCACCAACAGAAAAGATCACGTTAAACATTCGTGAATAAACTTTTTGGATGTTTTCTTATAAAGTGCAATGTTATAAATAGGGAAATCTGTCTACCCCAGTCTGGTAGAATGACATCATCACACTGTAGATTCTGAAAATCACCAATTCATTGCAATGAGGAAAAGGATGCTGGTCTTCCAAGCTACTAACCACAAGTGAAGTGAATGTTGCAGAGACGAAAACAAAAAGAAAGGGAAAACACATGCAGTAAGCAGTAAGCAGTCACTCTTCCACACTGACCTGGGAGTGGTGGATGTACGAGGAGCGAGGACTACGAATAAAGTCCAAAATAAAGCCACCGTCCTGTAGCCAGCAGCAAAGGAACACCCAGAACACCAAAGTCAAACCAGAAAAAGGGAAAGACAACAGCCAAGCAAAGTCAACATGAACAGAGACATATTTTGCAAAAACTACTTCGAACCATGTCAGAAAACACACTATAGAAACATATTGGCTGTATTTGTGCATGGTAGAGCTGTCAAAAGTATTAAACGTCAGATAAATTATGCGAAAACCAATACTGAAACTAGATATTCATATGAGCAGGTATCGATACTAAAAAAGTCCCATTCACAGGACATAAGTGAAGCTTTCCTGAATGTGTTTAGAATGATCTGGATCTGTATCAGACCAAGTATAAGAGCATAGACTAGTATAGTAGACTAGTATTCAGTCCATTGCTTAACTATTTAAAACCCAAACTTAGTATATTGTGTATTTTTACAGTCATCTTCACAAAACTCAATCACTTTTAACAGCGTTTGAACTCACTGAACTGAATTGTCCTGCACAATGTGTTTAAAGCTACTGATCGTCTGTTCTTTACAAATAAATGTCTATGCAAACGTAGCCATACATCTAAAAAACTACAGCCAAGCATAATATGTCTCTGTACAGGCAGAGCAGAGTCAGTAGGAGCACAGAGGACTCACCTTCCGGGGGCTGTCCACATATGAGGGGGCTACAGACACCGCTGTGGGGTCAGGGGTCAGAGGAGGAGGCTTAGACTGCTGCTCCTCCAAAGATCTGACACACGAACAGGAGGTGAGGTCAGTTAGGCTGGGAAAATCTGTGCTATCATGCTGTCTTTTTATTGCTACTTATTTAGAATGCATTATATTATATGGTGATGTGTGAGCTACTGTGTCCAAATAATTTCCCTTGTGGATCAATAAAGTTTGTCTAAGTCTAAAAAGACTTTTTTGTCAGGCTGCAACTAAGGATTATTTTAGTAGCCAAATAATTATTTTATTGTAAATTTAGATTTTATTAAGATTCAGATTATTAAGATATTTCTAACCAAATATAGGGAAAATATAATGACTGAAGGCTTCTAACAAGAGAATATTTTTTAATAAAATGTCTTATTGATAAAGATCTTTTTTTTAATATTTTGCTTTAATAATGTCACTGTCTTCATTTTAAAAGATCTTTTGTCATGAGTTTAAGAGTCTGTCTATGGTCCACGTAACAATTACAATGATCAAAATACCACTGTATTTATTGTTTATAGTTGATTAGTCTCTATTCGACTAATTACTTGACGTCCTGGTAAATTCCAAAGACTCATGGAAGTTTCTGTTTCCAGTCGAGACTCACTTCTGGTTCTGATCCATCTCCAGCAGCACTGATAGGGCTGAGGTGCCCTTCTTGCCCTGGGGCGGGGCCACAGGCTCAGGGGTGTATGAGGGCAGGGGAGCCGACACCTTCATCGGGGTCCCCTTCTGTGGGACAGGAACAAACACAGCTCTGAGCGCTACTGTTTCAAATAGTTTAAGACTTAATAAAAGAAACACGTCTGCCGAGTTCTGGGTTAGAAAATCGCTGTGCCAAATGGGCACTGACGTCTCCATAAATATTGTCACAATAAAGCGCCAAGTAATTGTTTGCACCTCCTATGAAAATAGCAGATCACACTAGCAAGTAGCAGATTTTTTCATTTTTTCATTCCAAAATGACTACGCAATGCTGCCAAATCCTGTGCGCATCACCTAAGAAAATAAAATATGAAGTACATAGAAAGGGGATAATTGGAGCAATGACGCCTTGAATCCAAGAGTAAAACTTATTCAAACGTGCAAGAATACACAAAATATAAATTTGAGCGGGTAAATGGCAAGGGAAACAGCTATAACATGGTTAAAAGCTCTAAAAAGATGGTTCTGCATAACAGTTCTACTTTAAGTCCCTTAACCTGTTAACACCCGCCTAATTTGGCACAACGGTAACACATACCCAAGTGCCAAAGCTTATTAAAAGAAAATCTTAGACCCCACATGCTTGTGTGATGCATCATTTTAAAGCTTAGACCTTCTAGTTTCTGTAGATATGCATATGAAGACTGTGAGTGCAGCTAACCTACAGTACAGACATTCAAAAATGTCTAAAAATTGAATTTTTTTGCCTCGGAAAAAAAATACAAAATAATAAAGGCTGTAACTTGGGCAGACTTTATCCTAGACATTGGTGGCTCACTACACTCACTGCTGAAGCTGTTGGCAACAACTGTGTAAAATTTCAGACCTCTAGGCCTAAGGGTTTGGTGCTGTGACCCTTTGTGTAAAAATATGCCAATTCGGCACAAGTGTCCAGATGTTCCAAACTGTGATAAGATGTAATGTATAATAAATAAATCTTCTTCTGAACTTTAGGCAGGTTTTCTTAATTTAAAAAACTAAAACAAGCCAAAACATTTCTCTCCAGAGCCTCTGGTGCCTCCACCAGTGTCTGTGCGTAAGAGGAGGAGAGAGAGCGTCTCAATACACAGAGCGTACGGAGCCTATCACTACCGCACCTCTGCCCCACATGGGGCCCACCGCTGAAATCGTCTTTTCATAGGCTACTCAGATCTCTCAATCATTTCCTGAAAGAACCAATGACTGAAGAGCTTTTGCCGTGGAACTGTCCCTCGGTCATGGGTCATACGCCACTAACTGGACGCACTCCTTTTTTTCCGCGAGCTGTTGCGCACCGCACCGAAGCCGCACCGAAGCCGCACCGAAGCCGCACCAAAGCCGCACCGAAGTCACACCAAAGCCTGGATATGCTTCTTTTGTAGCTAAGAGTGTGGAGAAAACAAACATACCCCACAGCGCTAACAGGAGCTAAGCGTTTAGCTATGCTAAGGACCAAGAGCGAGAGAAGTAGAGAGATGCGTCGCTCATCCATTCAGACAAACACGGACTTTCTGGATTATTTCTCCACATGGAATTATTTTATGAAAAAAAATAACTGGATATTCTTTTTCTGTGGACTGTTACGGACTAATTGAGCACAGCTATTCCTGGACTGGACCCGTTTCGGACCGACAGAACTGGCTCAAAGGTAAGAAAAGCGCATTGTTGTTATGACTATTTTCGGGAATTATAAGTTATGGCTCTTTGGGCTCGCTGTGTGGCATAAAATGAATGATATGGATGTTTTACTGAGGAATTAAGCTTTCAAACGATGTATAGCAGGTCAATAGTGGAAAAATAAGTATGGTGAATATCTGGCTTGACTTTTTAATGTTGTGTAACCGCCCGGGGGCGGGTGGGTGGTAAGAATGAATGTGAAAAAGCCTTAGTCCTGTTACACTCACTCTGATGATCCTGTCTGAGCGATGACGTCGTCTGATTCGGTTCAGTCCTTCCACGAAGCGAATGAACCCGTCGAGTAAAGCCCCCTCCCCGGTGCCCCCAGCCCCCACCCCAGGGCCCTCTCCGTACACATCCCAGGGGCCCTCCATGTCCCCCACACGCCGGGTAGCTCCAGCTGGAAGCAGCAAAAACCGAGTCCTCCAGAACTTCAGGGAGTCGATCAGGCTACAACACACAAGAGAAAGACAGGGCTTGATCTCTGTACTGAGTCAATAACACTTTGTAGTTCTCAGTGTGTAAAGACTCAGACTTTGTGAACTTTAAGTATAAAAGTAAGTATATAAATCCCATTACTAAATATTAGGAATGCACTGATACAGATTTTCAGTTACAATACCGATTTTGATACTACAGTTGTGCTCATAAGTTTACAGACCCTGACAGAATTTATGATTTCTTGTCCATCTTTCAGAGAATATGAATGAAAACACAAAAACTTTTCTTTCACTCATGGTCAGTGCTTGGGTGAAGCCGTTTATTATCAAACAACAGTGTTTCCTCTTTTTAAATCATAATGAAACAGAAACTACACAAATGGAGTCAGCTGGAGTCTTTTGTGATAGTTGTGGATGTGTTCTTTTCTCTGATGGTAAAGCTGCTCATTCTTCTGGGCAAAAGGCTCCAGTTCCTGTAAATTCTTGGGCTCTTGTCTGAACTGCAGCTTGAATCTGCCCAGAGGCTCAGTGATACTGAGGTCAGAAGAGACGAACACTCCAGAACCTTCACTTTATTCTGCTGGAGCCACAGCTCCACTTGCCTTTGTGTTTTGGATCATTATCATGTTGAATATCCAAGTACGTCCCATGTGCAACTTCTGGACCAAGAAATCATCAATTCTGCCAGGGGATGGAAACTTATGAGCACAACTGTATATCTTTAAAGGTGCACCATGTGACTTTTTGGTTTCACCTGCCTGTTTCCATGGACACTGCTCTGGGCCCGATTTTGCCCCCAGTCTTAGAACAAGTGCTAGCGTTAAGGAGGGGGTGTGTCCAGGTCGGGCTGTACTTTGCTGTTGGAGGCTGGACCAGGACAGTACAAGTACTTATATGGTGATGGCATCTATAATAATAATAATAATAATGCATCAGTTTTATATAGCGCTTTTCTGGACACTCAAAGAGCATTATTCATTCACTCCATACCCAGTGGTAAGCTACTATTGTAGCTACAGCTGCCCTGGGGCAGACTGACGGAAGCGAGGCTGCCAATCTGCGCCATCGGCCCCTCCGACCACCACCAACACTCACGCACACACCACTTTCATACTAGGCAATGTGGGTGATGTGCCTTGCCTAAGGACACAACGACAGTTTTTGCAACTGGCGCCCCCCTGTGGCACCTGGAATTCCCAGTGGTCTCCCATCCAAGTACTAACCAGGCCCGGCCCTGCTTAGCTTCTGAGATCTGACGGGTTCAGGCTTTGACGAGCCGGTATGGCCACATCTGAACCAATCTGTGACCCCTGCAGCATTTAAAAGCACTGCCCGTGTGGGTAATGTTTGCCATCTTTGCCTCATTACAGGCAGCACAGAGGGATGTGTGGGAAAGTTATATATGGGTACAATAAAAGAGCTTTGGAGCCCCACGATACAAGTACGTCTCAGGCACATGCAGCCCTGGAAGCCCATGCACGCGCACACACGTCAGCCTTTTTAGTTTTCTCTGCCTCATTTCATTTGCTCCCATTACACAGCAGACCAGTGTCTATCTCATGTGCTCCCCATCCTACAGAAGACCCACTGACCGCTGCTTTCACACTGGTTGCAGCCGCTCCCGCCGGTCCCAGCAGTCCACTACCCCTAAATCATCCCTACTAAATATAAATGATCAGGTACACACAATACTAAAGTAAGAAGAATCACAGACTATAAAAAACAAGGGCAAGTTAATAAGGTAGTCCAGTGGGTAGTGAGTAGGGGTGGGCGATATCTCGATATTTAAAATATATCGAGATATTTTTGAAACTCGATATGAATTCTGACATATCGATATATCGCTCTAATGCTTATGTTTACTTCTGGTTTCGCCGCTTCGCTTGTTTTGCCTTCTCTGCACTGCGCTCGCCTCCTGCTTTTGTCCCCCTGAACTCCACCGCGGAGCTCGGAGCTGCCACGGACTAAACCAGGACTAGGACTAAACCAAGACAAGGACCAGGGCTCTACAGTGCGCCCATTTCACTTGCATTTGCGAGCAAATATTTCGGCGTGAGAACGGGGAAAACAAAACAACTGCAAGTGCTTCTGCAGCCACAATAAGGAGAGCTGCGCACAGACGTAATGTGACGAGTTAAAAGTTTGACACCTCCGACCGCGCACGACTCCAGTACACGAGCTCTGCGTGTGGCCGATATCACTGATACGAACAAACTCCGCTTCAAAACACACCCAGGCCCCCATAAACGAGGAGCGGCACCGCAGCAGGACCCACACCTGTCCCACTCACAGACACCCCCACACCGCTGGACTTCCTTATCCGTTAAAGCGAGAGCTTTGTCTTAGTCTTGTCTCGGACTCAAGCGCATTTAGACTCGGTCTCGTCACGGACTCGAGGTCTGGATACTGAGTGCGGTCATTTTTCATTAGCGCCCATAGGCTCCTCCTCAATAAGCGCTGATTAGAAGAGCAGGACGAAACCCGAAGCAAAAACTAATTTTATGTCCGTGTCCGCACAGAGCAGAGCTACGGCACAGAGCAGAGCTAGAGTTTGCCTAAGAAAATGCCAAATAAATCTGTTTGTCACAATGTGTGTTTGGTTTGGTAAATGTGCAGAGACTAAATACCGCTGTAAAACAAGAGAATGTAACTCCAGTTAGGAATTTGAAAATACAGGTTTAAAAATCCTACACACTTTTTTCACTTTGAAGCAGTTTTGTGTAAAGAGCCAGTGGAAGTTCTCTTGAAGAAGAGGTTCTTAAACTGTGGGTGAAGGTCCAAAAAGGGGTGCAGAGTGTTTCAGTGCAGAACTAAATGAATATTAATCAGATAAATTTTGTTTGTTGGGGGGGAAGGGGGTATTTTTCCTGTAAAGATATCGAGATATATATCGTATATCGAGATATATTTTTTGGTCCATATCGCCCAGCCCTAGTAGTGAGTGAAGTGTCTTGCCTAAGGACACAATGACAGAACTTTGTCTGAGTGGGAATCGATTCTCTGACCGTGGTGAGTAATGGTCGAAAACTATGACGAAAATCTTTTTAATGTACAAGATTAACACTTGTATGAACCTGAAGTCCTCTGATCCGGCCGAGCAGATGTACTGGTCCAGGTAGTTCCACTTGTACTCCTCCAGCCTCTCGTGTCCAAACTCCACCCAGCAGGACACAAACTGGGCATCTGCGTGAGGTGGGCACAGGCTGTAGCTGTAGGTGATCTGTGCAGTCTCATAGGGGTACCTGCAAACACAAGTCCCGGTGAGCCGTACTTATGGAGGTTTAACGTAGTGGCTGCTGTGGGAGCTCACTTGGGCAGGTAACGCGTCACTGTGATGATCTTGTCCTTAAGGCAGACTTTGTGAAACGTGCGTCCCATGCTCAGCCAGTAAATTGTCTCCTCGTCCTCCATGCGGCGCATTGACACCAGACCTAGACAAGGAAAGACATAACCAGGTGCAATTCAGGTGAAAAGAGAGGGGCAACATTTTTTCATACATATATAGTCTACAACTACTTTTTTAAAATCTAGTCTTAGTTAAAATTACTAGAATTATTTCTGGAGCCTTCTACCATGTTAGAACTTAATAACTAATCATATAACATATAACACATAACAACTTAACTTTAACTTAAACTTAGTTCATATACTATGAAATGTAAAAATGCAGAAAATATATATTACAGTGTCAATATATTTCTCATTTAGCTGCTTTTATTATACTATATGATGTATGATGTTAAGAGCTTGACTAGAAGAAATCAAAATCAGGTACAAGCCCTTTTACATCCTGGCTTCAAATTCTAGTAACTAATCTAGGTCAAAAACTGCACACTCATCAGTCCGGAGCCGTTACCTCTGGAGTAGAGCGGGCTGCTGCCGAGGGGCGGGGCTGTGGAGGGCTGGGACTTCCTGTTGTTTGGCTGCACTATGATCTGATACCCCTGCATCAGCCGCTGACAGATGAACTCCTCAAATACCTGAGCTGCGCTCATGGAGGGAGCCTCGTCCTCACGCCTGACACAGACACATGCACACACACAAGTACTTTTACATGTTAAAAAGAAATTACAACTGACAAGACTGCTCTACAAATATGAAAATTTGACATCAACATCAAAAACATCAACCGCACAGTATCGATCACAATTTAACAACAAAGGGGAACTCCAGCATGTTTTAAGCTAAAGTCCATTTCTAGAGGAGGTGGAATTCTGTCAGAAGCCAAAAAACGACACAGATCAGTGTTTCCTCAGTGGAGATCTCACTGTGGCAGTGAGTCTGTCAAGACAACAAACTAGTGTAGTGATGGGGGCAAGTTCTGAACTTCCATGTAAAACACCAATTTGCTTCACACTGAAGAAGCTTAACACCACTTTAACCCATCTTACAACAGCCACGAGTCTAACAAACAAAACGCTCTGCCTGGTTCACTCATTAGTGTCTGGAAACGTTAGAAAACAACTTTATAAGCACCTCACACTTCCCTCTGCTGATTTCCCACTGCACAGGCCAAAGCCCAAAAGACTCGATCACTGATGTCGTTTCTAATCTCATTTATTTACGAGTGAATTAGATTTTTTCAAAAGCGCTAAAAATACATTCCAGAACCATTTTCTTTCAACAACTTTCAGTTTCTCTTCTTCTTCACTGTCAGTACTCGATTCTCACTTGTTGCTTCTTGCGGCTCGAGCCTCTCGCCGCCGCTGGAGTCGATGATCGAGTCTTTTGGCAGAGCGTTTTGTCTGTTAGACTCGTGGCTGTTGTAAGATGGGTTAAAGTGGCGTTGAGCTTCTTCAGTATGAAGTAGCTAAATCTTTTCTTTTGTGAAATTATGCATTTGTACATGGTCTCTGACAAAGGAATTTGTCACCTGAATTATTCAGGTGATATTACACCATTATGGGGGGCAGCTAAAATTATAATTGTTAAAATGCTAATAAAATGATTAACTTTTATTTTAAATGATTAATGATTAACTGACTAATAGAATGATGTTGTAATACAGTGAATTCTTGGGTTTGGTTAATAATTTAAAATACCAGGTTCAACATTTGAGAATTCATAACATTTTAGAATATGAAAGCTACCAATGAAGTAAAGTATACAGTAATGCATTCCAGTGTAATGTGTGTGTGATTCCGCACCTGTCGAGGTCACTGTGGGGCAGCAGGTCGTAGCAGCCCTCGGTGTAGTCGTTCTGCAGGGCCTGTCTCTCGGGGAAGTAGTCGGTGGTGAGGGGCAGGCAGGCGGGCGTGGTCAGAGACTTCCAGTCCACTCCCACTGTGCAGCAGAAGCTAGGCACTGTCGGAGGCGCAGACAGCACCAAGACTTCAACAGGCAAACCCACACACAATGTACACGGGGACGTACACGAGCGAGGGCAGGGACGGGGGGGGAACGAGAGATGTTGATGAAGGAGGAGGAGGAGGAGGAGGAAGAGAAGAAAAAACAGAGTTACTTGTGCTGATTCAGATGCAGCCTGGAAGTGTAGATTGACTGAACATGCAGATTGTGGCTCGTGGCAGTCGACAGAAGTGAGGGGAGCGTGTGTGACCTGAAAAACGTGATTTCCCAGTGATTCTTGTCAAAGATGTAAGCAGAATATACAACCATGCATAAAGAAGGGTGATTGGGTTTGTATTACGGTGAACCAAAGGGAGAACAGCTCATACACTTTACATTCAAAGCTACTGTGCCACTGGACATGCAGGAGCGGACATGCTGCTGGTGGATAAGGAACAGTGAGGGAAGTGAACTGCCAGGTAACCCATTTCCTGAAGTGCGATTAAAAATACGTGTTGGGTCTTAATGGCTTTCCTCTGTTGGCATTAAAAAAGAACAAAAACTGTAAGGATGAAATAAAAAGAAATATTTCTCTTATCCATTTCAAGCATGGCATAGTTAAAGGTTCTATATTACACAAAATTGACTCTTGTGAGTTTTTAAGTCATGTTATAATGTTGTTACCTCCTCAAAAACATACTCGGAGTTGTTTTGTTTCTAGTCTGTCTAAATCTCCAAAGCTCAAAATGCTCTGTTCCACCTTGTGATGTCACATTTAGTGGTAATTTTCAAGTTAACAGCTACTTTTTAACTTTAGTTCAGTAAAGTTTGGCAATTCCTGAAATGATCAAATGATTCTAATGAAGGTGTATGGACTTTAAAAACACAGTAGAGAGCTTCCTGTATTACCACATGACATCACAAGGTGGGACAGTGTTCTTTGAGAAGAACTCAGCCTAAATATGCAGGATTTGTGTGTTAAACATGTGCGAAATGAAACAAAATAAAACTCCAGGTATGTTTTTGCTGAGGAAACAACATTATAACATAGATTTAAAAAAAAAAAAAAAAAAAAAAAAAAAAAAAAGTAATATGGGCCCTTTAAGTGCAAGTGTCATAGCAAAAAGTGAGTTTCCATCACACATGCATTTTAAGTGGACAAAGTGTCAAAAAATTTAAAAAATATCATGCTTTTATGTATTAACAAAAATATAAACAAATTAATCATCTATATATTTCTCTTTATAAAGGACTGGTGATAAAAAAAAAATAACAAAAAACAGAATATCCATACTTTTGCAACCCATCTGACCTGTACTAGAGTGTGCCTTAAATTTCTTGGTTTAGGTCAAAAGGACAAACCACAAAAGTGCAGAAATATCGTTTACAGATCTTTTTTATCTATATTTTCTACTGACTTTCCACTTTAGATTCCTCACCTTTGATTTGAGACTTCATATTTTCGCTCACTCTGCACTGACTTTACTAAAATGGGTTACTGACAGTACTTGGAAGTTGTAACTATAACCGAAACCGAGATGATGGACCCAGATTAAAATAGTTGGGAGATTTAGGGCGATCAGCAGTAATAGCAACAATGTATAGTTTAAAGTTGGGAGAGAGAGGGAGAGGGGGAAAAGGGGGGGAAAAGAGAGAGAGAGAGAGAGGGAGGAGGGGGCGTCCCAAACCAAAAACTGGACCTGCAACCTGGGGGAGAACACCCGGGAGACACCTTCTGCCGACAGTAAAAACCCTCATCTGTTACAGGCACCGCAGGTTAAATCTAGTATATCGTCTGTATCACCAATCATTCATCTGTACGTAGGACCCACCCAAGAGTGATCAGAATTAATGAGGCCATTATTGGTGAAAGAAGGACTCACTCGGATCACTGCCGCTCAGAGAGAAGTCTTCAAAGGAGCCGCGATTGGTCAAAGATCCTGTGGACAGATGGATGGAAAGTCATTCACAGAAATAGACAGTTGAGTTTTTCTCTCTTTAAAATGTTCCTGGTGCACTGAGAAAAAGAAAAATATCAGGCACTCAGTTACAAAATATTAAAAGCCTTTATTGTGAGTGGTTAGGAAGCATTAAAAACACACGTGTATGGGCTTGCACCTTCATCAGGGTGATGATTAATGAGAGGTGAGCATTTAGGCTACGTTTATATGATGACGGTCTGAACTGAAGACGCAAAAGTGGCGTTGTGTCTTCACTATTTATTCCTCATTTAGACGAGCATTTTCGGGACGAAATCTGCGTGCATACGGTGACGCAAAAGTGTGTAGAATTGGATTGGGTATGCATGCCAGGGGGTGAGGTGGTGGTCTCATCCAGAGCCGTGTGGCTCGCCTGCGATGAACTGGTGCATCCGGAATTTGACAGAGGTGATTGCAGATCCTTCTCTGTTCACTAATAGTGTCTCTGCATATTCTGTACATTTGTTACGATGCCTCCTGTAAGTTTATTAGAGCTGCCAGAGCAGCTTGAAGGTCCAACACATGGAAATGATCTGACATGTTTCTGTGTACTGTATGTGACGTAAATGCATACGTGACGTGAGCAGATCTGACCAGAGTTTTGTGTCTTGGGCAGTGTACATGGAAATGCTACAGTGGAGCATATTCAGCTTTTTCACTCTGGAGGGTAGTTTCAGATTTTTTGGGTTTTTAAGACCCAAAAATGCTGTCACCGTCTAAACAAAAGGCACTTCCGATAAAATATTTTGTCGTTTTACCCACGTTCTTATGTAAACAGGCCCTTAAGCTCACACACTCCAGGTCTGCAGGGTGGAGGCTTCACTCATTCAGTCCTATTTCCTGGTGCATCTTGTGTATAAGTTAAGGCTGTAAAATTAATCTTAAAAAAAACCTGAAATTGCAATTTAAATTGATGCAATTTTTAGTACCAATGTTGCATCCACAAACAACTAAATATTTTCTCTGATTCTGCATAAAACTTTTAACTTTAACTAGTCTAATTTAGGTCAAGTCATAATTAAACCTTGACAGAAGCAGAGACAGCATTACCCCAGATATTCAAACTCATTTTTCTAGTATGGACGTTAAAATACAGTAGGGGGCGCTAGCATCACAAGAGCGTGTACTAGCAGAACACAGCTACAGTTAGAATTCTTGGGTATTAATAAAATTTGGGCAACTTTGGTCCTCTCCATATCTGCATTTTATACAATATATAGCCCAGATTCTTTGTTTACTCTTGTAGGAGTTGAACAATTGGTGACATAACATCTCTTCTAGATTAAAATGAATGGTTTGTTTGTTCAATGGAGGAGTTCAGACCTTCTGTTAGTGGGAGTTTCCAGTAAGCCGACTGTATCTATAATGACATTTATAGTAGGTAAAATTAACTTTAAACATCCAACTATTTGACAGAAGTATTAAACTAGCAGTATTACAATGTGATTTACAGCAGGGTGGTTCAAATAGTAGGAGTATAGTTTTTATTGTGTGGTCTCATGTCAAGATAAGACGGGACGTCTTATCTTGTCTTTCCTAAAATGTCTCTTGTGTCTTGAGCTCACCACTAGCGTGACTCCCTGGACTTCCACTATACTCCTCCACAACTCCTCCCATGTACAGGCTGCTGTCTCCATAACGCAACGTGGTTCTCCTGAAAAACAAACTTAGGCTCATCAGACATAAATCTGTAAATATAATGTAGAAAAGAAAACCTCTAAACTCCCTGTGTCTAACCTGCCCGTGGCCTCGTGATAAGCCAGCTCCAGCAGCTCGGCCGACGTGTGGGCGGGGTCTCTCTCCTCCTGAAGCTCAGCCATGTTCTGCCTGGTCTGATGGTGGATCTGGATGGCTTCACCAGAGGGACCTGAGTGACATAACTCACACACTTAAATAGAGAGTTTTGTATCATGCTATTGTATATTTCTGGAGAAGTGTCATGTGGGAGCATGGGTGGCATGAGCTTGTGGGTGGAGAATTGTATAGAATTGTACAGCTAACTGTAAATAGGGTTTGAATAAGGCCCGGGAGAGATCACTAAATTACTCAAACATGCATGGATGGCATCTAAAAACTCTTTAATGAAGGAACATGTTAGAAAATTCACAAAAATCAATTTTGCATAATATCCCCTCTTTAAAACTGAAATCTTGTGGGACATGTTTTTCTTATTGGATTGTGTTACAAGATGGAGAAAAGGAGAGTGAGTGTGGACTGTGATCACAATACTTCTCTCAGTTACGGTTGGGCGGTATCCAAATTTTGATCCCATTAAACCTTCACAGCATTTTACGGGGGTATACATTATTACCTTGACTAATTAAGAATTATTTTATAGCTTGTGCCTAAACCATTCACACAGCTCCAGCAGGACGTATGTGCAGCTCTGGCTCTGTGTTTGTTAATGGAAAAGTCGATCAAACTGGACTGGGTGCGTTTAGCCTCTTGTATCAGGTCTACAGTGAAACTAACAGCAGAACAGGCCTGGATTTACCGGATTTACAGCCGACCACGAGAAACACCAGGATTTCAAAAGTAAATTTAAATTTAGAAGCAGCTCTGCAGCTGCGTCTTGTACCAATAGAGCCATAAGATGCTGTGCGTAAAGCTCCGCCCCCCACCACCTGCTCTAAGCTCCGCCCCCTACACCACCTGCTCTAAGCTCCGCCCCCTACACCACCTGCTCTGTTTGGGCTAGGCCCATTGGTCCAACAGTTCAATAGTCCCAAAATGGAGCAGTGAGAAGATCCCATTAGTCCGACCATCCACAGTAGAGGTGCAGGGAGGACTTGTAATGTTCTGAGGATAAACCGTTTGCAAATTCGGAGTGTGGCTGGAATTCTCACTGGTTTAGAGCCACAAACACCAGAACAAGAAAATGTACACTGCAAGTGCCGAGCGGGGACTAAGCCAGGACTAAATCAGGACTAAATCAGGACTAAATCAGGACTAACCCAGGATTGAACCAGGACATAGCATTAAAATGAAAATACAACCACACATTCATTTGTGCTGAACAAATGTAGGTATCAATAAATTATAATATTATATTAGGTCCTTATGCGCTGCAGATTGTTTTAATGACAGTAATGAAACTGACACCATTGCTACTTTTTGATACTTTGGGATACTTTAATACCGTATTACCGCCCAACCCTACTCTCAATCTCTCTCTCTCTTAATCCCCTTCTCTCTGTATCTCTCTCTCGGTCTCTTTCTATCTCTCTCCGTCTCTCTCTCCAACTCGCTCAGTCTATTTTTCCCCCATCTATCGGTCAGTCAGTGTGGCATTTAAACAGCAGTGTCTGACCGACAGGGAAGGTGTGCATCCATCGGCGGCGGTTGGAGGTGAGCTTCATGGGCATGCGGGACGGGGTGAAGGGGTTGATGAGCGCCCTCTGGGGGGTGTATCCTCCAGGGCGGATGTGCAGAGTGGACTCCGCACTACCCACAGTGAACCGGCCCGGGGCACTGTTATCCCTCTGAGAGTCCAGCATCTTCTCCACCAAATCTGCAAACACGAGGGAGGAGGGACAGAGGAGAGATCAGAAGAAAAACATATATGGGAGGATTAATAGTGAGTGGTGACACTACATACAATACAACGCACACCATAGCAAACAGAGTTAAAATACAAAAACTAAGATGTTTGCTTTGGCTGTAACAGTGGAAAATGGACAAACTACTTGCTTGACAATGTAATAATAAATAGTATAACTTTGGTCAGTATTGGAACACCCCCAAAATGGTTTATACAATTTAAAACAAAAGTGCATATTCCCTTGTTTGGACCATTCCCCTGCACATTTCTATCATCTCAAAATACTCAATATTCCAACTTGCATGCCACCTCTAATTCAGACCTCCACAAAGATGGCCTGAAATTCTAAATCTAATCGGACACATAAACCAGAGCAGCCGTCCCCTGTCCATACTGACCTCTGGTGCTGGTGTATCCCAGGGAGCTGCTGACCTCGTACTGGCCCTGTCCCTGGACTCTGGGGATCAGGAGCATGTTGGACATGGGGCCCAGGCTGTCGTCGGAGGCCAGACTGCGCTGCTCGTCTGCGGATCTGACTGGAGGAGACGCACCTATCCCCGCCCCCATCCCTGCCCCCACATCCACCCAGCTCTTCCTCGCACTGGCCTCTCTGTCTCGACCCATCCTGAAACAACAACATATATTATATATATATATGTATATATTTTTTTACTTTTATACTTTTTTTTACTCGGTTATGTCATACAATATTTCCAAAAAATACGTCATTCTTTGTGACATTATAAGTTTAGGACAAAATATTTATGTTTTCACCTCATCTCCCCCACCCCTATGCTGAAACCACTTAATAATGCAAAAAATATAAAACCAACAAAAATGTACACAAATATATACATTAAAAAAAGGAAATACAAACAGAAAAAAACAGTACAGTCTAATTGAAACTTCCTTTTAGTCACTTTTGGTTTCCATTTGTAGCCCACATTGCCTGGTATGAAAGTGGTGGTGGTGGTAGAGGAAAGGATGACACAGATTGGAGCATCACTTCTGTCAGTCTGTCTCAAGGCAGCTGTGGCTAAAATAGTAGTTTACCACTACCGAGTGTAAAGTAAAATATTAATGGACTGTAACAAGCTTTGGGTGTGTTAAGTAGTTTGATATACATTACATTAGTAAATTATTCTAGTAGATTATAGGGTTGGGCAGTAATTCGGTAATATGGTTTACCGAGGTGTCAGAAAGTAGCAACGGTATCAGTTTCATTACCGCCATTACAAAAAAATCTAGGCAGCATTTTGGCTTCAGTCCCAATGACAGGGGAGAGAGCAAATATTTCCGGAGCTACGACCCTGCGTTAGACCAGAGATACACCACAGTCGCTTCAAAGACTCCTCTCCTCTTCAAACGTCGTTACCCTCGGAGATTTCCATCCGCACGCAGCGAGGAAGAAGAACAAAACATAACTAACGCTTCGTGTGTGATGTTGAGCCCCGTCGAGTTTGCCATGGACACATTTTACCGAACGCTGAGAGTCGAGAGGGGACACGCTGAAGAGGAGAAAGTTGAGGGCGAAGTCAGACTTTCACGGAGGAGACGGTAACTTCTCCGAGTGCTGAGAGCGCGGGTCTGTCAGATACAACATGCTGCAGTGGAAATATCACACGCCGTGGACTGTCGCCTTTTACTTTTTATTCTGAATCTGCCTCTTCTGCACTTTTCTTGTCTTGGTGTGTCCCAGATCATTAAATGGAGGGAGATTCGCACTGGTGAAGTTTGGTTTGATCAGAACTTGTGCCTCATCTTCAAATATAATGCTGCTCTTCTGCTTCTGAATGGTTTCGCTACAAAATAATTCTTAATTAGTCACGGTAATATTTACCCTGGTAAAATGCGGAGAAGGTTTAACCGTATCAAAATATGGATACCGCCCAACCCTAGTAGATTAGTAACGTAATGACAGTTTTTTTAATACAGGGATTAGTGAATGAAAGGTCTCGCTATGTCACCTGAAATGAGTGGGGCGTTGGACCCGTGATGGACCAGGGAGTCTAAACACCTGAGCATCATAGGCGTCATAGTCCACCTGAATGGGCAGACTGTTCTCCGACTCTTTGTGAACACACAGAGCTGCAAACACACACAGACGCACACAGACTCCTGTTTTAAAGGGCAACGATTACACTATTTTCTGATCAGTCTTCTAATGTTGTTTCCTCATCACAAACAGACCTGGAGTTGTGTTTTGTGCCATTCACACATGTTTAACACTCAAAGCCTGAATATTTAGGCTGAGTTCTTCTCTCATACAGAAAACACTCTGCTCCACCTTGTGATGTCATATGGTAATAAAGTGGACCATTGTCTTTTTAAATTCCGTACACCTTCACTGGAATCATTTGGATGATCCTGGAGTTTTTGACTGCTACCAAACAAAAGGTAAAAGGTAGCCGTTAACTTAAACTTGAAGGTGGAACAGAGCTTTTGCGCTGTGGCGCTGTAGAAAGGCTAATAAAAAAGGATTACTCATCATGTGTCAATGAAACAAAACTCCAGGTATGTTTTTGATGAAGTAACAACATTTTATAACATGGCTTAAAGCTCATAAGAATCAGTTTTGTGTAATATAAGACCTTTAAATCCTACCAAAACATCGACTACTTTAACTCACTGTGCTCTTTGTGAGACTTCATTTTGTCTGCATGGAGCTGAAATGAGAGTTGATATTGTTTAGTTTCTTCATATGTATGGAACATTTCCACACTGTTGTTACCATGGTTACTAGACTGCTTACTTTACGTGCTGCCAGCTTGATGCGAGGGGTGAAGGAGCTGCAGGGGCTCTGGCTTTTGGATGTGTAAAAGCTGCAGATAAAGAGAATATTAGTGTTATTGAACTTCACCTTCTTACACCTTATCTCTTATTGATTCTTTCCATTTAGAGATTTTTCTGTTTTCATTTCATTTTATTTGTTTTACATTTAATAAGATAATACTCATGGCAAATAGAAATAAGGATACACTGATCTGATAATGGTATCGGATCAGCTTCTAAATATCAATTCAGTAGATATCCCGGTTGGACATATAAAGACAATTTACTGGTTTTGTTGAACCAGAAAGGCTCATAATGTTTGAACTTTTATTCATACAAAGCTGTTCTAGAGTTACTTGAGAGATAAATAACAGCCGCACGCGACATTTGGATCCATTTGTCTCATGTTCATTTTGTTTTTAGGAAATAAAGGCTTTTCAGTCTCTACACTGGTATTAACTGATATCGGTTCTTGGCAGATAGTTAAAGCCATAGTACTGATACGATTGTCAAATCACTGCATTTGTGTAATTTAAACTAATTTTGACGTGTTTACAGTATGGCTGAAAGGTAATACGTATAATGTTAATGCTACTTATGTATTAGCCACCTGTGTCCAACTAGGAAGTAAAATTATAAACCTCACCAGAACTGCCAACAAGGGAAAATTAGGTAAAATTATTAGCAAACTCTTAAATATAGTTACTGTATGTACTGTACTTGTAAAGATGTAACTTTTTGGTGGGTGTTTCTATGGAAATGCCATTGCGCTGCTTTCAAATGTTCCACAGTGTGACTTTAAACAGCTCTACTTTACATTTATTCAATCATGTAACATTCTAGACCAGGGGTCGGCAACCCGTGGCTCCGGAGCCGCATGTGGCTCTTTAGCCTCCTTGTAGTGGCTCCCAATGGCCATCACAAAAAAACACGGAAATCAATAAAGGTTATATCTTAATTTATTTGTTATTTATATATTGTCACTATACATTCATCAGGCCCGTAGCCAGACTTCCAAGGGGGGTGGGTCGTTTTTTAAGCCAAAAGTGACCTTTGTATACGGGTGCCTTTGCGACTTGCGAGTGATTATACTATAAGTACATGCTCTATGGCATGTGATGCAATGGGTTCAGGGTTATATTTGCTTATAAGAACTGGAATTTATTAAATATGAAACAAATCTTTATTAGCATTTTAGAAATGGTTTACAGTATATCGCATTTACAGCACTCAGCACTATTTTTTTGGAAAAAGGCCAAGAAGCCCTTTGCTCACAAACTTTTCCGCTTGAATGTGTGGAAGTAATGAACCTTGTTATCAAGATAGTGAACAAAATAATTGCGAACGGGTTAAGCCACCGACAATTTTGTTCATTATTAGAAGAAGTGGAAAACAGATATTCAAATCTCCTGCTGCACAACAGAGTCCGGTGGCTTTCCAGGGGAGAGGTGCTGAAACGCTTCGCTGCCTGTCTGGAACACGTGAAAACCTTCTTGGGAAGCAAAGGCCTCAGCTATCCTGAACTGGAAGACCCAGATTGGCTGGAAAAGTTTTACTTTATAGTGGATATGACAAGTCACTTGAACATGCTGAATAAAAATCTCCAAGGAAAGGGAAGCACGGCCGTGCAGACGCTGGAGGAGGTTTTGTCATTTGAGCGCAAGATGACAGTGTTCGCTAGAGATGTCCAGAAAGGCGCACTCTCTCACTTCCCCTTCCTAAGAGAGTTGAAAGAAGCCAACAATCACATAAATTGTGATTATTTTCACCGAGCCATTATTGCAATGCAAGCTGCATTTGGAGAAAGATTCAGTGAATTCAGAAAGGAGAAACAGACACTTTCTTTTCCTGTCACACCGCTAGACAGCGACCCGTCCCTGCTAAACACATCTGCATTCACAGGAGTAAGTAAGCCTGATCTGAACTCGAACTGGCCGACATAGCAGATAAAGATTTGTGGGTTAACAAGTTCAAATCCCTGTCAGTGGATCTTGAAGAAGTCGCCGTCAGAGAGCTACGCTCGCTAAAGAGCACAAATGGAGCGATGTGGAAAAACTACCCCGACCCGACAAACTTATTTTTGCAACATGGAGTGCCATTCCTGACACCTATATTAACATGAAAAGGTGCGCATTTGGGGTCCTGTCCATTTTTGGCTCAACGTACTTATGTGAGCAAGTTTTCTCAAGCATGAACTTTATTAAGTCCAGATACCGCTCCCGTCTCACTAATGACACTCTACAGTGCTGCTTGAAAATGAAAGTCACAACTTACAGCCCTGATATAGGGAAGATCTGCAGCGAAGTGCAGACCCAGAAGTCCCACTAAAAAGGTAAGAACAACATAATTTAATAAACTATTATTATATTATTATTTTTATTTCAGACTCCGAGCTGATGCAAGTTTTTTTGTATGTTAAGGTGCTTCGATTGATCACTGGCTGCGCAAAACCCTGAAGAGGACGGCAGCATGCGTGGAATTGTTACTGTTAAACATATTATTTTTAAAGTGGGCTAGTTTGTTGTATTCAGTGGTTACAACTGTTTGAATTTGAATAAGAATTAAAAGTTTTAGAAGTTTATAAGCTCTCTTATTTTTTGCGGCTCCAGACATAAAAATTTTTGAGGAAGAGGGGGCAAATGGCTCTTTTGATAAAAAAGGTTGCCGACCCCTGTTCTAGACGAAGCAGTAACATATACAAAAGCTTTTAATCGACCCTTCACCAAAAAAGTTACACAATGCACTTTAAATGTAGTAGTCAAGCCTGTCATGTGCCTTTAAACAGCATTTGACTGCAGTGAGTCTTTCTTGCCTGTGGTTGATCCAGTGAGGCAGGTTGTAGTCGTCTCCCACTCGAGAGTCTCCCGGTGTCGGTTTGTTGTGTAGCTACAAAAACACTCAGTGATAATTGACTTGAACATGTGAGGCTAAAATGAGAGTGAATCAGGATCATTACCTTAAACAGAGGGACAGCGTGGAGGGGCTGCTCTCCCATACACACCAGGTCCACACCAATACCTGCAAAGGCCATTACATGACAATTATTATTTAAAACAAGACGGCTGATACTTTACAGCTGCTGATGGCATCAAAATTCCCTGGAGGTGTGGTGCTAACTGCAGGATCTACTCTGTCTGAAGCTCTGTTACTCAAGTTAGGTCTAAAAACGTAATTTACAGAACGTATGACAAGAACCTTAAGATACAATTTGAGATTAGATTTGTGCTGTGTATGCCTATCACGATAACATATATTTAAGTATGAAATAGTGCTTTAGAAAATATAGACAATGAAGCAAATTTATGCCACTGACACAATAACCCTTAACAGAATGAAACACTTTAGTCGTTAAGTGGAATTCATAGTGCATCATAAAAGTTATGTATGCAATCTGCTACAGTTTAAATCTACGTTATTGCAAAAAAAAAAAAAATCCTCACAAGTGCAAAGAAAAAGTACCCACAATATAAATATAAAACAGCTCTGGAAAAAAATAAGAGATCACTCCAAAATTATCAGTTTATCTGATTTTACTACTTATAGGTTTGTCTTTGAGTAAAATGAACACGTTTGTTTCATTCTATAAACTACTACTATTATTACATTTCTCCCAAAGTCCAAATAAAAATATTGGAATGAAATGACCCAAACACATGTAGAGATGATGAGCTCTTTTTTTTTTTCCAGAGCTGTATATTGAACCCCAAAAGTTATCTCGTGTTGTCACAATACAAACATTTCTATCTTGATTTCAATACTTTCAGACTTATTACACTGATTCCAATACCATGATGATAATAAAAACACTTTTGATTCAGAAAACAGAATGTACTTTTGATGACCATAGTTCCATCTGTTATGCATTATAAATGTCATTAAAGTATTTATCGTGACGGGCCTTCTGTAGTGAGATTTTACCATTGTCAATCATTCTCTGTTTGGTGAGGATCATGAGCAGACGGTCCACTTCAAACACTCCAACCCCCGGAGTGATCACCACCGACATCTGCCCCGTCCGGTCAAAGTTACGGTTGATGTAGTGCTTATCAAACACTAAACAACAAACAGCCCAGTGTTAGTTACACACAGCACATAAAACAGGTCAAATAGCTTTAAAAATACAAGTTATTTTTAATCAGCTTTGGGGTTAGAATATTACTTATCTCTATTTTATTTTTACTTGTGCATTCCCATTTTTATATCGCTATGCCTTATTTGACACCAGTATCTTGCTACTTTTGCTAGTTATTTAGAATTTATTATTATCTTTGTGGATAAATAAAGTTTGTCTAAGGATAGTGTGATGGAAATTTCTTACTTGTCAAGCTAAAGAATATATGGTTTGGGTTTAGATCACTAGTGACTCACAAAGTGCTGAAGTATCTCCCTCCTCATGGTCACAGTGGTGTGATCTGCTGTGTCTGGGCTTCTTAACACAGGACATTATGTTCAGGCCTTTTCTATCAGGGTTAAAACAACAGGTTGTTGTTTTATTCATTCTCATCATTTAGAATTATTGGTCCACTTGAGTTCATCTAATTGATGCCCCAGTTTAACGCAGATAAATCGTCTCCTTTTGAGGACTGTTTAGATCTACTGTAGTATGTTTTGTCTTATGTTGATCTGATGACGTCTGTAAGCTGTAGAAGAAGCTTGTTTTTGTTTTGCCAGGGAGTCAGATTAGGGAGAGATGGACCTTGCGTGAGGGACAGAAGGTTTCTTTTTCATTTTCTCTGTAATTGTGGCACAATTGCTTTAATAAATCCAGACTCTGATTGAAGACAACTTTTCTCCAGTTTTTATTTTTCTCAGATCTAAAAATCCACAACAATAGTATGTTTTATAACTTTAAACTGCAAACTATCTTTTATTTGAATACCAAGACAAAGGGTGTGGAATTTTTTAAGACAAATTAGCAGCATGATATCCATATGACAAAGTGACAGAACTCACCGTTAAAGGAGAGGTTGATGGCCTCCAGGTAGTTTCCTTGAACAGCCGTGGAGTTATAACCAACAGGGAACCCGTCTGGAAAATAAAAGGGTTTTAGTCTCTGCAGTTACAAGAGAGACACTACCAGTCAAAAGTTTGGACACACCTTCTCATTTTAGAAAACAAGATGTATGGAATGATGTAGCACTGAGAATCTACAATATAAATCATCATGGAAATTAAGAAAAACATCAATTAAAAAGTGTGTCCAAACTTTTGACTTGTAGTGTATATTCTATTATCAAACATTTCCTCTTACCTGCTTCTTTGAGCCGCACTAACACTGGATACTGGATGAATAACTTCTTAATGGTGACCAGTAGAGACGTCCACTCGTCACGTCTCTCGTTCTGAGCCACAACTCTGGGAGAAGTTCAAAATATGGAAGTTATTTCAATTTGAATTTGATTTTTAAAGTGAACAAAATAAAACACCTAAACTCCTCCCACCACAACTTGTCAAACAGAGCTGCTAAACTGGGCAGTACCTGGAGGACTAAATGTTGTTCTTCCTCTATTTTCTTTTTTCTCTGTAGTAGTAAGTTAAAGTTATTATAGTTATAGTTTCAATACTTATAGTTTTTGAAATTATAACTCTCTATACTATACTATAGTTAGTATAGAGAGTTATGAAAGATAGTATAGAGATAGAAAGAGTTATGAAAGATACTCTGTCACGGTAGTAATCTCATAGTTTCCTGTTTCAGTTAGTGATAAATAAAGATCGTTATGTCATAGTTAGACTCACTTGTTTAGTTCATCTTTATGTGGGATTATAATCTCTAGACTCGTCTGTTTAGTTTAGCTTTGTGGGGGGTGGAGGGTGGAGGGGAAATGTGGAATTTTTCTTTTTAATTACTGTAAAGCTCTTTGTGTTGCATTTTTGTATAAAAAGCGCTCTATAAATAAAGTTTGATTGATTGATAAAGGGGAGAGTGAGGAGGAGGTCTGGTATCAAACAGGTATCCACACTTCAATCTCCGCCCCTGCAGCCAGGTGTTTGTATCAGAAACATCTGGCTGTAATCCTACAGGTCTTTTCCACCGGCACTGTTTAAGCACAGCACAGCACGATACTTTGTTTGCGTTTCGACTGGGAGTTGGACCTGGGAGCCAGCACGATTTTCTGTACCCGTTTCGGAGCGGTTCTAACTGTGCTGAGCCGATACGACATATAATGTGGACAGACTGCTGTCCACTGATTGGTCAGAGGAAATGTCATCATACGCACAACGAAGCTCAAGGATCTTTAAATAGTCACCCGCCGTGTGTAAAAAACACATCGACAACACGACAACAGAGCAGATGTTGTGTTTACTGTGCTGACCGCGGTGTGACACTAATAATGTCGCTTAAAAATGACGTCAGGGCAGTATCGACCCCACTACTCTACCCACTTCCAGGTGGTAACGACTCCATGGAAAAGCTTCACCGTGCTGTGCTGTGCTGTGCTGTGCTGTGCTGTGCTGTGCTGTGCTGTGCTGTGCTGTGCTGTGCTGTGCTGTGCTGTGCTGTGCTGTGCTGTGCTGTGCTGTGCTGTGCTGTGCTGTGCTGTGCTGTGCTGTGCTGTGCTGTGCTGTGCTGTGCTGTGCTGTGCTGTGCTGGTAGTGTGGCTTTTGTGACGTCACCAACTATTCAAAATGACTAGGAACAGTAGATAACACTATTAAAACACACATAAACACAGTAAGTACAGAGAAAAAAGTGGATTTACTTTTTTGTTCAACTTTTGTACATATTTGGTTCAGTTTCTGTTTTGCTGTTACCTGTAGAAATCTTCACAAAACCGCCCTTCATGATCCTGGCGAACTGATCCTCTCAGCACCTCAGGAAATTCATCTGTAGAAATAAACATTGAGAACACTGAGAACATACAATCTACAGTATAGAGATTTATTTTTTACTTATAAATATAATGTTATAAGGAGACACTTTTTTTTGAATTTTCAGATAATTATGATTACATTTCTTTTCTGTATAATTCTACAGCTAAAATTCATATTCTATTCATATCCATTAAAAAAGCAGCAGTTGAAAAGCAAAGATACTCACCTATAGATTTAGCATTGTAGAAAGTCCTGGAGAAGAGGACCACAGTGACTTCATGACTGCAGTTCTTTTCCTGCAAATATTCCATAAATATGAAAGAATCTTGATTTTTCTATATTTAAATAGATGTAAATACACACCTTCCATTTGGCAAAGAGATCAGACAGGAAACCATTCACTGCCTTTTCAAAATAAAGGTCCCCTGAACGGAGTAAAAACAAAGAACACTTACATGGACAAATGTGAAAAGCCAACAAGACTGGAGGTCATATGTTGTCCTCATAATGTAATTTTATTTTTAGTATCCATACAGGCTCAGTTTGGATATATTTTTGATACTTTCGACAGCCCTACTCACCATAGATGTCAAAATCCCACATCTCACAGCTCATCTGGATAAAGATGTACACCATTGCTGATGTGGATCGGAACACCACCTGACACAGACACACATAACTGTCATTTACTGATTCCCTCAACAACTTCACTCACTGCTTTGTCTGAACACAATCTGACAATAAAGACGTGACTAAGGTCGAGCTACAACAGTTGATCTGATTTTGTGTTATTAAACAAGCCCCTCTCAAATATTGGCAAAGAATGTATTTAGTTAGTCACTCTCACCTTTTATATTGAAAATAGAACATCTAACTAAATGGGACCATGAATTCTCTTTAAATGTGTTCAGTTTGTGGGACAATTCATGGTATGAGTGGATTAAACAACTAGTTACACCGAATAATCCTTACTTATTTGACATGAATGTATCACTTTACTTTTGTTCTGACATGTTATACTAATTTAATGCATTATATTACATGTACACATATATATTATATATGTGTACTGTGTTCTGTTATGTGCTTCCTGTTTTCTTTTTTGTCTCCGTCTTTTATCTCTGTAGTAATTAGTTATAGTTATTATAGTTTGTATAGAGAAAGAGGTATGAAAGTTAGTATAGAGATAGATAGAAAGACTTATGAATGACAGTATGTTCCTGTTATGAGGTGTGAATGAGATTTTTATATTTCTTTCTTTCTGACGAATGACCAAAAGGGAAAAGTTATTTTATTTTGAGTTTTATATTTTTCTGTTTTGATTCCATTAATGATAATTGTGAGATCTCATGATGTAATTCATTTTATTGATAATTCATTTTATTGTTCATTCATTTTATTGATAATTCATTTTATTGATAATTCATTTTATTGTACATTTTATTACTCATGAATTAAATTCATTATTCATTTTATTGTTTTATTCATTTTTTATTATTCATTTTTATTTCATCTTCTGATTTTATATAAGGCACATTGTAATTTAACTTTTGAACCCCTTTTGTAGTTTTTGCATGCATAAGCTAAAGATAAGCAGAGGTGTTAACCACAAAGTAACCTTACTTGAATGAAAACCAGCAAGAAGTCTAGACTGAATCCGTTGAAGAAAACCACCTGAAACCTGTGACATGTGACTAATGATGTAATGCCATGAAAGATGTTTAATTTGTAATTGGTTGAGTCTAAAAAGACAAATAAGGCATTGATTTGTATTTCTAAAGAATAATTGGTTGAGCCTAAGGACCGGTGGGTGTTTACCGGCGCGGGGCTCAATAAAAGCTGGAGTCTGAGAATAGTCTTCGGCCTTTTGCCATTTGTACCATTGATGTACGGTAATTGGCCCGGTAAGGTAATTGCCCTTGGTTTTTGGGGTGAGGTGAGCTCTATTGGGTGAAGTGTGTTTTCACGAAAAGTTGCATTTCTGGACAACCTAAATTAGTCTGAATAACCTAACGGTTAGGTGCAACCGAGTAGTGGACAGAGGACCTTTGAGGTTTTGCTGGGAACTTCTTAAAAAGCTCTAAATCTCTTAACTAAAAACTTGGTCATTTACTCTCACTTCATCCTTTAGAACACCTTAAGAAATCGGTAAGACCTCTCAGACGACCAGATGTTTATCTTGTGTAAGGGAAATAAATATTTCTTGAAATGAGTATTGTTCCCTGAAATTGATTTCATCTGTGTTCATTGTCTGGTGAGACTTCAAATCCAGAGTTGCCACACACATCACATCCTCGTGGTCGTCACATCTGAGACAGTGTGAGTATGAATTTACATGAGAGAGTAGCAATATTAATGCTGATTAACTGTGTAGTCTAAGCTTTGAATCATTGTTGATGTTATTCTGATTATGGGTTAAGTATTGAATTGTTTATTGGTATTAAGCCAGGTATGATTCAGAACTGAGAGAGATTAAAATAATTGCAACTGTAACTTTAAGATGATCGAAAGGCCAGGGGTTGGTGGTAATCTCAGCAAGACTCATTCTGTTAAAGTGGCTGTCAGTGTCAATTAGGGTTAATTAAGTGGCAATATCAATATCAGTTTAATATGATATAAAATAAAAAAGGTTAGAGTAATTAGTGGTGAAATCAAAGATATTTAAAAATAATTTAATCAGTGATAATAAAAGGTACAGGATATAAAAAGGGGATATGATCCAAAAGTAACAGAGATCAGAGTTATCAGTGAGAATATTAGCATGGTTTATGTTGTCGAATGACCTATGTGAGTAGATTGTGAGCGTAGGGTGACAGGGCGTAGTACTGGCATGATAAAAGAGGTCATAGGGCAAATTAAATTATCATGCAGGTATTTCGAGAATCTAAAAACTCCATCCCTGGTAATCCTAGGATAAGACTAATTAGTTAACAATAAAACAATAGCAATAGGATTATTCTCAGAAGTATAAACTGAGCTCTCACCCCGGGAGTTATTAAAAGGCTCCCGTGCTATATCTAAGCAGCGCAAGCTCCGACAGTTCCTATTTCAGTTAGTAGCAAATAAATATAGTTTTATTACAGTCAGACTCACTTGCTTTGTGGGGGGTGAAGGGAGATGTGGGATTGTTGTTTTTTAATGACTGTAAAGCTCTTTGTGTTGCATTTTTGTATGAAAAGTGCTCTATAAATAAAGTTTGATTGATGTTACTTTTCTAGTTTTTAAGACAGTATTTTAAGTGTGAGTGTAATACTTCAAAATGTTTCTTTCACAAACTAAACAGTGTCAGAGCCTCACCCTGGTGTCTTCACTGATGTATCCACAGGTGACCTTTTCCCCTTTGACCCACAGTTCACTGGCCTGAGCTCTGGAACACAGAAGGGAGGTTTATGTAGACCAAAGACTCAAATGAAACTACACATGTACACGACCGTTCAAAAGTTTGGGGTCACCCAGACAATTGTGTGTTTTCCATGAAAAGTCACACTTTTATTTCCAAAATGAATAAACTATAGTGAAGACACTGACAAGGTTAGAAATAATGATTTTTTCCTTTAAACTTTGCTTTCATCAAAGAATCCTCCATTTGCAGCAGTTACAGCCTTCAGACCTTTGGCCTCTAGCTGTTAATTTGTTGAAGGATCTGGAGAAATTTCACCCCAGGCTTCTAGAAGCTTCTCATACAAGGTGGATTGTCTGGATGGGCACTTCTTATGTACCAGACGGTCAAACTGTTCCACAACAGCTCAGTGGGTCTGTCCATAACACTTCTGTCCACTCTTCCTCTGTCCAGTGTCTGTTTCTTTTGTCCATATTAATCTGTTTCTTTTATTGGCCAGTCTCAGATGTGGCTTTTCCTTTGCCACTTTGCCCTGAAGCTGCATCCTGGAGTCGCCTCTTCACTGTAGATGTTCACACTGGTGTTTTTCGGGTTCTATTTAATGAAGCTGCCAGTTGAGGACCTGTGAGGCATCTATTTCTTAAACGAGAGACTCTAATGTACGTATCTTCTTGCTCATTGTGCAGCGGGGCCTCCCACTTCTCTTTCTACTCTGGTTAGAGCCTGTTTGTGCTCTTCTCTGAAGGGAGTAGTACACACTGTTGTAGGAAATCTTCAGTTTTTTGGCAATTTCTTGCATAGAATAGTCTTCATTTCTAAGAACAAGAATAGACTGTCGAGTTTCAGAAAGTTCTCTTTTTCTGTCCATTTTGAGTGTTTAATCGACCCCATAAATGTGATGCTCCAGATACTCAACCTGCTCAAAGGTCAGTTTTATAGCTTCTCTAACCAGCTGAACTGTTTTCCTCTGTGCTAACATGACTGCACGAGGGTTTTCTAATCATCCATTAGCCTCTGACGCAACGAGCAAACACATTGTACCATTAGAACACTGGAGTGATAGATGCTGGAAATGGGCCTCTACCCATGTAGATACTGCACCAGACATTTGCAGCTAGAATAGTCATTTACCACATTAGCAATGTATAGAGTGTGTTTCTGATTAGTTTAAAGTTATCTTCATTGAAGAAAACAGTGCTTTTCTTTCAAAAATAAGGAAACTTCTCAGTGACCCCAAACTTTTGAATGGTAGTGTATGTTTTTTAAGCCCTGTTATGTAAGTTTTCGGCCAAATAATACTAGATAATAAATCAAATGTTTAATTTGTACCTGATTCCTGCAAACTCCACTTTCTGGGTCACATATGCACAAGTGCTCACCTGAAAGAACAGAAATATTAAATACGAATGTAAAAAGACAAAAAAAAAAATAGCTTTGGGTTAATTCAAGGGCTCCAATCATTTTAAAATAAATGTATTGTTTCACTCTGTGCAGAAACATTGTTGCTTAAAATTGCCTAATTTACAACCATTAAAACAGATGTATGTGTTTTGCATTTCATGAGGTCTCACCAGACTTTTCTTAAGCCTCCACATATCTCCTCGACCGATGTACTGGTCTTTAAAGGTCAGCTCCACCAGGTCCAAAGTCACATCCTGAAGGGAAAATCATCTTATTTGCTTTGACTGACGCAGCCAGTTCAGCTTTTAAAGGAGACATTGCACTTGTAACTGCTACAGAGTTATAATCTATGACATTTGTGTAGTAGTTGATACCTTTGGGTCGACGATGTTGACTATGACATCCTGGTAGGCTCGCAGTTTGAAGACCTGAGCTACAGTCTGGTCCACACTGATGGTCTCTGAGGAAAACACACAGCACAATTTCAGTGGCTTTTTTTACAGTACATGAACCATGGTCTGATTATTATCAGATATCTGGACCTTTAAGATGGTTTAAATTGTATCAAAACATAAAATCTGATGTGAGTGATCAGAGGGACCATGATCAGTAAGAAATATTTTCCTTGTTTACATTTTTATAATCTTATGACTCCAAAAATGCGTTAATAATCAGATTCTGAGTGTGCATGTAGCTGCAGACCGTGGTGCTCATATAACAGACAGGGACATATCACATTCACATCAAAATCATTTAGTGTGAAGACTGAAATAAAGTGCACATTTCTAACACTTCCAGCTGGATTAATATTTGGAGAAGACTGAATTATGAATTAATCCTGCTAAAGAAAATTATTCTACAATTCTTTACAATAATAACTAAACTGATAAACTGAAAGCATTTACCTTTCTGAAGATCTTCTTTCAGGCTTTTAACTTGCAGCAGGAGAGGACTGAAAAATGTGAAAGAAACAAATAAGTAAGTAAGTAAGTAAGTATGCCCTTTATTATCCCACAATGGGGAAATTCATGTGTCGCAGCAGCAACAGCAACATACACTCCACAAACAACATGAGCAATTGACATACATACAAGACATACAGACATACAAGACCAGAGTTAAAGGAAGGGGATATATATATAAAAAAAAAAAATAGAAAGCAAAAGAAAACATTCCAAAAGGGTGACCTGTCCCAATAAATAAATAAGAAAATAAATCAATAAATATAAAAGTTTAAAAGTTAAAAAAGTTAAAAAAAAAAAATTCCCCCCCCCCCCCATCATCATCATACAGAAATGATAAAGATATAAAGCATAAGTGTCCAAACCATGGCCCAGGGGCCAAATGTGGCTTTATTGGCCCTCAAACTGAGCTTTTCGACAAATTCGACCACTATCACACCGCATTATGATAAAGAACTAAATTGAAAGTACCAAGTGTGCAGAGCGTCTCACCTGTACTCATCAGTGGGGTGTGCAATCTCGACAAGGTCCCCCAGACTGACCTGAGGGAAGACCTTTGGGTTGACGACCAGTTCATCATCTGCAAGTTATACAACCGTCAGATATGGCTCTATATATATAGCAAATAAAATTGTAACACGAACGTAACAATACTATTTTTCTTTTGGTGGATACTGTACAAGTTATTCTTGTTACACTTGTGTCTTGTGATTACTGTATTCCATGATTATTATCAAAATAAAGTCATGTTTGTTTGTTTTTCAGACTTATTTGAAACTCGTCTTGGTCTTTAAAAGTGCATGTAACTTTTCTGGTGAACATGCTTGTCAACATGTAAGTTTTATTGCTTTGTCTAGAATGCTTCACAGTGTGTAACTTATGTATCTCCATTTTCAAGGTTTATTATAGCATTAAAAACATCTGTAATTAACGTCTTATTATAATAACATCTTATTAATAAGTAGTTAGCGGATGCTCCGCCTGAAAAAAGTTGCATAATGCACCTATACATTTGACACCATTATGAATAGAAAATACAGGCACTATTCCAAAAGAGAAAAAAAAGTTAAATGTCGTTATTAGTTAAAGTTAAATGTCGACATTAATCTACATTACTGAATCACCCCGTTTTACTTACCACTTCCACCAAATCCCTTTTTGTGGAGCACTAGCTTGTATGATTTGTTAGTCCTCATTTTAAAGCAGCTGAAACAAAACACAATACAATAGTTTTTACACATTTTAGATGGTTAGATTTTCACTGGTTTCTAAACGCGGCCATGCAGCCCAAGAGACCAAGCACACTTCCTCAAACTTGTAAACATGCATCAAGTACGAACGTTTCTCTAGCCAACAGCCTACATAAAACCTGTTAAACCTATTCCTGAATTGCTGTGATCCATTAAACTATGACATTTTATCACAAATGACACAAATGTACCTGATGCTAATCCTCGGTCATCAGCCTGAGTTTGCAGCAGAGGAGCATGGATCGGACACTTCTCCGCGAACGGAGTATTTCGCCAATCTAAGTCATAATTTCGCTCACATTTTAATAAAACAATGTACACACCAACGGCTTCTTCATTAATTAATCCAAACAGCAACGCTACGCCATAAAAAGAGTTTAGGGACAGAGGTATTTGGGTTCGTTAGCAGAGCACTGACTTGTGACTGTTTACTTCCGGCTAAAAACAAAGAAGAGATGTGATTGGTCCGTGAATGTACAAAGAGATTCAACTCACTCAAGAGAACACGGTTTTTACAAACTACACTTTATTTGTAAAGATCATCCATCATTGTAGGCAAGTAAGCCAACTAAAGAAAATAAAATACTTTTTAATTATATTTTTTCCCAATTTGGTTAACTTTAATATATCAATAAAACATTTTAAAATACTGTTTACTAACGCTGGTAGGCGAGAACTTTTTGTAGGGCTTAGTTGTCATAAGCAGTTATTTTCCATTATCGTCAGGGAGTAAAAATACCTTTGTAATATAACTTTCATAAACATAATATATTATTTGCTATCACAACATCAGAAAAAACAAACAAACAAAAAACAAACAAACAAAAAATACATGTTTTGTCACAGCTGATTCCTTGGCAGCGAGAGTCATCTACATAACTAGTACGTAACATTTAAAATGCAGTTACCACAGTCAATACTCTAAAATAAAAACATTAAAATATCGGACACATTTTTCCATGAAAACATAGCAAATTCATTAAAAAAAAAAGAATCAATTGTCATGTGATTTTAAAATACACAGACATTTTTCATCATTGTAATAATATAAGAGTAGGCTAATTAGATGCTATAGCCTTTGTTACAACTGCCATTTCCAATTCAGTGTTAATTACAATTACTATACTGTATCATTGTTTGTCAAATGCACAGATTCTGATTTCTCCATCTCTACCACAGAGTGATCATATAAAACAGCATTAAGCATCCATCATGTTTATTCTCTATTGCCTATTGCCCACTTTTTGGGGATGCATTGGCTTTTATTTGTAAAACAATATTGACCTAAACTGTATTATTTAAGTGCAGAGGAATTAAATCTAGGTGCTATGAGTATTGGGCAGCACGCTGCCCCCGCGACCCAGCCGGATTAAGCGGGAGAAGATGGATGGATGGAATTAAATCTTATATAAAACACAACAAAAAAGACCAATTCACTTAGTTTTCAGCAGTCATTTTTGTGTAATCCTTTTCTTTTTTTTTTTTTTTTTTTTTACAAAAGCTCTGCTTCTGTCTTACTGTCTCATTATTGTAACATCTCTCTCTATATGTTGTGCATTCCTCCTTAAGGCACATAGTGAGTCCAGTAAATGTTTATTGGTAAGTTAGGTCTAGATCTGTTTTCCAACCAGGGCTGAAATGGTTTCAGATTTAAAAGTTTGAATTGCATAGTATATGACTCTAAAATGTTCTTTGTAATACATTGTTTTGTTTCATTCACAAATGTTTGAAAAATCCTTGTTTATTAGTCAGTCTACATCTATAAACCTCATGATGCTCTGTTCTACCTTGTGATGTATTTTTTAAAGTTAACAGTTACCGTTTATCTTTACACTAGTCGAGATTGCAATTCGAGAGCTGAAATCATCCAGAATATTCTTGTAAAAAACACAGTGAATCACATCCTATATTATTAAATTACATCACAAAGTAGAGTAGTAGTAGTGTTTTCTGTTTGAGAGGAAAAGTACGCTGGCTTTGTGCATTAAACATGTGTCAGTGAAAGAAAAAAACACCTCTCTGGGTATGTTTTTGATGAGGAAACAACATAACAAAATAATTTGGACAGGGCATACATAAGAGTGTGAGATTTAGGGATAGGTGAGTAAAAAAAGTTGGGAACCACAGTCTAAAATGCAGTCTGTGCCTTCTTTTCACTGGCTGAGTTTCCTGTTTCTCAGCAGCAGCGCGTCTTCACATCCTGAGCTGAGGCTGCCTCCAGATTTGCACAATCAGATCCTACAAAGTGAGCACAGATTATGAGCTCATAGTCACATGATCAGGCTGTGTGCATCTATGAAACATTTTAATAATAATAATGCTCACTAATACTCTCGCCCAGGCCAATGCGGGCAGGGGTCCCGTCCTCCAGGTCTTTCAAAATGCAGCTCTCAAAAGCCAAAGCTGCTACTCGGAAGAAAAATCCTTGCACATTTTCCCCTGAACGTAAGAAGAAACATGAACTCAACAGAAATTTAGTTAAAGTTAAAGGTGCACTATAGAACTTTTCTGGTGGAGGTTGAACAATGTAATTGCTTTGCCTGGAATGTTCTACAATATAAGTTATCGCCATGGGGACTCCATACGGCTGAGTATATTTTACCAATACAATTTTTTAATTATAGCTAAATAATGCAAGATATATCATTCTGGGCTGGGTGCGAAGAGATCTGGGTGGCAGTCGAAGGCAGGGGCCTCGGCGACCAGATCTCCGGACATGAAGACTAGCTCTGGGGACATGGAATGTCACCTCGCTGGGGGGGAAGGAGCCTGAGCTTGTGCGGGAGGTTGAGCGTTACCGGCTAGATATAGTCGGCCTCACCTCCACGCACAGCTTGGGTTCCGGAACCCAACTCCTTGAGAGGTGTTGGACTCTCCATTTCTCTGGCGTTGGCCGCGGGGAGTGGCGGCGAGCCGCTGCGTGTTGGAGTTCACCCCGGTGAACGAGAGGGTCGCGTCCCTGCGCCTTCGGGTCGGGGACAGGTCTCTCACTGTGGTGTCGGCCTACGGGCCGAACAGCAGTGCAGAGGACCCGGCCTTCTTGGAGTCTCTGGGAGGGGTACTGGACAGTGCACCGACCGGGGACTCCGTTCTACTGGGGGACTTCAACGCCCACGTGGGCAACGACAGTGACACTTGGAGAGGGGTGATTGGGAGGAACGGCCTCCCTGATCTGAACCCGAGTGGTGTTCTGTTATTGGACTTCTGTGCTAGTCACAGTTTGTCCATAACAAACACCATGTTCGAGCACAAGGGGGTCCATCGGTGCACGTGGCACCAGGACTCCCTAGGCCGGAGGTCGATGATCGACTTTGTTGTCGTGTCATCTGACCTCCGGCCGTGTGTCTTGGACACTCGGGTGAAGAGAGGGGCAGAGCTGTCAACTGATGACCACATGGTGGTGAGTTGGGTCCGCTGGCGGAGGAGGAAGCCGGAAAGACCTGGCAGGCCCAAGCGTATCGTGAGGGTCTGTTGGGAACGTCTGGCGGCCTCCACTGTCGACGCGGCCGCTCGTAGCTGTGGCCACAAGGTCTGTGGTGCCTGTCGCGGCGGCAATCCCCGAACCCGGTGGTGGACACCGGAAGTAAGGGATGTCGTCAAGCTGAAGAAGGAGTCTTACTTACTGGCCCGGTGGACTCCTGAGGCAGCTGACAGGTACAGTCGGGCCAAGCGTGCTGCAGCCCGGGTGGTTGCAGAGGCAAAAACTCGGGTCTGGGAGGAGTTCGGAGAGGCCATGGAGGAGGACTATCGGACGGCCCCAAGGAAATTCTGGCAAACCATTCAGCGCCTCAGGAGGGGGAAGCAGTGCTCCACCAACACTGTTTACAGTGCGGGGGGAGAGCTGCTGACCTCGACTGGGGATGTTGTCAGGCGGTGGAAGGAAAACTTTGGGGATCTCCTCAATCCCACCGTCACGTTCTCCGAAGAGGAGGCCAAGACTGGGGACCCAGAGGCGGACTCATCCATCACCCTGGCCGAAGTCAGAGATCGCGGATACAAGCGGCCGAAATGAGTTTCCTCCGCAGAGTGGCCGGGCGCTCCCTTAGAGATAGGGTGAGGAGCTCGGTCATACGGGAGGAGCTCGGAGTAGAGTCACTGCTCCTCCACATCGAGAGGAGCCAGTTGAGGTGGCTCGGGCATCTGGTCCGGATGCCTCCTGGACGCCTCCCTCGGGAGGTGTTCTGGGCATGTCCCACCGGGAGGAGGCCCTGGGGAAGACCCAGGACACGCTGGAGGGACTATGTCTCTCGGCCTGGGAACACCTCGGGGTCCGTCCGGAGGAGCTGGTGGAAGTGGCTGGGGAGAAAGAAGCTTGGGAGCCCCTGCTTAGATTGCTGCCCCCGTGACCCGGCCCCAGATAAGCGGAAGAAGATGGATGGATGGATGGATGGACATCATTGTAATCATGCCATACTCTGGAATATTCTAGGCAAAGCAATCTTTCTCCATGGAGATAAACAGGCAATGTCATCAGGCCAATTATAGGTCAGATCTATAAAGAGGAAACCCTGCTCAAAGATAAGAATGCATGTTTTTAAGGTATCTTTAGCAAGGGTAGATAAATCAATTTAATGCCATATTGTAAAACATTCCAAGCAAAACAATAACATCTCCATGGAAACAAGCAGATCAGGGATTCATAACTTTATATTAAGCTAAGCTATCAAGTGTATCTTTGACAGATCCAACATTTTATAATCACATTTAATACAGATGTAGGCAGTCAAAAATTATTTTGTTAAAATGCAGCTTTCTGTTGTGATACAGTGAGATCTTGGGTCTAGTCACTAATAGAATTAGGTTTAGATCAGGTCAAACATTTGTGAATTTATCTTTTGGATAATACATGGAAAATACAATGTTATCAGTTGCTGGGTTTCAGAAGACATCACAGCCAATATTACTTAATACAGATGGGTAGCAGCTAAAATATATATTGTTCAACTGCAAATTTTTGCTGTAATAGACCCTTTTAGAGTGGAAGTGATTCAAAAAATCTGCACATGCATTTTGGCAACGGAAGTGTCACTTTTCCCCATTCATTCTGATTCTTTCAGACTGAACACAGACAGAAGAAGATGGAGATAAAAACATTTCCAGCACCAAAATATCTGGTTGTGATGTGTGTGGTTGTCAGAATTGATATTCTACTGGTGGGCTAAAGTTTTAAAGTTTTACTCACTGTTCGCACAAGGATCTGGCAGTCGGACACAATATTTGTGATCTTTTGACAATAATCCTTTCACAGTGCTTGACAAACTGCCAGTGGCGGCTGGTGAATAGAGGATGCAAGTGCGCCACACTCCCTAACTTAACCTCGAGTTAAAAAAATAAATAATAAATACATTTAAAATTATTTTGTATTAGGCTATATATTTAATATTTAGTTAAATATTAATATTAATATTTTGCATCTGCATAGACATGTTTTTATCATGTTAAATGTGCTCATATCGCTGTACTTGAGTCACATGGTGCATTTGAGTGCGCACAGTCGGTGCGCCCCAATGGAGCAGGTCTATGGAGCAGGCTGAAACATTCAGAAAATTTGATGTCATTACGTTGCTTTTGCCCATTACTTTGTATTGCAGCCTCTGAAAAATGTCCTGGTGCGCAGGGTGGGGGCGACTCAAATCAACTGATTGGTCTTTAGAAACATTATCACAATTCTGACCTATGAGGATTCAGCTGCTCTGTCCCACTTCAGCCCAACAGGTTAATGCTAATGCTAAAGGCTAATGAATGGAGAACTACAGGGCTGTGTGCTGTGGCCGCTAGCTACTTTCGCCTAAACCGAAACAGGAGAGCGGGAGGAGAGACCTAAAGCTCGGGACACACTAACACAGACACTTGCTGCCGCCAGGGGGGTTGTCGCTGCCAGGACCAGGGAACTCGCTGCCCCCGGCGGGGCACTTGCTGCCGGAGCTGGGGCAGTCGCTCGCTGCCGCCAGCGGGGCACTCTGGGTGTAAAAGGTTGACCTGGACGTACCGCGCAGAGGGTTTAAGTCCACCCAGTGCCCTGGTGCTAATATGGACTGGCGTAACTTTCAGACTGAAGTGGGAAGTGGGATGAGTTTTAGAACCATCTCCCGCACTCGGCTCCAGGACCTTGTCCCATGGACCTGACTGGACCGGGACATATTGGAGACAGAACCAACAGGACAGCGGATAGAGGACACACTCTGCATCAGTCCCCTGGAGAAGGTAAGAGGGTTGTTTTTGTTTGTTTGGGGCAAATCTGAGGATGGAGCCTCACAGTAAACAGTGTTATAGTGTAAACAGGTAAATGTGTAAATGAATGAGTGATGGAGCCGCTCCAGTGTTCTGCTGTGTGCTGTAGGAGTGATGCTGATGCTGGGATGTGACCGGAGCCTCATTTTTGCTGCCTTTTTGACGTTACAGGGGCTGGTTGTTGGGCTGCTTGTGAGCGGTGTGTTACGTTGTGTTGTGGTTGGGATTAAGCGGTGAATCAGGTTGTGCTGCTGCGTAAACTTTGTGCTTGGCTGTGCGTTGTGCTCTAGATAAAATCCAGCCACCAGTGATTAAAATGACTGTTTCTGGCATTTGTTATCATTTTATATAGCCTATACTCAATACATATATTTATAATACATATTTATAATTTTGACTTAGGTACCCCCCAAAAATGATAACACCAGCCGCCACTGCAAACTGCTGAGTTCTACCATACTTTTGTTGCCAAAATATGTGCGCAGCTGAGCCTAGAACATCACTGTCTACTCACACTAAAAGGGTCTCTATAGCATAGTCTTGGGTCTGGTCAATAATAGAAATGAAGTTCAACATTTTTTTTAATTCATCTTTTGGATATTTCATAGCAAAGTATCATGTTATAAACAGGAAAATCTGTCTCTTTCCCCCTTCTGAGAGCACGACATCAGCCCATTCTAAAACCTGAAAACCACCAAATGTAAAAGTGACTCTTTACCAGTCTTGGATGAAACTGCCCAGAACTCTGCATTCATTTCCGTTGCCAGTTTGACGGCATCTCTCTCCGTTCTCCTCCTTTCCTCAGAGGACTAATATAGAAAAAACCAAAAATCTTGGTTTATAGTCAACATAATTAATACACATTTCACAGTATTAAAATGCCTTTCTGTAGCCACTTTTACCAATAGAGTCTTACATATTGCTTACCAGTAGATCACTTTTGGTTCCGACTAAGAAGACAAAACAGGAGCCGGGTTTGTTTTCTCTCATAGCCTCTTCAAGCCACTGTCTGTAAACAGGATTGTCAAAAGTATCAAAAATCAGATGCTATTGATACTAAAACTAGTATTGAAACTAGATACATTGACAGGACAGAAATGAACCTTTCCTGAGGCTTTAGAATGATGTTCAGCTGTATCAGAACAAGTATAAAAGCACATAGGCTAGTGCACTCCCATGGAGCACTGAGGGAGTACACAGGTAGTACCATATTGTAGTATAAAAGAAAGTTATGTTAAATATGTTTTTGTGAAATTAGTAGTCTTACAATGCACTTTTGACCCCATATTGAACTACTGTACAGGCACCATGACAGTAGTAGTAAAGTGTGTATAAAATAGAACCACAACTCACTGTGTATGATCCAGAGACTTAATATCAGCCATGTCAAACACTGTGATGATGACTGGAAACCAAAATCAGTGTGAATTTGACTGTAGAATAACTGCATAATGACGACTAAATAAGTGAATATCTTACCTTGTGTACCCCGGTAATACGCAGAAGCTATACATTTGAACTTTTCCTGCCCGGCTGTGTCCCAACTATAAGAAAATACAAATAAAATATTATTAGGAATTAGAGAGTTATTAAGTGAATGATGACTTCTGGGTCCAACCAAAAAGTTAACAGCTGATTTCTAGCTTTGTTTTAGTTGTTTATTCATCACTTACCTTTCAAAAGTGTACATTTAACCACAAATCACATCCTATATGTAAATAATGTAGTTGTAATTGTAGTAATAACATAACACAGGATTACCAGTGTGTATATTAGACTTAAACAGACTTTTTGATCCACAAGGGAAATAACTTGGACACAGTAGCTCACACATCACAATATATTATAATAAAGAAGAGTTAAAAAATATGAATGGTAATAATAAATTCTAAACAAGTAGTGAAAAAGATAGCAACACTTTCTGTTACAGTTATAACATCCTGAAGATCCGTGCTCACTTTAAACAATTTCTATTAAATGTGAGATGTGTAGTCGCTAATAAGAGGAAATTGTAAACAGTTTTCAATCAGCTGATGGACCCGGAAGTGACATCAAGCTTAACTTCACTGAAGTGACATCAAGCTTAAGTCCACTGTGATAGAAAGCAGAACATCTAAGATACAATATCATGACTTACATCTGCAGAGAGAAAGGGACTCCTGACATCTCAAACCGCTCAATCTCAAAGTCCACTCCTATCGTGGCCTTGTAGTCACGCTCAAAAACATCTTTACAAAATCTGAAACAGCAAAACAACACATTTTATTATAGCATTAAGTTCATTCAGGGATTACTTTTGTATTATTTGCCATACTTTTAAATAGGGGTGAAAAACATCTTGAAAAATGTGTAATATTGCAGTAGTTGTTCTGGAGTTATGACAAACTGGACCATCAAATATATGATCTATAATTAGAAGTTACTGGAGATCTGAGGCACTCCGATATCCTAGAACTTTCTTTTTCTATATGTGTAATCCCTCAGTGCTGCATGGGTGTATACTCGTCTATGCGCTCTTCTACTTCTGATACAGCTCAACATCATTCTTAAGTTATTCAGAAAAGCTTCATTTCTGTTCTGTGAATGGGACTTTTTTTAGTATCTATACCTGCTCAAATGAGGAACTAGTTTAGAGACAAGATTTTAACAAGCGAACACACGTTACGCCAGTCTTACCCTCACTGCGCTGGCTCCCTGTGAAGTTCCATATTGATTTCAGAATAAATGTTTTAACGTAAAGAGCTTTGAATGGACAGGCACTTCAGTACATTAGGGACTTACTGCGCCCTGATACTTCAGGACGCACCCTTCACTCCACGGGTCAGGGCCCCTTCATGGTCTCAAGAACTCGCTTCAAAACACAGGGGGACCTATGCTTTCAGGCAGTGATCCCTAAATTATGGAATTCCCGGCCCCGAGCCCTCCGTGTGGCAGACTCCATAAAGTCTTTTAAAAAACAACTTAAGACATTGCTTTTTAGACAGGGTTTTAGTTGACAGTGTATTCTTGTTCTTGTATTATCATCTGTTCTAGTTTATTCCTCTGTTCTAGTTTAGCTATGTTAATGCAATGTGAAGCACTTTGTGATTTTATCTGTTCAAGTGCTATATAAATAAAGACTTAAGGCCGCCACACACTACAGGAGAATTTGCATGATTTTGGCTGTGATTTCTTCTTCCCGAGTTCGTGGAGGCATGATCTGATTTTTTTGTCTCCGTGTGCAATTTTGAAGCCGCTGCTCCTCATGTCAGTGTCAGATCAGAACCACCAGCAACGCGACGGAAACAGCCAATAAAACAGAGCATCAGGGGCAGAGGAGTGACGGACACAGAGACGCAACATACAAACTTAGGATATAGCGAAAATAAAGACTTTACCTAATGTATAGTGGTAAATTTAAAGTGCTGCATCTGATCCACACTATCCATAGAAATTGTCCTCCGCAAATAAAGACATCCAGTCCACAAAACAGCGTTATGAATCCTGTTTGAGGCGTTCTTTAAAAGTAAAAAGGAAAGTTGTTCCTTGCATGTGTTTGTTTACGTCCACAGAGCGTGAAGCTGCAGATCAGCCACAGTGACTCTACTTCCTGTGGACTTTATCTCCTCTTTTCTGCTTTAAAAATCCTGGATCTGAAGTTTTGCTCCACATTTCACAAATAATAATCACACAGTTTGACTTGTGTCTAAAGTGGAAGTGCAGAGTCTGATCTTTGGACACTTCAGAGTCTCAGAGCGAGTGGTTTTACTGTAGACAGGAAACAGCTGAGGCCATCAGCTCACAGCTTTATATCCTGTGGTCCACACACAGATCCTGCTGCATTCTGGGAGATCAGAGATTTTAAGTCTCATAAGTTTCTCCTCATGTCTGTGGTGTGCACATTTTGTCGTACATTTATAAATCGTTTAAGACCGAAAAATCCTCTAGTGTGTGGCGGCCTTTACTTACTTACTTACTTAGTTTTAGTATCAATTAGTATCTGTTTTTCTGTATTTTTGTCAACCACCTCCCACCTACCTGCCAGTATAAATGAGTTTATGTTGTTATATATTTATTTTGCTGTTCATTTGCACTTGTTAAAGCACTTGTGTTACTCTACCTGTTGATGAGACATGTTTTTCCCACATTCAGGTCTCCGACAACCACCACTTTGGACATCTTCTGCCTATCCCATCTAAAAAAAACACACATTTGTAAATCATAGTTTAAAAATGATAAAAATAGATCATACTAAGAAGCAGGGAGGACTCACGGTTGGTTTCTGCATGCTCTGTCTTTAGAGGAGGCTTTGGTCTGAGGATCCCAGTCCTGCTTCAGCTGCAGACTGGCTTCAGGAATGTAACACTGAAATAAAATGATAATGATACATGAATACCTAATTGTACAATATTTTGGTTTAAACTCAACTCTGCAAAACTGTTTTTTTTCTCTCTAATTTGCTGTCACGATACAAAAAGTTCAAACTTGATTTTGGTACTAAGGAAGAGACTTGAAAACTCCGTACTGATTCCAATATCACGATGATAATAAAAATGCTCTTTAATTAGACAATAGAATGTGATTTCTCTTACACAGCACAATACAGCCGATACACGATACAGCACAAGATCATTCTAAAGCAATTCAGAAAAGCTTCATTTATGTCCTGTGAATGTGACTTTTTGGTACTGTTCAATTGAGTATCTAGTTTCAAGTTACAGTATCACTTAGTATCTGATTTTAAATACTTTTGACGACCCTAATTTATACATCTCAGAAATAATTTTCACCTTATACATTGCCTACCACAGTATTTTGTTTGGTTGAACTTGCAACACTAGCTATTTTAAGTCGCTATACCAACTTTGAATCATAGTTTAATGCAAATGTCACAAAAAGTGGATAAACTTTCATGAACCATATAACGAATAAGACAGTTTTGTAAGTTTTGTAGGCAGCATTAATCTCTGGACAAATCTTCAGCAGTTACAATGGTGACACAATGCACACATTAGCAAACACTGCCAAATAAGATGGTCTGAAAACTCAAGAAAAAATACAATATGGGTTCTGTGAACTATTTCCTTCAAACTGTGAATTATTTTCTTGTGTTAATATTAAGGAATGATTGAAGGAAACACATAGGTGCTTTGATTCTATTTTAACTTGAACATATGGACCCTATGACAAATGGAGTTTAACCTGTTGACCTTGTGACCCTTGAAGTGGGCTATTCAAAGAAGTGAGATGGCTCTGTACAGACTTGTATGTTACCTTATATGGTGAGCTAGAAGCTTAACATATAGGATCTATACATAAACAACAAGGATAGAATAGCAGATGCATGCATCAACAGGTGGGATAATGTTTGAGTTTAACTATAAAAGAGGTCTCGCAGAAGGAGGCCCTTCAGAGACGAGGAGTGAAGACCCACCATAAAGGCCTGTATCCTGTTGTAGCCCGAATAAAGAACCTTTTGAAACTGCTCCACGTCTTCTACGTTTTTGTTACGAGGTGCCTTAAAGAACCAGAAGCTTACAGTTCAAACAACACATTTTCAGGAGCAATGATCAATTTTCAGCAAATAAGGTGAGTGTGACTAACTGAAAACCTGTAGGTGCTAGCAAACCTGTGACTTGTTTAACAGCACAAAATCAGATCAGTTGGAGTAATACCAACTAAGTCGGTTCTCTGGGAGAGTTAGTTTTTCTATGATTTTTCATAGTGTTGTCACAATACTCGATTTTGATACTGGGAATAGATTTGGTCAGTTCCATTAGTTCTTGTTAATATAGTTCAAGATCATTATAAAGCTATTCAGGAAAGGTTCATTTCTGACCTGTGAATGTGACTTTATTTTTGTACAGGCTAATTGTTCAAATGACAAGTGACATGTATCTAGTTTCAATACTAGTTTTAGTATTGACTAATATCAACATTTTGATACTTCTGACAACCCCTGAAGCATTCTTTATAATGAAAGAAGCAAAACCATGAACAATAAGGACCCTTATTTGCATCAGTCTGTTCCAGTTGTATGTTATGTAAGACATTCTGGGCTTGATCTTGCCCCCAATCTTAGCACTAGTGCAAGTGTGGGGGTGGAGCTCTAAACCAGAGGTGCGCCGTGCCTGAATATCAGGTAAAGCAGAGCAGACTGAGGGTGATTCTGTCAGTGAATTGACAGAATCGTAAAAATAAATGTCAAACTAGTCCACTGAAAAACAAGGTGTAACATACTCAAGACTTCTTTCATTTGGAAATATATTTGATAAAAGCTTGCTGCTACTGTTTATTGCTGCTACTGTTTCTTGCTGTTCTCTTTACTGTGCGTTGCAACACTGAAATTTCCCCATTGTGGGACAAATAAAGGATATCTTATCTTAACATCTCTTGGCAGCAGCGGTCAGTAGATCTTTGTACAGCAGCTCAAGAGATGTCTATGCACATGAGCACTGCTCTGTACAGACACCTGCACATCCTGCTCCTTGCGAGCTCCTTCCTCATATCAGTGGTGGACACTCATACCTCAGCACAGGGAGCAGCGCTCAGCACAGGGAGCAGCGCTCAGCACAGGGAGCAGCGCTCAGCACAGGGAGCAGCGCTCAGCACAGGGTGCAGCGCTTGTGCACGTGCATGGACTTTCAGGGGTGCGTGTGTGTGAGAGGGGCACAGTGCCTCTACTGGCACATACTTGCATCATGGCGCTCCAAAGCTTTATTGTACCAATATATAACTCTTCCCCACACCCTTCTTTGCTCTTTCTTTGCTGCCTGGTAATGATGCAAAGATATTACAGACATTACCCACACGGGCAGTGCTTTTAAATGCCACAGTGGGAACAGGTTGATTCAGTACTGTACTTGTACCGTCCCACTCCAGTCTCCAGCAGTGAAATACAGCCCAACCTGGGAACGCCTCCTCCTTAGTGTTTACACTAGTGCTAAGATTGGGGGCAAGATCAGGCCCTATGTTTTAATTTTGTCAGTGGTCTTTTAGGCAGAGTCATCAAAATCAAGTCCCACAGCTCAGCACAATGTCACCTTTGAGGCTCCTGTTAAACACTCATGTCCCTGCTCTATATTTAGTCCTCTGCTGCAACTGACCCTGATTTAATTTTCTGTTTGGTTCATCAAGCTCAAGGCCAGATGTCACATGTCTCCAATAAGTAAGAAGACCACCACTGCTCGACTAATGATAACCAAAAAATGTGTACTGGATCAAAAATGAGATACTAATCGATACTGAAATTAAATTTGAACAGGTATCAATACTAAAGAAGTGACACTGACAGGACTGAAATGAGCCTTTCCTGAATAACTTTAGAATGATGGTGACCTGTGTCAGAACAAGTATAAGAGCACATAGACTAGTATACACCCATGGAGCACTATGCAACCTACCTGGACCACTGAGGGATTATACACATATAAGAGCACATGGGAATAGAAAAGGAAATACTTCAATTTAATGTTGAAATTCTACATGACATTCTATTGTCTAAATAAATACTTTTTATATTATCATTGTGGTATCGGAATTGGTATTGTGTATCAAGTCTATTCCTCAGTATCAAAAGTGAATTTAAAATTTTAGTATCATGACAACACTACCAGCAACTGATAATGAAACCAGGTATGAATTTTAGAAATAATAATAAGGTCCATTCTATTTAGTCCTGGTTTAGCCCTGCTTTAGTTGTGCTCTTTATTCAACTTTTGTTTCCACTTTAAGACAGGGTACATTTCTAGTGTGGTCCTGAATTGGTCCTGCTTTAGGTGTAGTTTGTAGTTTTTGTTTAGACATGGTTTAGTGCTTGGCTCTTTATCTGGTCATGATTGAAGATTTGTTCACATTTGTCCTGGTTTGGTCCAGATTTTGAGCCCAGTTTAGTCCAGATGTGGACTTGGTTGGGTCCTGTTTTCAACCAGCTTTTGCCCTGGTTTAGTCCAAGATTTAGTTCTGGGCTTCATGGGCAAGTGTGTTAGTCCATGTTCGGTTCTAAATTCACAGTTGTTGCACAAAATAATGTAAACCACATGTTTTCATAAGTCATTTTACCTGGTTTAAGTGTTAGAAAGTGTGATTGGTTCAGGGTTACCTTTGGAAAATCCCAGATGACTCTGTCTTTGCTGATGGGTGGTGGAAAGGGCAGCATCCCATTCTTGTTTATTGACATGATCACACTTAAAAGGACACAGTTTATGGTCAAACCAACAAATCTGCGTGTATGCCTCTTATTCCTGTATTAGAATGCCTAAAATGTATATGGCCTATAGCTAAGGTCAAAACTAAGGTTATAAAACCGATGCTCTGCAAGTCGATACGTTAGCTAGCAATTAACGCTAGTTCCTCCTCTGTTTACATCTGTCGACGCTAACAAACCCCCTCTACGTCGAACGCTACTCGATTGCGCATTATAACAATGACAGTGAGGGCGAAATGCGCGGACAGCTAATGATAACTCACCAAACAGAAAGATGGTCAGAGCTGGACACGGTCCTTCCTCGAGCTGCGGCTCTCGGACTCCACAGGATGTAGTGAGGCTCGTTTCTATGGCAACCGATAACTCATGTCACGTGACTACATCGTACTGGGCTTACGGGGCTGGAGAGAGTGATCAGTTTATTATCAGTGAATAGGCTACTGAACAGACTTTTAAAGACATTTGTCTAACGAACTAAACTGGTAAAGCCTGAAGAATATCTGTAGCCAACAGCCCCGGACACTGTCTATTGAGATTGAGGAGTCACGTGCCGATTTGGTATGATCTGGGCGGGGTTTGAGCCGGTCGGCCATGATGGAAGGAGACACAATCGGTAGCCAGGGGCAACGTCATCAGAATATCACAGAGGCGACACTAAAAAATGTTTTGCGCGTTCATATTTTCGGCGGGATAGACAAATTATTTAGAACAAGAAAGGTTAAGGAAAAAATAAAACAATGGAGAAAGATAAGGTTAAAGAAAAAGGACCTTACAGAAACAAACTGACACCACTTGCAAAAGAGCGCTATTTGGAGAAGCTGAGGGACATCCAAAACGTCGACCCGTATGAGCTCCCAGCAGCTGAATGGCACAGAGATATGGACTGTTTACCTCCATGCACATATATGGACATTGTCAATTATCTCGTTTTTGGTGTAAGCTATTATACAATGCAGGAATTTAAAAGCCATAAATCTTTGGAGAGTTATGAGACCTTCTGCTGTGGATGGGTGCAGGACTTGGCCATCCACAAGCCTCCAGGTGGTGACAACAGCATTGTACTTGCAAAGGTAAATTTCTTCACATACGTTTTAATGTGTTGTTATTACATTGCATTTACTTCTGCAGATACTTCTTGTAATTGTAATGTGATTCTTGCTACTGTAATTGTAATTAACTGCTACTGTTTTGTTCAATGTAACATAGGCTTACAAAAACGTTTCCAACATCTTGTGATGTAGGCTAAAGCTAAAGCTGTGTATCACTTCAGCTGTGTGGGGCTTGTGGACACACCTTCCGCTGACACACCATGGTTTTGCCCTTCTTGTGCTGGATGTTTTTTTTTGTATGCTTTTTGTTCTTTTGCACTTATAAATGTATTATTATTTTGTTGTTATTATTATTTTTACTTGTGTTGTCCATGTTTACATGCTGAAAAGATTTATACTTTGAATGCCAATCTGCACTGACATTAGTTATCATTATTGTTATTATTTAATATTGATGATGCTTACATGCTGGAAACATTTTTTGCATTGTTATTTTTGCACTGTTAACTGTTTCCAAATTACAACTGTTTAAGTTTAACTTAAAGGATTTTTCCATTAAAAAATTAATACACACAGTTCTCATTGCTATATCAAGATGTTTCAAGCATTTATTTTTTCAAACAAATGAAAAACTAATGAATAAGGCACTCAAACAACACAAGGCAGTCATAAGGCACTCAAACAACACTTTTACACATGTTCGTTAAGGCACAGCAAACAGTGACAATCTTATCTAAAGGCATTAGGTTTTCACCCTCACAGTTGAGAAGCATGTGCACAGGTACAGTTGAGTGCAAGAATTTGTATTTGCTGCGCACAACACTAATCACCCTCTCGACGTGAATTCTGAGATGTGCTATGGCCCTAGTCTCCTCAACATCTTTCGCCTCCAGTTGTGCACGACCCCTTGTGAATGTAGGTACACTCAAAAAAGCCAGATTGTGTGTCTGCTTGATTAATCAAAGTGTAATATGTAGTATCTACCATATCTAATTATGTTTTGTGGTTGAACATCATTAAGTTATGCTATTTTAGCATGATATGCAAAAACCTGACACTTACTAAATTCAGTCATGCTGACAGAACATGAAGTATTTGAGGTGAGAGAGCCATTTGCGTGTACAACTCCACAACAGAAGATGGCAGTAAGGTGCAAGTCGCAGAAGAACATGAACATCCTCTTTGGTAGCAAGTGGCTTAACACGTGGAAGAAAGACAAGCGCGCTCATCGTTATTATGCCACTGTTGTTGCACTGATGCTCATTATTTTCACTGTTGCACTGATGCTCACTGTTTAGTTTTGACTGCTTGGACAATGTGCGCATGTGGGTGTTTATTTTATTTTATTTTTTTTGCATTTGAGCTTGAGGATGCGGTCATTTTGGAGGGGGCAGAGGTCCTCATTGAACTCGGATCACTCTTGAGTGGAAGTGTTACTATTTCAGAACTGTATGGAATTGTTCACAGTCCAAAAATGGACAATGCAAGCAACAATATAGGCAGGTAAAAGCAATGCATGTAAAACATAGCACCACAATCTTTTCTGTTAAGTTAACAAAGTTGTCAAGGACATAAGCTTTGAAGCACCTTTATTGTAATAAAAAATAAAGAAACATTTGCTGTGGCTTTAGTGTATTTTCTTTGTGTACTAGTATATCTGATTTGAAATGGAATTTAGAAGGCACATTTGCTATACATTTGTATGTATGCAATGTACTTTTGCCATAAAGCCAGTGGAATGCATAACCATAATTAGGTTGAAAAGACCTTTAAAAATTATTTTGGCTTCACCTCTTATAATAAAGTTACAGTAACAAAAACACATTATGTCAGCCTAGCATATTTACATTGATGTCACTCAACAAATCCATCGTAACTTTAACATGTTCGTTCAACATGTTTGATTTAAGTGTAGGTGACCCGATTTAATGGGGTAGGAACAACTATAATTTATATGATTCACTCAACAAAACAATGTCTTGCTAAATGAGCGTGTTATAATTGGGTGGAAATACTTTCCATAATTTTTTTATGTTCCCCCAACAAATTATTTTTTTGAGTGTATTTTTACTTCAGCACACATCATACCCACACTTTCTCTGATATTAAAGCCCCTATCTGCCAGCACAATGTCACCTGGTAACAGTTGGTTCAGGAAACCACTCTGCTCAGTTATGTGTTTGTCGCTTGTCCGTCCACCCCACCCTCTCGATATGAATGAAATGACTCCCTGGGGCGTGATCACAATTAGGTATTTCATGGTGTATGCGTGTTTGTATTGAGAGAAAGTCTGTGCCCTTGCCAGTACATTTGAGGGTTTCTCGATGAAGACCTCGAAGCAGTCCACAATGGCAGCCACATTTTTCCCAAAAGACTCTACAAACTGGTGTGGCATACTGGTCAACAAGCATTCCCTGCTTGGCCAGTGTACCAAAGGAGACAGCTGTGTGTACATCACTCCAAGGGTATGGTGAAAGGCATCGGCAACTGTTGTTCTATGTACTCTAAATAGATGGCTGAGGTGCTGTATTGGCAGGTCTAGTCTCAGGCGCATTAAAGTCAATAGGACAAGCTGGAACGGTGAGAGCTTCTTCATCCTACCTTAAGGCAGATATGGAGTGAGGGTAAGTAGAAGTGTCTGAAACAAAGCAAAGTTTGGAAGGCCGGTGTAATACTTAACTGTGTTATCATCACCATTCAGAAAGTTCTCGTTCATCCGGTACTCATCAAGCTCCTGCTTCAGCGCTCTGTTTTCCTCCAAAAGACTATTGATAACATCTCGTCTAGATGAACAGAGTCCACATTCCATGTCCTGGTCTGGCGGCGGTGGCGACGGCTGCTGGTCCTGGGCTGGCGGTGGCGACGGCTGCTGGTCCTGGGCTGGCGCTGGCTGCTGGTCCTGGTGGCTTCTGGTCCTGGGCTGGCGGTGGTGGTGACAGTTGCTGACGGCTGCTGGCCCTGGCAGCTGCAGGTCCTGGGCTGACGCTGACGCTGGCGGTGGCGACGGCTGCTGGTCCTGGGCTGGTGGTGGCGACGGCTGCTGGTCCTGGGCTGGCGGTGGCGGCTGCTCCAGATGCTGGGTCCTGCGGTTTATTTGCCGCTGATACCTCGCTCCATCAGTTTTTTTTTACATCATTGTGGCCTAACTGCAAGGATGGTGTCCAGTCAGGGTGGTTCTGTAACATCTGGTATGATGGTTTACCTACAACAGAGCAATTAGAAAATCGATGTAATCAATGCTTTAAACTGGCAACAAGGTAGCATAATGTCATGAACAGAATATCAAATACTTCTTAGTAATCTCCTATGATGGTTTACATAAAACAAAATAATTACATTATGAAAAAATAAATAAGCAATGCTTTAAACTAGCAAACCCAGTGCAGAACATGCAAAATAAAGATAAAGCCTGAGAGGGTACTCTTGGCTCAGGGGGTACACAAGACAAAAAAGGTTGAGAACCACTTTTGTAGAGAACAAATAGACAGACAAACGCATTACAGCAACCATATTCCACCATCAAGGTAGCATTATGTCATGAGCAAAATCTCATCTACTTTTCAGTTAACTAGACGAGATGTTAATGATTAGTCATTGCAAAGAAGCAACAGTTTGATAGTTAGCTGGGCAGCAACTTCTGATGCACGTCAGGGGTTACAACAACAGAAGGTAACATTCCTAGCTAAACAACAACATAAAGATATTTTTAGAGAACATACCCGAGTGAAAATGTAGAGAACAGACTCTCATGGATTGGGGGGTGCGATCGAAAGTAAGGTCCTTTCTTCTAATTGCAGCCAACCAAGCAATCCGAAGTCTCCTTGTCAGGTCAGAGACCTCTTCTCCTTGATGCTTTGTCCATTTTGGTATCCTAAAAAACTGTATGCCATTGTTCCTAGGTTTTCCATTATAATCATGTGAAGTACTGGAGCAGTTTTTTATACAACAGTGATTTCCAGGCATCGTAAAACAGCGCTAGGCAGCTAACAGAAAATGTAAACAACAGGGCTCCATAGACAGTAAACAGGGCTCTTGCCGCCGGAACCCTTCCATCATGGCGGAGAGGGGGAGAACCTCGCGATGTCGAGGGGAGGGGCTCTGAGCTCTGACTACAACTCCTCAATCTCAATGAGCCAACAGGGAATTTAACAGGCCCACTGTAACTAACACCTCAAAACTCTATTCTTATTGTTTTGTTATTCAGTTATACACGGGACAGGTTTGTTTCAGATCAACACAATCAACAGCACAACACGACACAACACAATAACACAGTAAGACACAAGATTACAGAATGCGCTAAGTAAGTAATAATTTATGAATAAGTCAGTAGGGTGACAAGACGTCCCGAAAAATTCGGGACAGTCGCGAAATTTAAGCAGTTGTCCCAAATCCCGAATCTGGCCCTAAATGTCCCGAAAATGACACTCAAATAGAATACTGTAGTTATTTTCTGATAAATATTAAAAACTGTTGGTAGAGAGGTTGAGTCGACTGCGCACAGCCCCTGACCGCTTCTGGACGCTCTGTTCTCAGGCGAACATTCGCCTTGGTCACTCCTAAAACAGTGAGGTGAGGTCAGGGGAGACAGTGAGGTGAGGTCAGGGGAGACAGTGAGGTGCGGTCAGGAGAGACAGTGAGGTGCGGTCAGGAGAGACAGTGAGGTGAGGTCAGGGGAGACAGTGAGGTGAGGTCAGGAGAGACAGTGAGGTGCGGTCAGGGGAGACAGTGAGGTGTGGTCAGGAGAGACAGTGAGGTGCGGTCAGGGGAGACAGTGAGGTGAGGTCAGGAGAGACAGTGAGGTGAGGTCAGGTGAGGTCAGGGGAGACAGTGAGGTGAGGTCAGGAGAGACAGTGAGGTGTGGTCAGGAGAGACAGTGAGGTGAGGTCAGGAGAGACAGTGAGGTGAGGTCAGGAGAGACAGTGAGGTGAGGTCAGGAGAGACAGTGAGGTGTGGTCAGGGGAGACAGTGAGGTGTGGTCAGGAGAGACAGTGAGGTGTGGTCAGGAGAGACAGTGAGGTGTGGTCAGGAGAGACAGTGAGGTGTGGTCAGGAGAGACAGTGAGGTGAGGTCAGGTGAGGTCAGGGGAGACAGTGAGGTGCGGTCAGGAGAGACAGTGAGGTGAGGTCAGGAGAGACAGTGAGGTGCGGTCAGGAGAGACAGTGAGGTGCGGTCAGGGGAGACAGTGAGGTGCGGTCAGGAGAGACAGTGAGGTGAGGTCAGGAGAGACAGTGAGGTGCGGTCAGGAGAGACAGTGAGGTGCGGTCAGGTGCGGTCAGGAGAGACAGTGAGGTGAGGTCAGGAGAGACAGTGAGGTGCGGTCAGGAGAGACAGTGAGGTGCGGTCAGGTGCGGTCAGGGGAGACAGTGAGGTGCGGTCAGGGGAGACAGTGAGGTGAGGTCAGGGGAGACAGTGAGGTGCGGTCAGGGGAGACAGTGAGGTGAGGTCAGGGGAGACAGTGAGGTGAGGTCAGGGGAGACAGTGAGAGACAGTGAGGTGAGGTCAGGGGAGACAGTGAGGTGTGGTCAGGGGAGACAGTGAGGTGCGGTCAGGTGCGGTGAGGGGAGACAGTGAGGTGCGGTCAGGTGAGGTCAGGGGAGACAGTGAGGTGCGGTCAGGGGAGACAGTGAGGTGCGATCAGGAGAGACAGTGAGGTGCGGTCAGGTGCGGTCAGGAGAGACAGTGAGGTGAGGTCAGGAGAGACAGTGAGGTGCGGTCAGGGGAGACAGTGAGGTGTGGTCAGGAGAGACGGTGAGGTGAGGTCAGGTGCGGTCAGGGGAGACAGTGAGGTGCGGTCAGGAGAGACAGTGAGGTGAGGTGAGGTCAGGAGAGACAGTGAGGTGCGGTCAGGGGAGACAGTGAGGTGAGGTCAGGGGAGACAGTGAGGTGTGGTCAGGAGAGACAGTGAGGTGCGGTCAGGAGAGGTCAGGGGAGACAGTGAGGTGAGGTCAGGTGAGGTCAGGGGAGACAGTGAGGTGAGGTCAGGGGAGGACAGTGAGGCGACTAATTGTGACACGAGCGAAAATGGTGTGATAGCGCCCCCTACAGAACACCACAAAATTTTGCATGGAGGGCCAAATTTTAGTTTTTCGAAAATGTACCAAATTTGCCCCAAAATTACTTTAGGTCATCTCAATCAAAAAAGCCAATGTAAACCATATGGTATTTTTAACCGTGTTGCCATGGTGATGCGTGAAAGCTCCAATGTTATCCTAATGGGAAAGATCAGATAAATTCCCATTCATGAAAAATATTTTACTTTCACTGAATATTCTCAAATTTGGCACAATGACTCATGTGATCCCGATCAAAAAAGTCAATGACAACCATATGGAATTTTTAACCGTGTTGCCATGGTGATGCACGCATAATCCAATGTTATCCTAATGGGAAAATTTCTACAATTTCTTACATTTCAAAGTGATATAACGGCTTAATAGTTTTATTGAAGAACATGAAATTTGGCACAGTGATTCTTCAGGTCAGCCTGAACAAAAAAGTCCAGGGGGCCAAAGTTGTATTTTGCACGGTGTTGCCATGGCGATGTCCCAAAGTGCCCATATTCGTCAATGTTAACACAACAGGATCTCCAGTGTGTGTGGACTTTGTGTTTAGTGACAAGTTCAGCCCAAAGCCACAAACACACAGAGACAAGAGGCTCATCAGCGCCACCCGGGGGAGCGTCGAGTGCGACGCGCGGCCCGCGAGGGCCTTTCGATGCCGCTTGCGGCTTTAATATTGTCATTCTTGTCTTAGTTATGTTACTTAGCTATAGAAATAAAGGAATACATGCTTTTATTTTATTGTATTAAATTGTGAAAATAAATAGCTGTTTCTGTTTGGAGCTGCTACTTCAACCACTACTACTACTGCGGCTACTGCTGTTTAGAATTCTGCTAATATTACTTAAAATACTGCTACTACTTCAAATACTACAGTTTTACCCTAAAAGACAAGAAGGTTTCTGATCCCAGTTTCATCAGGGATTGTCTTACTTTTGACCACTTTTCATAGATGGTTTATTGTGTAAAAATGTTATTATGGTCAAATACAATAAGTGGGGAAACGTGTTTGTATATCCATACAGTGTAGTTGAACTGGTACAACTTGACTGCTGCATAGATGATGCAGCCATTGATTCTGATGGAAACACTGCAAATGTATTTCATATGAAGAAGGCACCACCAAGTGGTGTTT
>CM068359.1:3842372-3907372 GCA_034769755.1 Odontamblyopus lacepedii | reverse complement strand
CCTTTCTACTGGGGGACTTCAACGCCCACGTGGGCGATGACAGTGATACTTGGAGAGGGGTGTGTGTGGAAACCCTCATTCATCCAGGTAGCATCCATGGCAACGTAGAGTTAAATTTGTCAACTGTACCAAAGTTTTGATAGAAAATGTTTCGCCGCTCATCCGAGCTGCTTCTTCAGTTCTGGTCAGAATGCTGGAGGACACTGACTTCTGCCTGCAAGAGGGAGGAGTTAACACTCCAAATTACTTAGAAACTCACCCTATTGTTTACAGTTTCTGTTATCACCTCACCCTATTGAAATGGACATATAAGGGGCTATTCACACCTCTGGACCTGACCTGGCTACACCTATTGTTTTCTTAATTTGTTTTGATTTTGGTTTGAGAATGGAGTTATAGATGGGAGACAGGTGGTGCCTGAGTCCTCCATTTCTGTTTAAAGAAGGGTTCTTCTTTAAACAAATGCATGAACAATTCTCCCAGACTGGCTGAGGCTGTGTATGTCCCACGCACAAAAAGCACAAATAAAACACAGCTAAACTCTGATAGGAAAGGCGTCAGATCTCCTAACTTAATAAAAATAAATACATGTGTCACAAATAAACAAAATAAGTGTGTAAAAAGCACAAATAAAACTCAACTAAACTCGTCAGGCTTCATAACTTAATGAAAATAAATAATTGTGTCGCAAATAAACAAAATGATAAGTGTGTAAAATGTGGACTGCTAAACATCAGGTCCCTCTCCTCCAAATCTCTTTTAATGAATGAATTAATTGACGACTTTAATATTGATCTTCTAGCTTTAACTGAAACATGGCTTCAGGAAAATGATTATGTTAGACTAAACGAATCTACACCTCCAAGTCACGTGAACTTTCAAAGTGCCAGGAGCACAGGTGGAGGTGGCGGTGTGGCCGTCATTTCTCACTCCAGCCTAATTCTCAGCCTCAAATCTAATTATACATTCCGCTCCTTTGAAAGCCTCGCACTATCTATTACGTGCACCAACTGGAAAAACCAAAAAGCTGTTATATTCATAACAATCTACCGACCTCCTGGTCCATATGCCGAGTTTCTGACAGAGTTTTCTGACTTTATTTCAAGCTTAGTTTTGGAATGGGAAAGGATTGTTATAGTTGGAGATTTCAACATTCATGTTGATAACAGCAGTGAGTGCCTCAGCAGTGCTTTTGGTGCTCTCCTGGATGGGGTCGGTTTTACCCAGAGTGTGAACAAGCCGACTCACTGTCACAATCACACTCTTGATCTCGTCCTAACTTATGGTATTGAGATTAATGATTTAATTGTTCTTCCTCAAAACCCTATACTCTCTGACCATTTTTTTATTACCTTTCAATTCATACTAAAAGACTATCCAGCTCGGCAGGAGAAAACTATAATGAAAAGAACAATATCAGAAAAATCGGTAGCCGAGTTCAAAGAAATAATTGAGCCAGTATTAAATGATATGCCCTGTGACAATGAGAACAACTTTAATCCAATTATCATGGATCAGTTTGTTGATAGGACAATGCTCACCTTAAAATCTGCTCTCGATGTTGCAGCTCTGCTAAAACAGAAAAGCATTAAACCAAGACCTCCGGCTCCATGGTTTACTCCAGAATTGCGATCACTCAAACAACACGTGAGACGCACAGAGAAGCTCTGGCGCCGCTCGCGCTCCGAGCAGTCTCTGAAGGCATGGAAGCTCTGCCTGCTCTCTTATAAGGCCGCTCTGCGAAAAGCGCAAACCAGATACTATTCAAACCTAATAGAAGTAAACAAAAGCAACCCCAGATTTCTGTTCAGCACTGTAGCCAGGCTGACAAACTCGCACACTGCCCCTGAGTCTCTTCTCCCCTCAAAGTTCAGTTGTGATGACTTTCTTGAATTCTTCGATTACAAAATTACAACCATTAGAGACAAGATCAACGAAGCAACTCCAAAAATCAGCCCCGAGCAAATTCAGCAAATCCAGTCAGTAACACCAATATCCCACATAAATCCTCTAACAGCATTAGACAAATTTACTCCTGTCGATGAGGTGGAGATTACCTCAGTCATCATGTCGTCCAAACCATCAACTTGTTTGCTCGACCCTATTCCAGTCAAACTCCTCAAAGAAGCTCTCCACCTAATAATAGGTTCCATCCATAACATAATAAATATGTCATTAGAAAATGGCTATGTTCCTCAGTCCTTTAAATATGCTGTAATTAAACCGCTTTTGAAAAAACCTAGCTTAAATCCTGATGAACTAGCCAACTACAGACCTATCTCGAATCTTCCATTTCTCTCAAAGATTCTGGAACGAGTTGTGGTGAAACAGCTTTGTCACCATCTGCAGGACAATAATTTATTTGAAAAATTTCAGTCTGGTTTCAGAGCTCACCACAGCACAGAAACTGCTCTGCTTAAAGTGACAAATGATTTGCTACTAGCTGCTGATAACGGGCTGGCTTCAGTCCTGGTCCTACTGGACCTCAGTGCAGCGTTTGACACCATTGATCACAACATTCTACTGCAGAGGTTAGAATGTGACATAGGTGTCAGAGGGACCGCCCTCAAATGGTTTAAATCCTATCTATCAGATAGGTACCAGTTTGTTAGTGTAAACCAGTGCACCTCTCCCTGCTCTAAAGTAGCTTGCGGTGTTCCACAAGGATCTGTGCTTGGTCCAATCCTGTTTACTCTGTATATGTTGCCATTAGGTAACATTATCAAAAAACATGGCATTAATTTCCACTGCTAAGCTGATGACACTCAGCTGTACTTATCAATGAAACCAAATCAGACCGATCAAATCGATAAGCTCAGTGCCTGTGTGAAGGACATCAAAACCTGGATGACCCTGAATTACCTGCTCTTAAACCCTGAAAAAACAGAGGTCATTGTTGTCGGTCCTAAAGGTCAGAGAGATTCTCTGTCAGACCAGATAATCTCACTTGACAATGTGAGTATAGCCTCTAGCTCTACTGTAAACCTTGGAGTCGTATTTGACCAAAATCTCTCATTCACAGCTCATATAAACCAAGCTTGTAAAACTGCATATTTTCACCTGCGAAACATAACTAAAATCAGAAATATTTTGCCTAAAAATGATGCTGAAAAACTTATCCATGCATTTGTTACATCCAGACTAGATTACTGTAATTCTCTGCTCACCGTCTGCGCTAAAGGTACTTTAAGAAGCTTCCAGTTGGTCCAAAATGCAGCGGCCAGAGTCCTAACAGGAACTAAAAGACGTGATCACATCAGTCCTGTGTTAAAATCACTTCACTGGCTTCCTGTCGAGTTTAGAATTAAATTCAAAGTTCTCCTCCTGACATACAAAGCCTTAAACAATATGGCCCCATCATATTTTCAGGATGCCATTGTCCCCTATCAGCCAAATAGAGCACTTCACTCTCAGAATGCAGGATTATTAGTGGTTCCTAGAGTGTCTAAAAGTACAGTGGGGGGGAGAGCCTTCAGTTACCAAGCTCCTGTGTTATGGAATCAACTCCCTGTTGATGTTAAACAGGCTCCACAGTCTCTTTATTTAAGACCAGGCTTAAAACCTTCCTCTTCGGAATAGCTTATGACCAGGTTACTTAGTTTGATGTCACTAAGATAAGCTGCTGCAGGAGATAACAAGCTGGGGGAAGTGTGGCAACCTGAGCACTGTCCTCTGTTTCCTCCTATTTTCTCATCTGTAGCTCGTTCATTGCTATTCACATGTTGTCCCCTGTCCCAATCCCCCTGTGGAGTGTAACTCTTTCAGACTCCTGATGACAGCTGGACCCCTCTCCTCTTCCTCGCCTGACTCCTCCTCGCCTGGCCCTCCTCCACCCGGTGCCTGGCCCTCCTCCACCCGGTGCCTGGCCCTCCTCCACCCGGTGCCTGGCCCTCCTCCACCCGGTGCCTGGCCCTCCTCCACCCGGTGCCTGGCCCTCCTCCTCGCCCGGCCTCCTCCTCCTCGCCCGGGCTCCTTCCCCACCTGGGTAGCTGTGGCCATACCGAACTGGCCCACGGGCCTGGACATCTATAGCCTGTCCGTCCATGGGAGTGGATTGGAGTGGAGGTTTCTTCTTTTTCCCAGGACCCTGGGTTTTTTGGAGTTTTTCCTTGCTGAGAAGGAGGGTCTAAGGACAGGGGATGACTGGACGATGTTTCATTTGCTGCTTTACATGAATGTTGTTTATTCCTGTTTTGATATGTCTGTGTGTATGTTTTGCTCATCCAAATCTTGGAACGCCCTTAGAGGCAACTGTTGATGTGATTTTGGGCGCTACAAAAATGAATTGAATTGAATTCTCTTTTTTCACAAAGATGGCTTCTTTAACTCCACGTTCAAACCAATTCTTCTCTCTGGCTAAGATCTGCACCTCACTGTCCTTAAAGGGGTGGCCCGTGGCTTTAAGGTGGAGATGTACAGCAGACTGAGGTCCACTCTGGGTTTCTCGTCTGTGCTGGTACATCCTTTTTTGTAATTGGTTGTTTTGTTTCTCCAATGTAACGCTCACTGCAGTCTTCACTACACTGAATACAGTAGACGACATCGCTTTGTTTGTGGCTTGGAGTTTTGTCCTTAGGGTGGACCAGTTTTTGTCTTAAAGTGTTTGTGGGTTTGAAGTAGACAGGAATATCATGTTCTCTGAAGATCCTTTTGAGTTTCTCAGACACCCCAGCAAGATAAGGGATAGTTACACCCCTTCTCCTGGGTTCTGGTTCTGGTTTCTGGGTTCTGGTTTCTTCTCTCTTGGTTTTGTTGAAAGCCCATTTAGGATAACCACAGAGAGGGCGTTCTGCACATTTCGTTCCTCTTTCTCCTTCCCCTCCGTGCTTGTAGGAACCAGTTGGGCCCTGTGTCGTAGAGTCCGAATCACTCCAAGTTTGTGCTGCAGTGGGTGGTGTGAAACAAAAAGCAGGTACTGGTCCGTGTGTGTGGGCTTTCTGAAGACTTCCACATGAGGTCGCCTGTCCTCTCCAATGGTTACTGCACAGTCTAAGAAGAATCAGAATCAGAATGTTTTTTATTGCCATATGAGTGAACAGGTTCACAACATTAGGAAATTGCTGCGGTACTTGGAGCAGGATGTAGACAAACACTGACATGCAACAAATAAAATAAAATAAAATAAAGTAGAAAAAAGAAAGCTATAATATAATATAACAAAATTTACAAATTTACAGGAATATAACAATATAGAGTATCAGAGTATAACAGTGCAGGTAATGATCAGTGCAAAACAGGCAGGTGCGAGAACACAGGGTCATGTGACAGAAGCAGAGTGGGGGGTGGGACCAGTCCTAGTGTTATTATTTATGAGTCCAACAGCAGAGGGGAAGAAACTGTTTTTGTGGCCAGAGGTTCTGGTCCGAATGGACCGTAGCCTCCTGCCTGAGGGGAGCAGGTCAAAAAGTCCATGTCCAGGGTGAGAAGGGTCAGCTGCAATTCGACCTGCACGTGTCCGAGTCCTGGAAGTGTACAGGTCCTGAAGAGATGGAAGGCTGCAACCAATCACCTTCTCAGCAGAGCACAACACGCTGCAGTCTCTGTTTGTCCCTGGTGGTGGCTCCAGCACCACACGGTGATGGAGGAGGTAAGGATGGACTCGATGATGGCAGTGTAGAACTGCACCATTGTCCGTGCTGGCAGGTTGAATTTCTTCAGCTGCCTCAGGAAGTACATCCTCTGCTGGGCCTTCTTTATGATGGAGGTGATGGTGGGCTCCCATTTGAGGTCCAGCCTTGGGGAGTGCCGGTGCTGATGGTCCGGGAGTCCGAGACATTCTACCCCAGCCTCACGTGCTGCTTCCTGTCCGTCAGGAAGTCAGTGATCCACCTGCAGAGAGGATCAGGCACGTTCATCTGGCACAGTTTGCCTTGGAGGAGGTCTGGGCGGATGGTGTTGAAGGCAGAGCTGAAGTCCACAAACAGGATCCTGGCGTAGGTTCCCGGGGAGTCCAGATGCCGCAGGGTGAAGTGTAGAGCCATGTTGATGGCGTCGTCTACAGACCTGTTGGCTCTGTAGGCAAACTGCAGGGGGTCCAGGAGGGGGGCCGTGAGGGTCTTGAGGTGGGGTAGAACCAGGCGCTCCAATGACTTCATGACCACAGATGTCAGAGCCACAGGTCTGTAGTCATTGAGTCCGGTGATCCTTGGCTTCTTGGGGACAGGAACAGTGGTGGAGGTTTTGAAGCAGGCACATGACAAGCCTGCAGTGAAGAATTGAAGATGCCCGTAAACACTGGGGCCAGCTCGTTAGCACAGTGTCTCAGGGTGGCAGGAGAGACACCGTCTGGCCCCGACGCCTTCCGGGCATTCATCCTTTTGAACTGCTTCTTCACATCTGCCTCATGAATGTGAAAGGGTGGAGATGGCTCTGGTGAGGGGGAAACGGTGGGGGGATGAGTGTCCGGGTTGTCTCTATTGTTGGGACAGTTGGAGGTGTGAGAGCTGCTTGATGGCTCATCAAAACGACAGTAGAAGTTGTTAAGACTGTTGTCTAGGGGCAGGTCATCCGTGGAGTTTTAGGTCTGTAGTTGGTGATTTTCCTAAAACTCCTCCACACAGAAGCCGAGTCGTCCTCTGAAATCTGCTGCTGCATAGTCTCAGAGAACTGGTGTCTAGCAGTGCCCACTTCCCTGCTAAACCGACGACACGACAGGTTTAGAGTGTTTCAGTCTCTGTCTGTACGCGGGGATAAGGTGGATAATTACGTGGTCAGAAAGTCCGAGTGCAGCGCGGGGCACTGCGTGATAAGCCCCACTTATCGTGCTGTAACAGTGATCCAGCGTCCTCTCCTCTCTGGTTGGGCATTTGATGTACTGTTTGTATTTGGGAAGTTCCTGGCTTAAATTGGCTTTGTTAAAGTCCCCAAGAACAATGACGAGAGAGTCCGGGTATGTCCGCTCCATACGCAGTGTCTGCTCTGCGAGCGCGCACTGAGTCCGGCAGGATGTAAACAGCAGCCAGAATGAATGAAGCGAACTCCCGCGGAGAGTAAAACGGTTTGCAGTGAATGAAAAGATATTCCAGAGAGGGAGAGCAGTGCTGCGCAATCACTGTCACATCTGTACACCAGCCGCAGTTGATGAAGAAACAGACGCCTCCACCTGTGGTCTTGCCGGAGAGAGCCGCTTGTCGGTCAGCGCGGTAGAGATGAAACCCCTCCAAGTGGAGCGCGCAGTCCGGGATGTCCTCACCAAGCCACAATTCCGTAAAACACAAGACACAGGATGAGGAAAAGTCTTTGTTGATGCTTCTCATCAGGGCCAGCTCGTCCATTTTGTTCCGGAGTGAAAGGAATATCCCAGGTAAGACCGTGCGTAGACCACGCCTCCTTAGACCTCCAGTCTGTTCTCACTGGCATCCTCACGGGTGAATTTGATGTTGGTGTCTATTGAATTGATAGTAGCGGCGAAACGTCTTCTATCAAAACTTTGGTCCAGTTGACATTTAACTTTACGTTGCCTTGGAGAGGGGTGGACTTCTTTGTTTGTCACAGTTTGTCCATTATGAACTCCATGTTTGAGCACAAGGGCCCATCAGTGCATGTGGCACCAGGACTCCCTAGGCCGGAGGTCGATGATCAATTTTGTTTTTGTGTCATCTGAACTTTGACCGCGTGTCTTGGATACTTGGGTGAAGAGAGGGGCAGAGCTGTCAGCTGATCACCACCTGGTGGTGAGTTGGGTCCACTAGCGGAGAAGGAAGCCGGAAAGACCTGGCAGGCCCAAGCGTATCATGAGGGTCTGTTGGGATCGTCTGGTGGAACTTTCTGTTGGTGCGGCCTTCAACTCACACCTCTGGGAGAAGCTCTCCCAGATCCCAAGGGAGGGTGGGGACATGGATTCCGAGTGGGCCTCTATTGTCAATGCAGCCTCTCCTAACTGATTGTAAAGTCTGTGGGGCCTGTTGTGGTGGCAATCGCCGAACCCAGTGGTGGACACCGGAAGTAAGGGATGCCGTCAGGCTGAAGAAGGTGGTCTATCTGGCCTTGCTGGCTTGAGGGACTCCTGAGGCAGCTGATGGGCCAAGCGTGCTGCAGCCTGGGCGGTCACAGAGGCAAAAACTCGGGTTTGGGAGGAGTTTGGTGAGGCCCTGGAGGAGGACTGTTGGACAGCCCCGAGGAAATTCTGGTGAACCGTCCAACGCCTCAGGAGGGGGAAGCAGTGCTTCACTAACACTGTTTACAGTGCGGGGGGAGAGCTGTTGACCTCAACTGAGGATGTTGTCCGACGGTGGAAGGAATACATGGGGGATCTCCTCAATACCACTGTCACGTCTTCCGAGGAGGAAGCAGAGGCTGGGAACCCACAGGCGGACTCACCAAGGTGGTTGGAAAGCTCCTTGGTGGCAAGGCTCCAGGGGTGGATGAGATTCGTCCTGAGTATCTTAAGTCTCTGATGTTGTCGGGCTGTCTTGGTTGACAAGTCTGCAACATCACGCAGTGTTTGGGGACAGTGCCTCTGGACTGGCAGACCCGGGGTCTGTTTAAGTAGGGGTCTGGAGGGTGTGGGAATCACACTCCTCACCCTCCCTGGTAAGGTTTATGCCAGGGTACTGGTGAGGAGAGTCCGTCCGATAGTCAAACCTTGGATCCAGGAGGAACAGTGTGGTTTTCGGCCTGGTCGTGGAATACTGGACCAGCTCTACACCTTCATGAATTAAAGCTCTCCCTCGTTGTGACGGATTTCCATCAGCCGAATGTGCATGAGGTCATTTATGAGATTGGAGAAAAAAAATAAGGGGGTGGGGCAGTCCAGCCTGCCAGTACAGTACAGTAGTTTGCAAAGATTCATGTAGTGTTCTAGTTCAAGGGTGCCCAATACGTTGATCGCGATCTACCAGTTGATCACCAAGGTAGATCGTAGTGTGGTACTCGAGTCTGGTCTAGGTCTCGAGACCGTATACAGTTCTTGACTGTGCTTGGACTTGGTCTTAAAGGCCCTCTGACTTTGTCTTGCCTCGGACTAGAGGTTTAACTCTCGTTGAGTGTGATCATATTTCATTACAGCCGCTGCTGTTGCCAATTAACTCGTACCGATGTGCGGGAGCGCAGGGGGCATCTCTGCAGCCTGTGCGCTGGAGCACGTAGACACTACACGGAACGTCCCCACACGCACACCCAGCGCTCGCAGCTTGTCCACAACGTGTGTACCCTTGTGTAGCAGCTTGTATCACAGTGCGTGTCAAACTTCTTAAAACATCCTACCTGTTCCTCTGCCTCACATCAGTGTGCTGCTCTTTGCCTTTTCATGCTCTCACCCATCCCTGCGTGTAGCACATACAGACTCCCTCCTCAATGCGCTATTAGAAGGACAAGATGAAATGCGACTCATAAACTAATCTAAATTTGTTACAGTGTTGGCACAGAGCTGCTGTACAGCACAGAGCAGTCCTACAGCACTGAGCAGGTGTACAGCACAGAGCAGTCCTACAGCACTGAGCAGGTCTACAGCACAGAGCAGTCCTACAGCACTGAGCAGGTGTACAGCACAGAGCAGTCCTACAGCACTGAGCAGGTGTACAGCACAGAGCAGTCCTACAGCACTGAGCAGGTGTACAGCACAGAGCAGTCCTACAGCACTGAGCAGGTGTATAGCACAGAGCAGTCCTACAGCACTGAGCAGGTGTACAGCACAGAGCAGTCCTACAGCACTGAGCAGGTGTACAGCACAGAGCAGTCCTACAGCACTGAGCAGGTCTACAGCACAGAGCAGTCCTACAGCACTGAGCAGGTGTACAGCACAGAGCAGTCCTACAGCACTGAGCAGGTGTACAGCACAGAGCAGTCCTACAGCACTGAGCAGGTGTATAGCACAGAGCAGTCCTACAGCACTGAGCAGGTGTACAGCACAGAGCAGTCCTACAGCACTGAGCAGGTGTATAGCACAGAGCAGGTCTACAGCACAGAGCAGGTCTACAGAACTGAGCAGGTCTACCACAACATGTGGTTGAAGTTTGACTAAATGTCTCAGATGCATCGGTATTTGTCACGATGTGTGTTTGATAAATGTACAGAGGTAAATACCACTGCAAAACCAGTAAGATAATGTAACTCCAGTTGAACTTGGAAAAAAAAAAAAAAAAACCCTCCAAATCCTCACTTAATTCACTTTCTTCACAATTTGCTGTAAAATGCCAGTGGAAGTTCTTTTAAAGAAAGGTTCTCAAACTGTGGGTGAGGGTCCAAAAAAGGGGCATAGAGTGTTAGGTGCAGTACAGTTGGCTTATTTTAAGCTTAACTGAACATTTATCAGATAAAATGAAGATAGATTTATAAAAACATTTATGTGTGTTAGACTTAAGTCCAAGTACTTTTCCACCATGACTGATTCTTAATATATTTAGAAATGTATAAATGATGTGCATTTTTGTAGTAGGTAGATCATTTTGACTTGGTCAAGTAGCTCGCTGCTGAAAAAGTGTGGGCGCCCCTGTTTTAGTTCATCTGCACTTGCACTTTCTTGTGACATCACTGTCACTGAAATAAATCCACTAAATATTTAATGTTTCATAATCTACATCCAGTTAATGACAATAGTAAAGTCTATCCGTAGCTTGATTGTGTAAATGTGTTAGAAATAGGGGCTTGCGGGATAATGGACAACACAGCGTTTGTGCTGTGTGCATTGCCCAGGTGGATATGGGCCCATGATAAGACATGAAAAAAAATTTCAGTCAGATTTCTTTTTCACTTTAATCCATGCACCTCCATTGGGTGCTTGAGGTTTCATGGGAGTTTGCCCAACCAGTCCTCCGCAGAGTGGCGAGGCGCTCCCTTAGATATAGAGTGAGGAGCTTGGTCACATGGGAGGAGGGCATCTGTTCTGAATGCCTCCTGGACGCTTCCCTTGGGAGATGTTCTGGGCATGTCCCACCGGAAATATGCCCCAGGGAAGACCCAGGATACGCTGGCGGGACTATGTCTCTCGGCTTGCCTGGGATTCGCCCAGGGTGGGAGGTCACAACTTTGATCCCAACTGCTAGCTTGATGGGAACTTCAAAGACCCATCAGTGTTAACCCAATTGAAGGTGTGGCCGGAGCAAATTATGTGTACATGCTTTGCATCTCTGTAAAACTGTGAAACAAGAAAAGGGGTGTACATTTCACAGCTGCTGACAGGCTCACACTGACTTTTCAGTCGCCACAAGCTAACCGCTTTTCTTCAGTGTTGGTAATCAATATTGTAGCTGCACTTGTCAGGTCGCTTTGGTTTGTATTCTGCAGAGCATGCCAGATATTGAGCAAACAAACCAATATGGTAGCAGTGCAACAGCCAGACTTTTGTAAGTTCTGGACTGTAATAATCATTCAAAACGAAAACCTATTTGTGCCCCCATTTTTTTTTCTGTGCTCCTAAAATTTTTAACTTAGGGGCACATGTGCTCCTGAAAAAAAAAAAGTTAGCGTAGAGCCCTGCCCCTCTGGACTATTCTTTGTAGCCCAGAGATGCCTGAGGTCTCTGTGGCGCAATCGGGTAGCACCTTCGGCTGTTAAGCGAAAGGTTGGTGGGAGCCCACCCAGGGAGGAGGACTGCCCCTGTTCTCGCTGTTGAGCGACATCATCTGCTGTGTGTCCTCTTTGCAGAAACGGGCAGAAAACAAATCAGTTGACACAGGTGTCAGTCTCCTGCTTCTCACGCTGCACATGCTCACTCACCTACCTCAGGCCTTAAGGCACGGTCTGATTTTTAAGCACTCCACAAACTGACCCCAACTGCTAGCTTGATGGCAACTTAAAAAAAACAAAACAGTGTTAGGCCCATTGCGGGTGTGGCCGGACCAAATTGTGAGCATGTGCTTTCCATCTCTGTAAAACAGTGAACAGAGAAAAGGACCTTACATTTCACAACTGCCGATAGGCTCACGCTGACTTTTCAGTTGCCAGAAGCTAATCGCATTTCGTCAATGTTGGCACTCAATATTGTAGCTGCACTCGTCAGGTCGCTTTGGTTTGTGTTCTGCAGAGCATGCCAGATATTGATCAAACAAGCCGATATCGTAGCAGTGCAACAGCCAGACTTTTGATCTACCTACAAGATGCCGTGTCCCCTCTGCACTATTCTTTGAAGCCGACAGGAGCGGCCATCGTCTGCGCAGTCTACTTTGTAAGAAGTACTGGCCGAAAAAAGCTTCGTATTTCTTTGTCTACGGCTCCTCGTTAGTATAGTGGTGAGTATCCCCGCCTGTCACGCGGGAGACCGGGGTTCGATTCCCCGACGGGGAGGTAAAATACATTTTAAAGCCTTTGAAATCCTGATTTGAGCCTATGCCCTTTTACCATCCAAAGCGAAAATGCAGCTTTGTGTGCATTGGTGGTTCAGTGGTAGAATTCTCGCCTGCCACGCGGGAGGCCCGGGTTCGATTCCCGGCCAATGCATTGGTCCTTCTTATGCAGCCGTCCCATTTGGGGCAAGTTTGGTGGAATGACGATATCACCTTGACAGGCACGAGAAGTTGTGGCGTGTGCAGTCTCTGTGGCGCAATCGGTTAGCGCGTTCGGCTGTTAACCGAAAGGTTGGTGGTTCGAGCCCACCCAGGGACGAGGCTTATTTTCAGGACTGTCTGACTGCTGTTCTAGTCGTGGAGGGAAATCATCTGCTGTGTGTCCTCTTTGCAAAAACAGGCTGAGTAGAAATCAGTTGACAGAGGTGTTGGTTTCCTGTGTACGATGTGCCGTCTCATTGCTCCACCTACCTTGTGCTTACAATTGCTGTTTGCTTTATGAGCACTCCACAAACTGTAATGGTTTGAGGTCACAACTTTGATCCCAACTGCTAGCTTGATGGGAAATTCAAAGACCCATCAGTGTTAACCCAATTGCAGGTGTGGCCGGAGCAAATTATGTGTACGTGCTTTGCATCTCTGTAAAACTGTGAAAAGAGAAAAGGGGTGTACATTTCACAGCTGCTGACAGGCTCACACTGACTTTTCAGTCGCCACAAGCTAACCGCTTTTCTTCAGTGTTGGTAATCAATATTGTAGCTGCATTTGTCAGGTCGCTTTGGTTTGTATTCTGCAGAGCATGCCAGATATTGAGCAAACAAACCGATATGGTAGCAGTGCAACAGCCAGACTTTTGTAAGTTCTGGACTGTAATAATCATTCAAAACGAAAACCTATTTGTGCCCCCATTTTTTTTTCTGTGCTCCTAAAATTTTTAACTTAGGGGCACATGTGCTCCTGAAAAAAAAAAAGTTAGCGTAGAGCCCTGCCCCTCTGGACTATTCTTTGTAGCCCAGAGATGCCTGAGGTCTCTGTGGCGCAATCGGGTAGCACCTTCGGCTGTTAAGCGAAAGGTTGGTGGGAGCCCACCCAGGAGGAGGACTGCCCCTGTTCTCGCTGTTGAGCGACATCATCTGCTGTGTGTCCTCTTTGCAGAAACGGGCAGAAAACAAATCAGTTGACACAGGTGTCAGTCTCCTGCTTCTCACGCTGCACATGCTCACTCACCTACCTCAGGCCTTAAGGCACGGTCTGATTTTTAAGCACTCCACAAACTGACCCCAACTGCTAGCTTGATGGCAACTTAAAAAAAAAAAAACAGTGTTAGGCCCATTGCGGGTGTGGCCGGACCAAATTGTGAGCATGTGCTTTCCATCTCTGTAAAACAGTGAACAGAGAAAAGGACCTTACATTTCACAACTGCCGATAGGCTCACGCTGACTTTTCAGTTGCCAGAAGCTAATCGCATTTCGTCAGTGTTGGCACTCAATATTGTAGCTGCACTCGTCAGGTCGCTTTGGTTTGTGTTCTGCAGAGCATGCCAGATATTGATCAAACAAGCCGATATCGTAGCAGTGCAACAGCCAGACTTTTGATCTACCTACAAGATGCCGTGTCCCCTCTGCACTATTCTTTGAAGCCGACAGGAGCGGCCATCGTCTGCGCAGTCTACTTTGTAAGAAGTACTGGCCGAAAAAAGCTTCGTATTTCTATTTTCTCGGACTCGAGCGCATTTGGACTCGGTCTCGTCACGGACTCAAGGTCTGAATACTGAGTGCGGTCATATTTGGCAATAAACTTGCACCGGTGTGCGGGACCTGTGCGCTGGAGCCCGCGCAGCCTCGTGTACCAGTGTGTATCACAGGGCAGGTTAAACATCCCACCTGTCCATCCGCCTCACATCAAATACGACAACATTAATTTTATGTCAGTGTCCGCACAGAGCAGAGCTACGGCACAGAGCAGGCGACATGGGGGCTGAAGTTTGCCTAAGAAAATGCCAAATAAATGTGTTTGTCACAATGTGCGTTTGGTTTAGTAAATGTGCAGAGGCTAAAAACCACTGTAAAACCACTAAGAGAATGTAACTCCAGTTATAAATTTGAAAATACAGGTTTAAAAATCCTGCACACTTTTTACACTTTGAAGCAGTTTTGTGTAAAGAGCCAGTGGAAGTTCTCTTAAAGAAGAGGTTCTTAAACTGTGGGTGAGGGTCCAAAAAGGGCCACAGAGTGTTTCAGTGCAGTACAGTTTGTTTGGCTTATTTTAAGTCGATATCACCTTGACAGGCACGAGAAGTTGTGGCGTGTGCAGTCTCTGTGGCGCAATCGGTTAGCGCGTTCGGCTGTTAACCGAAAGGTTGGTGGTTCGAGCCCACCCAGGGACGAGGCTTATTTTCAGGACTGTCTGACTGCTGTTCTAGTCGTGGAGGGAAATCATCTGCTGTGTGTCCTCTTTGCAAAAACAGGCTGAGTAGAAATCAGTTGACAGAGGTGTTGGTTTCCTGTGTACGATGTGCCGTCTCATTGCTCCACCTACCTTGTGCTTACAATTGCTGTTTGCTTTATGAGCACTCCACAAACTGTAATGGTTTGAGGTCACAACTTTGATCCCAACTGCTAGCTTGATGGGAAATTCAAAGACCCATCAGTGTTAACCCAATTGCAGGTGTGGCCGGAGCAAATTATGTGTACGTGCTTTGCATCTCTGTAAAACTGTGAAAAGAGAAAAGGGGTGTACATTTCACAGCTGCTGACAGGCTCACACTGACTTTTCAGTCGCCACAAGCTAACCGCTTTTCTTCAGTGTTGGTAATCAATATTGTAGCTGCACTTGTCAGGTCGCTTTGGTTTGTATTCTGCAGAGCATGCCAGATATTGAGCAAACAAACCAATATGGTAGCAGTGCAACAGCCAGACTTTTGTAAGTTCTGGACTGTAATAATCATTCAAAACGAAAACCTATTTGTGCCCCCATTTTTTTTTCTGTGCTCCTAAAATTTTTAACTTAGGGGCACATGTGCTCCTGAAAAAAAAAAAGTTAGCGTAGAGCCCTGCCCCTCTGGACTATTCTTTGTAGCCCAGAGATGCCTGAGGTCTCTGTGGCGCAATCGGGTAGCACCTTCGGCTGTTAAGCGAAAGGTTGGTGGGAGCCCACCCAGGGAGGAGGACTGCCCCTGTTCTCGCTGTTGAGCGACATCATCTGCTGTGTGTCCTCTTTGCAGAAACGGGCAGAAAACAAATCAGTTGACACAGGTGTCAGTCTCCTGCTTCTCACGCTGCACATGCTCACTCACCTACCTCAGGCCTTAAGGCACGGTCTGATTTTTAAGCACTCCACAAACTGACCCCAACTGCTAGCTTGATGGCAACTTAAAAAAAAAAAAACAGTGTTAGGCCCATTGCGGGTGTGGCCGGACCAAATTGTGAGCATGTGCTTTCCATCTCTGTAAAACAGTGAACAGAGAAAAGGACCTTACATTTCACAACTGCCGATAGGCTCACGCTGACTTTTCAGTTGCCAGAAGCTAATCGCATTTCGTCAGTGTTGGCACTCAATATTGTAGCTGCACTCGTCAGGTCGCTTTGGTTTGTGTTCTGCAGAGCATGCCAGATATTGATCAAACAAGCCGATATCGTAGCAGTGCAACAGCCAGACTTTTGATCTACCTACAAGATGCCGTGTCCCCTCTGCACTATTCTTTGAAGCCGACAGGAGCGGCCATCGTCTGCGCAGTCTACTTTGTAAGAAGTACTGGCCGAAAAAAGCTTCGTATTTCTTTGGCTATGGCTCCTCGTTAGTATAGTGGTGAGTATCCCCGCCTGTCACGCGGGAGACTGGGGTTCGATTCCCCGACGGGGAGGTAAAAACCATTTTAAAGCCTTTGAAATCCTGATTTGAGCCTATGCCCTTTTACCATCCAAAGCGAAAATGCAGCTTTGTGTGCATTGGTGGTTCAGTGGTAGAATTCTCGCCTGCCACGCGGGAGGCCCGGGTTCGATTCCCGGCCAATGCATTGGTCCTTCTTATGCAGCCGTCCCATTTGGGGCAAGTTTGGTGGAATGACGATATCACCTTGACAGGCACGAGAAGTTGTGGCGTGTGCAGTCTCTGTGGCGCAATCGGTTAGCGCGTTCGGCTGTTAACCGAAAGGTTGGTGGTTCGAGCCCACCCAGGGACGAGGCTTATTTTCAGGACTGTCTGACTGCTGTTCTAGTCGTGGAGGGAAATCATCTGCTGTGTGTCCTCTTTGCAAAAACAGGCTGAGTAGAAATCAGTTGACAGAGGTGTTGGTTTCCTGTGTACGATGTGCCGTCTCATTGCTCCACCTACCTTGTGCTTACAATTGCTGTTTGCTTTATGAGCACTCCACAAACTGTAATGGTTTGAGGTCACAACTTTGATCCCAACTGCTAGCTTGATGGGAACTTCAAAGACCCATCAGTGTTAACCCACTTGCAGGTGTGGCCGGAGCAAATTATGTGTACGTGCTTTGCATCTCTGTAAAACTGTGAAAAGAGAAAAGGGGTGTACATTTCACAGCTGCTGACAGGCTCACACTGACTTTTCAGTCGCCACAAGCTAACCGCTTTTCTTCAGTGTTGGTAATCAATATTGTAGCTGCACTTGTCAGGTCGCTTTGGTTTGTATTCTGCAGAGCATGCCAGATATTGAGCAAACAAACCGATATGGTAGCAGTGCAACAGCCAGACTTTTGATCTAGCTACAAGATGCCGTGTCCCCTCTGCAGGGCTCTACAGTGCGCCCATTTCACTCGCATTTCGAGTAAATATTTCGTCGTGCGAACGAGGAAATCAAGACAGTCGCACCTGTGCGAGCGCTTCTGCAGCACAATAAGGAGAACTGCGCACAGACGTGACGTGACGAGTTAAACTTTCTACATGTGTCAAACATTAGGGGCAAACTCACACTAGGACTTCAGAATCGTGCCCAAGCCTGGAGCCCCTAAAGCGCCTCACGCTTGCCCAGCGCGAGCGCAACCGAACCGAGCCCGGGCACGATACCTCCGACCGCGCACGACCCCAGCGTACGAGCTCCGTGTGTGGCCGATATCACTGATACGAACAAACTCCGCTTCAAAACACACCCACACCCCCTTAAACGAGGAGCGGCACCGCAGCAGGACCCACACCTGTCCCACTCACAGACACCCCCACACCGCTGGACTTCCTTCTCCGCTAAAGCGATGGTTTTGTCTTGGTCTTTTCTCGGACTCGAGCGCATTTGGACTCGGTCTCGTCACGGACTCAAGGTCTGAATACTGAGTGCGGTCATATTTGGCAATAAACTTGCACCGGTGTGCGGGACCTGTGCGCTGGAGCCCGCGCAGCCTCGTGTACCAGTGTGTATCACAGGGCAGGTTAAACATCCCACCTGTCCATCCGCCTCACATCAAATACGACAACATTAATTTTATGTCAGTGTCCGCACAGAGCAGAGCTACGGCACAGAGCAGGCGACATGGGGGCTGAAGTTTGCCTAAGAAAATGCCAAATAAATGTGTTTGTCACAATGTGCGTTTGGTTTAGTAAATGTGCAGAGGCTAAAAACCACTGTAAAACCACTAAGAGAATGTAACTCCAGTTATAAATTTGAAAATACAGGTTTAAAAATCCTGCACACTTTTTACACTTTGAAGCAGTTTTGTGTAAAGAGCCAGTGGAAGTTCTCTTAAAGAAGAGGTTCTTAAACTGTGGGTGAGGGTCCAAAAAGGGCCACAGAGTGTTTCAGTGCAGTACAGTTTGTTTGGCTTATTTTAAGTCTAAATATTAATCAGATAAAATGAAGATATATTTATAAAAACATTGCGATCATGCAGGAAAAGTACAGTCATAATTCTTTTTTGTTTTTTTTGTATTAAATTTATTCAGTGTTGGTGTTGGTGTGCGTAAGTTCTGGACTGTAATAATCATTCAAAACGAAAACCTATTTGTGCCCCCATTTTTTTTTCTGTGCTCCTAAAATTTTTGACTTAGGGGCACATGTGCTCCTGAAAAAAAAAAGTTAGCATAGAGCCCTGCCCATCTGGACTATTCTTTGTAGCCCAGAGATGCCTGAGGTCTCTGTGGCGCAATCGGGTAGCACCTTCGGCTGTTAAGCGAAAGGTTGGTGGGAGCCCACCCGGGGAGGAGGACTGCCCCTGTTCTCGCTGTTGAGCGACATCATCTGCTGTGTGTCCTCTTTGCAGAAATGGGCAGAAAACAAATCCGTTGACACAGGTGTCAGTCTCCTGCTTCTCACGCTGCACATGCTCACTCACCTACCTCAGGCCTTAAGGCACGGTCTGATTTTTAAGCACTCCACAAACTGACCCCAACTGCTAGCTTGATGGCAACTTAAAAAAAAAAAAAAACAGTGTTAGGCCCATTGCGGGTGTGGCCGGAGCAAATTGTGAGCATGTGCTTTCCATCTCTGTAAAACAGTGAACAGAGAAAAGGACCTTACATTTCACAACTGCCGATAGGCTCACGCTGACTTTTCAGTTGCCAGAAGCTAATCGCATTTCGTCAGTGTTGGCACTCAATATTGTAGCTGCACTCGTCAGGTCGCTTTGGTTTGTGTTCTGCAGAGCATGCCAGATATTGATCAAACAAGCCGATATCGTAGCAGTGCAACAGCCAGACTTTTGATCTACCTACAAGATGCCGTGTCCCCTCTGCACTATTCTTTGAAGCCGACAGGAAGCGGCCATCGTCTGCGCAGTCTACTTTGTAAGAAGTACTGGCGAAAAAACGTCGTATTTTTGTCTACGGCTCCTCGTTAGTATAGTGGTGAGTATCCCCGCCTGTCACGCGGAGACCGGGGTTCGATTCCCCGACGGGGAGGTAAAATACATTTTAAAGCCTTTGAAATCCTGATTTGAGCCTATGCCCTTTTACCATCCAAAGCGAAAATGCAGCTTTGTGTGCATTGGTGGTTCAGTGGTAGAATTCTCGCCTGCCACGCGGGAGGCCCGGGTTCGATTCCCGGCCAATGCATTGGTCCTTCTTATGCAGCCGGCCCATTTGGGGCAAGTTTGGTGGAATGACGATATCACCTTGATAGGCACGAGAATTTGCGGCGTGTGCAGTCTCTGTGGCGCAATCGGTTAGCGCGTTCGGCTGTTAACCGAAAGGTTGGTGGTTCGAGCCCACCCAGGGACGAGGCTTATTTTCAGGACTGTCTGACTGCTGTTCTAGTCGTGGAGGGAAATCATCTGCTGTGTGTCCTCTTTGCAAAAACAGGCTGAGTAGAAATCAGTTGACAGAGGTGTTGGTTTCCTGTGTACGATGTGCCGTCTCCTTGCTCCACCTACCTTGTGCTTACAGTTGCTGTTTGCTTTATGAGCACTCCACAAACTGTAATGGTTTGAGGTCACAACTTTGATCCCAACTGCTAGCTTGATGGGAACTTCAAAGACCCATCAGTGTTAACCCACTTGCAGGTGTGGCCGGAGCAAATTATGTGTACGTGCTTTGCATCTCTGTAAAACTGTGAAAAGAGAAAAGGGGTGTACATTTCACAGCTGCTGACAGGCTCACACTGACTTTTCAGTCGCCACAAGCTAACCGCTTTTCTTCAGTGTTGGTAATCAATATTGTAGCTGCACTTGTCAGGTCGCTTTGGTTTGTATTCTGCAGAGCATGCCAGATATTGAGCAAACAAACCGATATGGTAGCAGTGCAACAGCCAGACTTTTGATCTAGCTACAAGATGCCGTGTCCCCTCTGCAGGGCTCTACAGTGCGCCCATTTCACTCGCATTTCGAGTAAATATTTCGTCGTGCGAACGAGGAAATCAAGACAGTCGCACCTGTGCGGCGCTTCTGCAGCACAATAAGGAGAACTGCGCACAGGCGTGGCGTGGCGAGTTAAACTTTCTACATGTGTCAAACATTAGGGGCAAACTCACACTAGGACTTCAGAATCGTGCCCAAGCCTGGAGCCCCTAAAGCGCCTCACGCTTGCCCAGCCTTGGCGCAACGAACCGAGCCCGGGCACGATACCTCCGACCGCGCCACGACCCCAGCGTCACGAGCTCCGTGTGTGGCCGATATCACTGATCTGAACAAACTCCGCTTCAAAACACACCCACACCCCTTAAGCGAGGAGCGGCACCGCAGCAGGACCCACACCTGTCCCACTCACAGACACCCCCACACCGCTGGACTTCCTTCTCCGCTAAAGCGATGGTTTTGTCTTGGTCTTTTCTCGGACTCGGCGCATTTGGACTCGGTCTCGTCACGGACTCAAGGTCTGAATACTGAGTGCGGTCATATTTGGCAATAAACTTGCACCGGTGTGCGGGACCTGTGCGCTGGAGCCCGCGCAGCCTCGTGTACCAGTGTGTATCACAGGGCAGGTTAAACATCCCACCTGTCCATCCGCCTCACATCAAATACGACAACATTAATTTTATGTCAGTGTCCGCACAGAGCAGAGCTACGGCACAGAGCAGGCGACATGGGGGCTGAAGTTTGCCTAAGAAAATGCCAAATAAATGTGTTTGTCACAATGTGCGTTTGGTTTAGTAAATGTGCAGAGGCTAAAAACCACTGTAAAACCACTAAGAGAATGTAACTCCAGTTATAAATTTGAAAATACAGGTTTAAAAATCCTGCACACTTTTTACACTTTGAAGCAGTTTTGTGTAAAGAGCCAGTGGAAGTTCTCTTAAAGAAGAGGTTCTTAAACTGTGGGTGAGGGTCCAAAAAGGGCCACAGAGTGTTTCAGTGCAGTACAGTTTGTTTGGCTTATTTTAAGTCTAAATATTAATCAGATAAAATGAAGATATATTTATAAAAACATTGCGATCATGCAGGAAAAGTACAGTCATAATTCTTTTTGTTTTTGTATTAAATTTATTCAGTGTTGGTGTTGGTGTGCGTAAGTTCTGGACTGTAATAATCATTCAAAACGAAAACCTATTTGTGCCCCCATTTTTTCTGTGCTCCTAAAATTTTTGACTTAGGGGCACATGTGCTCCTGAAAAAAAGTTAGCATAGAGCCCTGCCCATCTGGACTATTCTTTGTAGCCCAGAGATGCCTGAGGTCTCTGTGGCGCAATCGGGTAGCACCTTCGGCTGTTAAGCGAAAGGTTGGTGGGAGCCCACCGGGGAGGAGGACTGCCCCTGTTCTCGCTGTTGGCGACATCATCTGCTGTGTGTCCTCTTTGCAGAAATGGGCAGAAAACAAATCCGTTGACACAGGTGTCAGTCTCCTGCTTCTCACGCTGCACATGCTCACTCACCTACCTCAGGCCTTAAGGCACGGTCTGATTTTTAAGCACTCCACAAACTGACCCCAACTGCTAGCTTGATGGCAACTTAAAAAAAACAAAACAGTGTTAGGCCCATTGCGGGTGTGGCCGGAGCAAATTGTGAGCATGTGCTTTCCATCTCTGTAAAACAGTGAACAGAGAAAAGGACCTTACATTTCACAACTGCCGATAGGCTCACGCTGACTTTTCAGTTGCCAGAAGCTAATCGCATTTCGTCAGTGTTGGCACTCAATATTGTAGCTGCACTCGTCAGGTCGCTTTGGTTTGTGTTCTGCAGAGCATGCCAGATATTGATCAAACAAGCCGATATCGTAGCAGTGCAACAGCCAGACTTTTGATCTACCTACAAGATGCCGTGTCCCCTCTGCACTATTCTTTGAAGCCGACAGGAGCGGCCATCGTCTGCGCAGTCTACTTTGTAAGAAGTACTGGCCGAAAAAAACGTCGTATTTTTGTCTCACGGCTCCTCGTTAGTATAGTGGTGAGTATCCCGCCTGTCACGCGGGAGACCGGGGTTCGATTCCCCGACGGGGAGGTAAAATACATTTTAAAGCCTTTGAAATCCTGATTTGAGCCTATGCCCTTTTACCATCCAAAGCGAAAATGCAGCTTTGTGTGCATTGGTGGTTCAGTGGTAGAATTCTCGCCTGCCACAGGAGGCCGGGTTCGATTCGGCCAATGCATTGGTCCTTCTTATGCAGCCGGCCCATTTGGGGCAAGTTTGGTGGAATGACGATTTCACCTTGATAGGCACGAGAATTTGCGGCGTGTGCAGTCTCTGTGGCGCAATCGGTTAAGCGCGTTCGGCTGTTAACCGAAAGGTTGGTGGTTCGAGCCCACCCAGGGACGAGGCTTATTTTCAGGACTGTCTGACTGCTGTTCTAGTCGTGGAGGGAAATCATCTGCTGTGTGTCCTCTTTGCAAAAACAGGCTGAGTAGAAATCAGTTGACATAGGTGTTGGTTTCCTGTGTACGATGTGCCGTCTCCTTGCTCCACCTACCTTGTGCTTACAGTTGCTGTTTGCTTTATGAGCACTCCACAAACTGTAATGGTTTGAGGTCACAACTTTGATCCCAACTGCTAGCTTGATGGGAACTTCAAAGACCCATCAGTGTTAACCCACTTGCAGGTGTGGCCGGAGCAAATTATGTGTACGTGCTTTGCATCTCTGTAAAACTGTGAAAAGAGAAAAGGGTGTACATTTCACAGCTGCTGACAGGCTCACACTGACTTTTCAGTCGCCACAAGCTAACCGCTTTTCTTCAGTGTTGGTAATCAATATTGTAGCTGCACTTGTCAGGTCGCTTTGGTTTGTATTCTGCAGAGCATGCCAGATATTGAGCAAACAAACCGATATGGTAGCAGTGCAACAGCCAGACTTTTGATCTAGCTACAAGATGCCGTGTCCCCTCTGCAGGGCTCTACAGTGCGCCCATTTCACTCGCATTTCGAGTAAATATTTCGTCGTGCGAACGAGGAAATCAAGACAGTCGCACCTGTGCGGCGCTTCTGCAGCACAATAAGGAGAACTGCGCACAGGCGTGGCGTGACGAGTTAAACTTTCTACATGTGTCAAACATTAGGGGCAAACTCACACTAGGACTTCAGAATCGTGCCCAAGCCTGGAGCCCCTAAAGCGCCTCACGCTTGCCCAGTGGCGCAACGAACCGAGCCCGGGCACGATACCTCCGACCGCGCCACGACCCCAGCGTCTGAGCTCCGTGTGTGGCCGATATCACTGATCTGAACAAACTCCGCTTCAAAACACACCCACACCCCCTTAAGCGAGGAGCGGCACCGCAGCAGGACCCACACCTGTCCCACTCACAGACACCCCCACACCGCTGGACTTCCTTCTCCGCTAAAGCGATGGTTTTGTCTTGGTCTTTTCTCGGACTCGGCGCATTTGGACTCGGTCTCGTCACGGACTCAAGGTCTGAATACTGAGTGCGGTCATATTTGGCAATAAACTTGCACCGGTGTGCGGGACCTGTGCGCTGGAGCCCGCGCAGCCTCGTGTACCAGTGTGTATCACAGGGCAGGTTAAACATCCCACCTGTCCATCCGCCTCACATCAAATACGACAACATTAATTTTATGTCAGTGTCCGCACAGAGCAGAGCTACGGCACAGAGCAGGCGACATGGGGGCTGAAGTTTGCCTAAGAAAATGCCAAATAAATGTGTTTGTCACAATGTGCGTTTGGTTTAGTAAATGTGCAGAGGCTAAAAACCACTGTAAAACCACTAAGAGAATGTAACTCCAGTTATAAATTTGAAAATACAGGTTTAAAAATCCTGCACACTTTTTACACTTTGAAGCAGTTTTGTGTAAAGAGCCAGTGGAAGTTCTCTTAAAGAAGAGGTTCTTAAACTGTGGGTGAGGGTCCAAAAAGGGCCACAGAGTGTTTCAGTGCAGTACAGTTTGTTTGGCTTATTTTAAGTCTAAATATTAATCAGATAAAATGAAGATATATTTATAAAAACATTGCGATCATGCAGGAAAAGTACAGTCATAATTCTTTTTTGTTTTTTTTTGTATTAAATTTATTCAGTGTTGGTGTTGGTGTGCGTAAGTTCTGGACTGTAATAATCATTCAAAACGAAAACCTATTTGTGCCCCCATTTTTTTTTCTGTGCTCCTAAAATTTTTGACTTAGGGGCACATGTGCTCCTGAAAAAAAAAAGTTAGCATAGAGCCCTGCCCATCTGGACTATTCTTTGTAGCCCAGAGATGCCTGAGGTCTCTGTGGCGCAATCGGGTAGCACCTTCGGCTGTTAAGCGAAAGGTTGGTGGGAGCCCACCCGGGGAGGAGGACTGCCCCTGTTCTCGCTGTTGAGCGACATCATCTGCTGTGTGTCCTCTTTGCAGAAATGGGCAGAAAACAAATCCGTTGACACAGGTGTCAGTCTCCTGCTTCTCACGCTGCACATGCTCACTCACCTACCTCAGGCCTTAAGGCACGGTCTGATTTTTAAGCACTCCACAAACTGACCCCAACTGCTAGCTTGATGGCAACTTAAAAAAAAAAAAAAAAAACAGTGTTAGGCCCATTGCGGGTGTGGCCGGAGCAAATTGTGAGCATGTGCTTTCCATCTCTGTAAAACAGTGAACAGAGAAAAGGACCTTACATTTCACAACTGCCGATAGGCTCACGCTGACTTTTCAGTTGCCAGAAGCTAATCGCATTTCGTCAGTGTTGGCACTCAATATTGTAGCTGCACTCGTCAGGTCGCTTTGGTTTGTGTTCTGCAGAGCATGCCAGATATTGATCAAACAAGCCGATATCGTAGCAGTGCAACAGCCAGACTTTTGATCTACCTACAAGATGCCGTGTCCCCTCTGCACTATTCTTTGAAGCCGACAGGAGCGGCCATCGTCTGCGCAGTCTACTTTGTAAGAAGTACTGGCGAAAACGTCGTATTTTTTTGTCTACGGCTCCTCGTTAGTATAGTGGTGAGTATCCCCGCCTGTCACGCGGGAGACCGGGGTTCGATTCCCCGACGGGGAGGTAAAATACATTTTAAAGCCTTTGAAATCCTGATTTGAGCCTATGCCCTTTTACCATCCAAAGCGAAAATGCAGCTTTGTGTGCATTGGTGGTTCAGTGGTAGAATTCTCGCCTGCCACGCGGGAGGCCCGGGTTCGATTCCCGGCCAATGCATTGGTCCTTCTTATGCAGCCCCGCCCATTTGGGGCAAGTTTGGTGGAATGACGATTTCACCTTGATAGGCACGAGAATTTGCGGCGTGTGCAGTCTCTGTGGCGCAATCGGTTAGCGCGTTCGGCTGTTAACCGAAAGGTTGGTGGTTCGAGCCCACCCAGGGGCGAGGCTTATTTTCAGGACTGTCTGACTGCTGTTCTAGTCGTGGAGGGAAATCATCTGCTGTGTGTCCTCTTTGCAAAAACAGGCTGAGTAGAAATCAGTTGACATAGGTGTTGGTTTCCTGTGTACGATGTGCCGTCTCCTTGCTCCACCTACCTTGTGCTTACAGTTGCTGTTTGCTTTATGAGCACTCCACAAACTGTAATGGTTTGAGGTCACAACTTTGATCCCAACTGCTAGCTTGATGGGAACTTCAAAGACCCATCAGTGTTAACCCACTTGCAGGTGTGGCGGAGCAAATTATGTGTGCGTGCTTTGCATCTCTGTAAAACTGTGAAAAGAGAAAAGGGGTGTACATTTCACAGCTGCTGACAGGCTCACACTGACTTTTCAGTCGCCACAAGCTAACCGCTTTTCTTCAGTGTTGGTAATCAATATTGTAGCTGCACTTGTCAGGTCGCTTTGGTTTGTATTCTGCAGAGCATGCCAGATATTGAGCAAACAAACCGATATGGTAGCAGTGCAACAGCCAGACTTTTGATCTAGCTACAAGATGCCGTGTCCCCTCTGCAGGGCTCTACAGTGCGCCCATTTCACTCGCATTTCGAGTAAATATTTCGTCGTGCGAACGAGGAAATCAAGACAGTCGCACCTGTGCGGCGCTTCTGCAGCACAATAAGGAGAACTGCGCACAGGCGTGGCGTGACGAGTTAAACTTTCTACATGTGTCAAACATTAGGGGCAAACTCACACTAGGACTTCAGAATCGAGCCCAAGCCTGGAGCCCCTAAAGCGCCTCACGCTTGCCCAGCTGGCGCAACGAACCGAGCCCGGGCACGATACCTCCGACGCGCCACGACCCCAGCGTCACGAGCTCCGTGTGTGGCCGATATCACTGATCTGAACAAACTCCGCTTCAAAACACACCCACACCCCCTTAAGCGAGGAGCGGCACCGCAGCAGGACCCACACCTGTCCCACTCACAGACACCCCCACACCGCTGGACTTCCTTCTCCGCTAAAGCGATGGTTTTGTCTTGGTCTTTTCTCGGACTCGGCGCATTTGGACTCGGTCTCGTCACGGACTCAAGGTCTGAATACTGAGTGCGGTCATATTTGGCAATAAACTTGCACCGGTGTGCGGGACCTGTGCGCTGGAGCCCGCGCAGCCTCGTGTACCAGTGTGTATCACAGGGCAGGTTAAACATCCCACCTGTCCATCCGCCTCACATCAAATACGACAACATTAATTTTATGTCAGTGTCCGCACAGAGCAGAGCTACGGCACAGAGCAGGCGACATGGGGGCTGAAGTTTGCCTAAGAAAATGCCAAATAAATGTGTTTGTCACAATGTGCGTTTGGTTTAGTAAATGTGCAGAGGCTAAAAACCACTGTAAAACCACTAAGAGAATGTAACTCCAGTTATAAATTTGAAAATACAGGTTTAAAAATCCTGCACACTTTTTACACTTTGAAGCAGTTTTGTGTAAAGAGCCAGTGGAAGTTCTCTTAAAGAAGAGGTTCTTAAACTGTGGGTGAGGGTCCAAAAAGGGCCACAGAGTGTTTCAGTGCAGTACAGTTTGTTTGGCTTATTTTAAGTCTAAATATTAATCAGATAAAATGAAGATATATTTATAAAAACATTGCGATCATGCAGGAAAAGTACAGTCATAATTCTTTTTTTTTTTGTATTAAATTTATTCAGTGTTGGTGTTGGTGTGCGTAAGTTCTGGACTGTAATAATCATTCAAAACGAAAACCTATTTGTGCCCCCATTTTTTTTTCTGTGCTCCTAAAATTTTTGACTTAGGGGCACATGTGCTCCTGAAAAAAAAAAGTTAGCATAGAGCCCTGCCCATCTGGACTATTCTTTGTAGCCCAGAGATGCCTGAGGTCTCTGTGGCGCAATCGGGTAGCACCTTCGGCTGTTAAGCGAAAGGTTGGTGGGAGCCCACCCGGGGAGGAGGACTGCCCCTGTTCTCGCTGTTGAGCGACATCATCTGCTGTGTGTCCTCTTTGCAGAAATGGGCAGAAAACAAATCCGTTGACACAGGTGTCAGTCTCCTGCTTCTCACGCTGCACATGCTCACTCACCTACCTCAGGCCTTAAGGCACGGTCTGATTTTTAAGCACTCCACAAACTGACCCCAACTGCTAGCTTGATGTCACAGTAAAAAAAAAAAAACCACACTGTTAGGCCCATTGCGTGTGTGGCCGGAGCACATTGTGAGCATGTGCATACCAACACTGTAAAACAGTTAACAGAGAAAATCACCTTACATTTCACAACGCCCGATAGGCTCACGCTGACTTTTCAGTTGCCAGAAGCTAATCGCATTTCGTCAGTGTTGGCACTCAATATTGTAGCTGCACTCGTCAGGTCGCTTTGGTTTGTGTTCTGCAGAGCATGCCAGATATTGATCAAACAAGCCGATATCGTAGCAGTGCAACAGCCAGACTTTTGATCTACCTACAAGATGCCGTGTCCCCTCTGCACTATTCTTTGAAGCCGACAGGAGCGGCCATCGTCTGCGCAGTCTACTTTGTAAGAAGTACTGGCGAAAAAACGTCGTATTTTTGTCTCACGGCTCCTCGTTAGTATAGTGGTGAGTATCCCCGCCTGTCACGCGGGAGACCGAGTTCGATTCCCCGACGGGGAGGTAAAATACATTTTAAAGCCTTTGAAATCCTGATTTGAGCCTATGCCCTTTTACCATCCAAAGCGAAAATGCAGCTTTGTGTGCATTGGTGGTTCAGTGGTAGAATTCTCGCCTGCCACGCGGGAGGCCGGGTTCGATTCGGCCAATGCATTGGTCCTTCTTATGCAGCCGGCCCATTTGGGGCAAGTTTGGTGGAATGACGATTTCACCTTGATAGGCACGAGAATTTGCGGCGTGTGCAGTCTCTGTGGCGCCAATCGGTTAAGCGCGTTCGGCTGTTAACCGAAAGGTTGGTGGTTCGAGCCCACCCAGGGACGAGGCTTATTTTCAGGACTGTCTGACTGCTGTTCTAGTCGTGGAGGAAATCATCTGCTGTGTGTCCTCTTTGCAAAAACAGGCTGAGTAGAAATCAGTTGACAGAGGTGTTGGTTTCCTGTGTACGATGTGCCGTCTCCTTGCTCCACCTACCTTGTGCTTACAGTTGCTGTTTGCTTTATGAGCACTCCACAAACTGTAATGGTTTGAGGTCACAACTTTGATCCCAACTGCTAGCTTGATGGGAACTTCAAAGACCCATCAGTGTTAACCCACTTGCAGGTGTGGCCGGAGCAAATTATGTGTACGTGCTTTGCATCTCTGTAAAACTGTGAAAAGAGAAAAGGGGTGTACATTTCACAGCTGCTGACAGGCTCACACTGACTTTTCAGTCGCCACAAGCTAACCGCTTTTCTTCAGTGTTGGTAATCAATATTGTAGCTGCACTTGTCAGGTCGCTTTGGTTTGTATTCTGCAGAGCATGCCAGATATTGAGCAAACAAACCGATATGGTAGCAGTGCAACAGCCAGACTTTTGATCTAGCTACAAGATGCCGTGTCCCCTCTGCAGGGCTCTACAGTGCGCCCATTTCACTCGCATTTCGAGTAAATATTTCGTCGTGCGAACGAGGAAATCAAGACAGTCGCACCTGTGCGGCGCTTCTGCAGCACAATAAGGAGAACTGCGCACAGGCGTGGCGTGACGAGTTAAACTTTCTACATGTGTCAAACATTAGGGGCAAACTCACACTAGGACTTCAGAATCGTGCCCAAGCCTGGAGCCCCTAAAGCGCCTCACGCTTGCCCAGCGTGGCGCAACGAACCGAGCCCGGCACGATACCTCCGACCGCGCCACGACCCCAGCGTCTGAGCTCCGTGTGTGGCCGATATCACTGATCTGAACAAACTCCGCTTCAAAACACACCCACACCCCTTAAGCGAGGAGCGGCACCGCAGCAGGACCCACACCTGTCCCACTCACAGACACCCCCACACCGCTGGACTTCCTTCTCCGCTAAAGCGATGGTTTTGTCTTGGTCTTTTCTCGGACTCGGCGCATTTGGACTCGGTCTCGTCACGGACTCAAGGTCTGAATACTGAGTGCGGTCATATTTGGCAATAAACTTGCACCGGTGTGCGGGACCTGTGCGCTGGAGCCCGCGCAGCCTCGTGTACCAGTGTGTATCACAGGGCAGGTTAAACATCCCACCTGTCCATCCGCCTCACATCAAATACGACAACATTAATTTTATGTCAGTGTCCGCACAGAGCAGAGCTACGGCACAGAGCAGGCGACATGGGGGCTGAAGTTTGCCTAAGAAAATGCCAAATAAATGTGTTTGTCACAATGTGCGTTTGGTTTAGTAAATGTGCAGAGGCTAAAAACCACTGTAAAACCACTAAGAGAATGTAACTCCAGTTATAAATTTGAAAATACAGGTTTAAAAATCCTGCACACTTTTTACACTTTGAAGCAGTTTTGTGTAAAGAGCCAGTGGAAGTTCTCTTAAAGAAGAGGTTCTTAAACTGTGGGTGAGGGTCCAAAAAGGGCCACAGAGTGTTTCAGTGCAGTACAGTTTGTTTGGCTTATTTTAAGTCTAAATATTAATCAGATAAAATGAAGATATATTTATAAAAACATTGCGATCATGCAGGAAAAGTACAGTCATAATTCTTTTTTGTTTTTTTTGTATTAAATTTATTCAGTGTTGGTGTTGGTGTGCGTAAGTTCTGGACTGTAATAATCATTCAAAACGAAAACCTATTTGTGCCCCCATTTTTTTTTCTGTGCTCCTAAAATTTTTGACTTAGGGGCACATGTGCTCCTGAAAAAAAAAAGTTAGCATAGAGCCCTGCCCATCTGGACTATTCTTTGTAGCCCAGAGATGCCTGAGGTCTCTGTGGCGCAATCGGGTAGCACCTTCGGCTGTTAAGCGAAAGGTTGGTGGGAGCCCACCCGGGGAGGAGGACTGCCCCTGTTCTCGCTGTTGAGCGACATCATCTGCTGTGTGTCCTCTTTGCAGAAATGGGCAGAAAACAAATCCGTTGACACAGGTGTCAGTCTCCTGCTTCTCACGCTGCACATGCTCACTCACCTACCTCAGGCCTTAAGGCACGGTCTGATTTTTAAGCACTCCACAAACTGACCCCAACTGCTAGCTTGATGGCAACTTAAAAAAAAAAAAAAAACAGTGTTAGGCCCATTGCGGGTGTGGCCGGAGCAAATTGTGAGCATGTGCTTTCCATCTCTGTAAAACAGTGAACAGAGAAAAGGACCTTACATTTCACAACTGCCGATAGGCTCACGCTGACTTTTCAGTTGCCAGAAGCTAATCGCATTTCGTCAGTGTTGGCACTCAATATTGTAGCTGCACTCGTCAGGTCGCTTTGGTTTGTGTTCTGCAGAGCATGCCAGATATTGATCAAACAAGCCGATATCGTAGCAGTGCAACAGCCAGACTTTTGATCTACCTACAAGATGCCGTGTCCCCTCTGCACTATTCTTTGAAGCCGACAGGAGCGGCCATCGTCTGCGCAGTCTACTTTGTAAGAAGTACTGGCCGAAAAAATCGTCGTATTTTTGTCTCACGGCTCCTCGTTAGTATAGTGGTGAGTATCCCCGCCTGTCACGCGGGAGACCGGGGTTCGATTCCCGACGGGAGGTAAAATACATTTTAAAGCCTTTGAAATCCTGATTTGAGCCTATGCCCTTTTACCATCCAAAGCGAAAATGCAGCTTTGTGTGCATTGGTGGTTCAGTGGTAGAATTCTCGCCTGCCACGCGGGAGGCCCGGGTTCGATTCCCGGCCAATGCATTGGTCCTTCTTATGCAGCCCCGCCCATTTGGGGCAAGTTTGGTGGAATGACGATTTCACCTTGATAGGCACGAGAATTTGCGGCGTGTGCAGTCTCTGTGGCGCAATCGGTTAGCGCGTTCGGCTGTTAACCGAAAGGTTGGTGGTTCGAGCCCACCCAGGGACGAGGCTTATTTTCAGGACTGTCTGACTGCTGTTCTAGTCGTGGAGGGAAATCATCTGCTGTGTGTCCTCTTTGCAAAAACAGGCTGAGTAGAAATCAGTTGACAGAGGTGTTGGTTTCCTGTGTACGATGTGCCGTCTCCTTGCTCCACCTACCTTGTGCTTACAGTTGCTGTTTGCTTTATGAGCACTCCACAAACTGTAATGGTTTGAGGTCACAACTTTGATCCCAACTGCTAGCTTGATGGGAACTTCAAAGACCCATCAGTGTTAACCCACTTGCAGGTGTGGCCGGAGCAAATTATGTGTACGTGCTTTGCATCTCTGTAAAACTGTGAAAAGAGAAAAGGGGTGTACATTTCACAGCTGCTGACAGGCTCACACTGACTTTTCAGTCGCCACAAGCTAACCGCTTTTCTTCAGTGTTGGTAATCAATATTGTAGCTGCACTTGTCAGGTCGCTTTGGTTTGTATTCTGCAGAGCATGCCAGATATTGAGCAAACAAACCGATATGGTAGCAGTGCAACAGCCAGACTTTTGATCTAGCTACAAGATGCCGTGTCCCCTCTGCAGGGCTCTACAGTGCGCCCATTTCACTCGCATTTCGAGTAAATATTTCGTCGTGCGAACGAGGAAATCAAGACAGTCGCACCTGTGCGAGCGCTTCTGCAGCACAATAAGGAGAACTGCGCACAGACGTGACGTGACGAGTTAAACTTTCTACATGTGTCAAACATTAGGGGCAAACTCACACTAGGACTTCAGAATCGTGCCCAAGCCTGGAGCCCCTAAAGCGCCTCACGCTTGCCCAGCGCGAGCGCAACCGAACCGAGCCCGGGCACGATACCTCCGACCGCGCACGACCCCAGCGTACGAGCTCCGTGTGTGGCCGATATCACTGATACGAACAAACTCCGCTTCAAAACACACCCACACCCCCTTAAACGAGGAGCGGCACCGCAGCAGGACCCACACCTGTCCCACTCACAGACACCCCCACACCGCTGGACTTCCTTCTCCGCTAAAGCGATGGTTTTGTCTTGGTCTTTTCTCGGACTCGAGCGCATTTGGACTCGGTCTCGTCACGGACTCAAGGTCTGAATACTGAGTGCGGTCATATTTGGCAATAAACTTGCACCGGTGTGCGGGACCTGTGCGCTGGAGCCCGCGCAGCCTCGTGTACCAGTGTGTATCACAGGGCAGGTTAAACATCCCACCTGTCCATCCGCCTCACATCAAATACGACAACATTAATTTTATGTCAGTGTCCGCACAGAGCAGAGCTACGGCACAGAGCAGGCGACATGGGGGCTGAAGTTTGCCTAAGAAAATGCCAAATAAATGTGTTTGTCACAATGTGCGTTTGGTTTAGTAAATGTGCAGAGGCTAAAAACCACTGTAAAACCACTAAGAGAATGTAACTCCAGTTATAAATTTGAAAATACAGGTTTAAAAATCCTGCACACTTTTTACACTTTGAAGCAGTTTTGTGTAAAGAGCCAGTGGAAGTTCTCTTAAAGAAGAGGTTCTTAAACTGTGGGTGAGGGTCCAAAAAGGGCCACAGAGTGTTTCAGTGCAGTACAGTTTGTTTGGCTTATTTTAAGTCTAAATATTAATCAGATAAAATGAAGATATATTTATAAAAACATTGCGATCATGCAGGAAAAGTACAGTCATAATTCTTTTTTGTTTTTTTTGTATTAAATTTATTCAGTGTTGGTGTTGGTGTGCGTAAGTTCTGGACTGTAATAATCATTCAAAACGAAAACCTATTTGTGCCCCCATTTTTTTTTCTGTGCTCCTAAAATTTTTGACTTAGGGGCACATGTGCTCCTGAAAAAAAAAAGTTAGCATAGAGCCCTGCCCATCTGGACTATTCTTTGTAGCCCAGAGATGCCTGAGGTCTCTGTGGCGCAATCGGGTAGCACCTTCGGCTGTTAAGCGAAAGGTTGGTGGGAGCCCACCCGGGGAGGAGGACTGCCCCTGTTCTCGCTGTTGAGCGACATCATCTGCTGTGTGTCCTCTTTGCAGAAATGGGCAGAAAACAAATCCGTTGACACAGGTGTCAGTCTCCTGCTTCTCACGCTGCACATGCTCACTCACCTACCTCAGGCCTTAAGGCACGGTCTGATTTTTAAGCACTCCACAAACTGACCCCAACTGCTAGCTTGATGGCAACTTAAAAAAAAAAAAAAAAACAGTGTTAGGCCCATTGCGGGTGTGGCCGGAGCAAATTGTGAGCATGTGCTTTCCATCTCTGTAAAACAGTGAACAGAGAAAAGGACCTTACATTTCACAACTGCCGATAGGCTCACGCTGACTTTTCAGTTGCCAGAAGCTAATCGCATTTCGTCAGTGTTGGCACTCAATATTGTAGCTGCACTCGTCAGGTCGCTTTGGTTTGTGTTCTGCAGAGCATGCCAGATATTGATCAAACAAGCCGATATCGTAGCAGTGCAACAGCCAGACTTTTGATCTACCTACAAGATGCCGTGTCCCCTCTGCACTATTCTTTGAAGCCGACAGGAGCGGCCATCGTCTGCGCAGTCTACTTTGTAAGAAGTACTGGCCGAAAAAAACGTCGTATTTTTTTGTCTACGGCTCCTCGTTAGTATAGTGGTGAGTATCCCCGCCTGTCACGCGGGAGACCGGGGTTCGATTCCCCGACGGGGAGGTAAAATACATTTTAAAGCCTTTGAAATCCTGATTTGAGCCTATGCCCTTTTACCATCCAAAGCGAAAATGCAGCTTTGTGTGCATTGGTGGTTCAGTGGTAGAATTCTCGCCTGCCACGCGGGAGGCCCGGGTTCGATTCCCGGCCAATGCATTGGTCCTTCTTATGCAGCCGGCCCATTTGGGGCAAGTTTGGTGGAATGACGATTTCACCTTGATAGGCACGAGAATTTGCGGCGTGTGCAGTCTCTGTGGCGCAATCGGTTAGCGCGTTCGGCTGTTAACCGAAAGGTTGGTGGTTCGAGCCCACCCAGGGACGAGGCTTATTTTCAGGACTGTCTGACTGCTGTTCTAGTCGTGGAGGGAAATCATCTGCTGTGTGTCCTCTTTGCAAAAACAGGCTGAGTAGAAATCAGTTGACATAGGTGTTGGTTTCCTGTGTACGATGTGCCGTCTCCTTGCTCCACCTACCTTGTGCTTACAGTTGCTGTTTGCTTTATGAGCACTCCACAAACTGTAATGGTTTGAGGTCACAACTTTGATCCCAACTGCTAGCTTGATGGGAACTTCAAAGACCCATCAGTGTTAACCCACTTGCAGGTGTGGCCGGAGCAAATTATGTGTACGTGCTTTGCATCTCTGTAAAACTGTGAAAAGAGAAAAGGGGTGTACATTTCACAGCTGCTGACAGGCTCACACTGACTTTTCAGTCGCCACAAGCTAACCGCTTTTCTTCAGTGTTGGTAATCAATATTGTAGCTGCACTTGTCAGGTCGCTTTGGTTTGTATTCTGCAGAGCATGCCAGATATTGAGCAAACAAACCGATATGGTAGCAGTGCAACAGCCAGACTTTTGATCTAGCTACAAGATGCCGTGTCCCCTCTGCAGGGCTCTACAGTGCGCCCATTTCACTCGCATTTCGAGTAAATATTTCGTCGTGCGAACGAGGAAATCAAGACAGTCGCACCTGTGCGGCGCTTCTGCAGCACAATAAGGAGAACTGCGCACAGGCGTGGCGTGACGAGTTAAACTTTCTACATGTGTCAAACATTAGGGGCAAACTCACACTAGGACTTCAGAATCGTGCCCAAGCCTGGAGCCCCTAAAGCGCCTCACGCTTGCCCAGGTGGCGCAACGAACCGAGCCCGGCACGATACCTCCGACCGCCACGACCCCAGCGTCACGAGCTCCGTGTGTGGCCGATATCACTGATACGAACAAACTCCGCTTCAAAACACACCCACACCCCCTTAAACGAGGAGCGGCACCGCAGCAGGACCCACACCTGTCCCACTCACAGACACCCCCACACCGCTGGACTTCCTTCTCCGCTAAAGCGATGGTTTTGTCTTGGTCTTTTCTCGGACTCGGCGCATTTGGACTCGGTCTCGTCCACGGACTCAAGGTCTGAATACTGAGTGCGGTCATATTTGGCAATAAACTTGCACCGGTGTGCGGGACCTGTGCGCGCTGGAGCCCGCGCAGCCTCGTGTACCAGTGTGTATCACAGGGCAGGTTAAACATCCCACCTGTCCATCCGCCTCACATCAAATACGACAACATTAATTTTATGTCAGTGTCCGCACAGAGCAGAGCTACGGCACAGAGCAGGCGACATGGGGGCTGAAGTTTGCCTAAGAAAATGCCAAATAAATGTGTTTGTCACAATGTGCGTTTGGTTTAGTAAATGTGCAGAGGCTAAAAACCACTGTAAAACCACTAAGAGAATGTAACTCCAGTTATAAATTTGAAAATACAGGTTTAAAAATCCTGCACACTTTTTACACTTTGAAGCAGTTTTGTGTAAAGAGCCAGTGGAAGTTCTCTTAAAGAAGAGGTTCTTAAACTGTGGGTGAGGGTCCAAAAAGGGCCACAGAGTGTTTCAGTGCAGTACAGTTTGTTTGGCTTATTTTAAGTCTAAATATTAATCAGATAAAATGAAGATATATTTATAAAAACATTGCGATCATGCAGGAAAAGTACAGTCATAATTCTTTTGTTTTTTTGTATTAAATTTATTCAGTGTTGGTGTTGGTGTGCGTAAGTTCTGGACTGTAATAATCATTCAAAACGAAAACCTATTTGTGCCCCCATTTTTTTCTGTGCTCCTAAAATTTTTGACTTAGGGGCACATGTGCTCCTGAAAAAAGTTAGCATAGAGCCCTGCCCATCTGGACTATTCTTTGTAGCCCAGAGATGCCTGAGGTCTCTGTGGCGCAATCGGGTAGCACCTTCGGCTGTTAAGCGAAAGGTTGGTGGGAGCCCACCCGGGAGGAGGACTGCCCCTGTTCTCGCTGTTGAGCGACATCATCTGCTGTGTGTCCTCTTTGCAGAAATGGGCAGAAAACAAATCCGTTGACACAGGTGTCAGTCTCCTGCTTCTCACGCTGCACATGCTCACTCACCTACCTCAGGCCTTAAGGCACGGTCTGATTTTTAAGCACTCCACAAACTGACCCCAACTGCTAGCTTGATGGCAACTTAAAAAAAAAAAAAAACAGTGTTAGGCCCATTGCGGGTGTGGCCGGAGCAAATTGTGAGCATGTGCTTTCCATCTCTGTAAAACAGTGAACAGAGAAAAGGACCTTACATTTCACAACTGCCGATAGGCTCACGCTGACTTTTCAGTTGCCAGAAGCTAATCGCATTTCGTCAGTGTTGGCACTCAATATTGTAGCTGCACTCGTCAGGTCGCTTTGGTTTGTGTTCTGCAGAGCATGCCAGATATTGATCAAACAAGCCGATATCGTAGCAGTGCAACAGCCAGACTTTTGATCTACCTACAAGATGCCGTGTCCCCTCTGCACTATTCTTTGAAGCCGACAGGAAGCGGCCATCGTCTGCGCAGTCTACTTTGTAAGAAGTACTGGCGAAAAAACGTCGTATTTTTGTCTACGGCTCCTCGTTAGTATAGTGGTGAGTATCCCCGCCTGTCACGCGGGAGACCGGGTTCGATTCCCGACGGGAGGTAAAATACATTTTAAAGCCTTTGAAATCCTGATTTGAGCCTATGCCCTTTTACCATCCAAAGCGAAAATGCAGCTTTGTGTGCATTGGTGGTTCAGTGGTAGAATTCTCGCCTGCCACGGGAGGCCCGGTTCGATTCCCGGCCAATGCATTGGTCCTTCTTATGCAGCCGGCCCATTTGGGGCAAGTTTGGTGGAATGACGATTTCACCTTGATAGGCACGAGAATTTGCGGCGTGTGCAGTCTCTGTGGCGCAATCGGTTAGCGCGTTCGGCTGTTAACCGAAAGGTTGGTGGTTCGAGCCCACCCAGGGACGAGGCTTATTTTCAGGACTGTCTGACTGCTGTTCTAGTCGTGGAGGGAAATCATCTGCTGTGTGTCCTCTTTGCAAAAACAGGCTGAGTAGAAATCAGTTGACATAGGTGTTGGTTTCCTGTGTACGATGTGCCGTCTCCTTGCTCCACCTACCTTGTGCTTACAGTTGCTGTTTGCTTTATGAGCACTCCACAAACTGTAATGGTTTGAGGTCACAACTTTGATCCCAACTGCTAGCTTGATGGGAACTTCAAAGACCCATCAGTGTTAACCCTCTTGCAGGTGTGGCCGGAGCAAATTATGTGTACGTGCTTTGCATCTCTGTAAAACTGTGAAAAGAGAAAAGGGGTGTACATTTCACAGCTGCTGACAGGCTCACACTGACTTTTCAGTCGCCACAAGCTAACCGCTTTTCTTCAGTGTTGGTAATCAATATTGTAGCTGCACTTGTCAGGTCGCTTTGGTTTGTATTCTGCAGAGCATGCCAGATATTGAGCAAACAAACCGATATGGTAGCAGTGCAACAGCCAGACTTTTGATCTAGCTACAAGATGCCGTGTCCCCTCTGCAGGGCTCTACAGTGCGCCCATTTCACTCGCATTTCGAGTAAATATTTCGTCGTGCTAACGAGGAAATAAAGACAGTCGCACCTGTGCGAGCGCTTCTGCAGCACAATAAGGAGAACTGCGCACAGACGTGACGTGACGAGTTAAACTTTCTACATGTGTCAAACATTAGGGGCAAACTCACACTAGGACTTCAGAATCGTGCCCAAGCCTGGAGCCCCTAAAGCGCCTCACGCTTGCCCAGCGCGAGCGCAACCGAACCGAGCCCGGGCACGATACCTCCGACCGCGCACGACCCCAGCGTACGAGCTCCGTGTGTGGCCGATATCACTGATACGAACAAACTCCGCTTCAAAACACACCCACACCCCCTTAAACGAGGAGCGGCACCGCAGCAGGACCCACACCTGTCCCACTCACAGACACCCCCACACCGCTGGACTTCCTTCTCCGCTAAAGCGATGGTTTTGTCTTGGTCTTTTCTCGGACTCGAGCGCATTTGGACTCGGTCTCGTCACGGACTCAAGGTCTGAATACTGAGTGCGGTCATATTTGGCAATAAACTTGCACCGGTGTGCGGGACCTGTGCGCTGGAGCCCGCGCAGCCTCGTGTACCAGTGTGTATCACAGGGCAGGTTAAACATCCCACCTGTCCATCCGCCTCACATCAAATACGACAACATTAATTTTATGTCAGTGTCCGCACAGAGCAGAGCTACGGCACAGAGCAGGCGACATGGGGGCTGAAGTTTGCCTAAGAAAATGCCAAATAAATGTGTTTGTCACAATGTGCGTTTGGTTTAGTAAATGTGCAGAGGCTAAAAACCACTGTAAAACCACTAAGAGAATGTAACTCCAGTTATAAATTTGAAAATACAGGTTTAAAAATCCTGCACACTTTTTACACTTTGAAGCAGTTTTGTGTAAAGAGCCAGTGGAAGTTCTCTTAAAGAAGAGGTTCTTAAACTGTGGGTGAGGGTCCAAAAAGGGCCACAGAGTGTTTCAGTGCAGTACAGTTTGTTTGGCTTATTTTAAGTCTAAATATTAATCAGATAAAATGAAGATATATTTATAAAAACATTGCGATCATGCAGGAAAAGTACAGTCATAATTCTTTTTGTTTTTGTATTAAATTTATTCAGTGTTGGTGTTGGTGTGCGTAAGTTCTGGACTGTAATAATCATTCAAAACGAAAACCTATTTGTGCCCCCATTTTTTTTTCTGTGCTCCTAAAATTTTTGACTTAGGGGCACATGTGCTCCTGAAAAAAAAAAGTTAGCATAGAGCCCTGCCCATCTGGACTATTCTTTGTAGCCCAGAGATGCCTGAGGTCTCTGTGGCGCAATCGGGTAGCACCTTCGGCTGTTAAGCGAAAGGTTGGTGGGAGCCCACTCGGGGAGGAGGACTGCCCCTGTTCTCGCTGTTGAGCGACATCATCTGCTGTGTGTCCTCTTTGCAGAAATGGGCAGAAAACAAATCCGTTGACACAGGTGTCAGTCTCCTGCTTCTCACGCTGCACATGCTCACTCACCTACCTCAGGCCTTAAGGCACGGTCTGATTTTTAAGCACTCCACAAACTGACCCCAACTGCTAGCTTGATGGCAACTTAAAAAAAAAAAAAACAGTGTTAGGCCCATTGCGGGTGTGGCCGGAGCAAATTGTGAGCATGTGCTTTCCATCTCTGTAAAACAGTGAACAGAGAAAAGGACCTTACATTTCACAACTGCCGATAGGCTCACGCTGACTTTTCAGTTGCCAGAAGCTAATCGCATTTCGTCAGTGTTGGCACTCAATATTGTAGCTGCACTCGTCAGGTCGCTTTGGTTTGTGTTCTGCAGAGCATGCCAGATATTGATCAAACAAGCCGATATCGTAGCAGTGCAACAGCCAGACTTTTGATCTACCTACAAGATGCCGTGTCCCCTCTGCACTATTCTTTGAAGCCGACAGGAGCGGCCATCGTCTGCGCAGTCTACTTTGTAAGAAGTACTGGCGTAAAAAAACGTCGTATTTTTGTCTACGGCTCCTCGTTAGTATAGTGGTGAGTATCCCCGCCTGTCACGCGGGAGACCGGGTTCGATTCCCGACGGGAGGTAAAATACAGTTTAAAGCCTTTTAAAACCTGATGTGAGCCTATGCACTTTTACCAACCAAAGCGAAAATCCAGCTTTGTGTGAAATGGTGGATCAGTGGTAGAATTCTCGCCTGCCACGCGGGAGGCCGGGTTCGATTCCCGGCCAATGCATTGGTCCTTCTTATGCAGCCGGCCCATTTGGGGCAAGTTTGGTGGAATGACGATTTCACCTTGATAGGCACGAGAATTTGCGGCGTGTGCAGTCTCTGTGGCGCAATCGGTTAGCGCGTTCGGCTGTTAACCGAAAGGTTGGTGGTTCGAGCCCACCCAGGGACGAGGCTTATTTTCAGGACTGTCTGACTGCTGTTCTAGTCGTGGAGGGAAATCATCTGCTGTGTGTCCTCTTTGCAAAAACAGGCTGAGTAGAAATCAGTTGACATAGGTGTTGGTTTCCTGTGTACGATGTGCCGTCTCCTTGCTCCACCTACCTTGTGCTTACAGTTGCTGTTTGCTTTATGAGCACTCCACAAACTGTAATGGTTTGAGGTCACAACTTTGATCCCAACTGCTAGCTTGATGGGAACTTCAAAGACCCATCAGTGTTAACCCACTTGCAGGTGTGGCCGGAGCAAATTATGTGTACGTGCTTTGCATCTCTGTAAAACTGTGAAAAGAGAAAAGGGGTGTACATTTCACAGCTGCTGACAGGCTCACACTGACTTTTCAGTCGCCACAAGCTAACCGCTTTTCTTCAGTGTTGGTAATCAATATTGTAGCTGCACTTGTCAGGTCGCTTTGGTTTGTATTCTGCAGAGCATGCCAGATATTGAGCAAACAAACCGATATGGTAGCAGTGCAACAGCCAGACTTTTGATCTAGCTACAAGATGCCGTGTCCCCTCTGCAGGGCTCTACAGTGCGCCCATTTCACTCGCATTTCGAGTAAATATTTCGTCGTGCGACCGAGGAAATCAAGACAGTCGCACCTGTGCGAGCGCTTCTGCAGCACAATAAGGAGAACTGCGCACAGACGTGACGTGACGAGTTAAACTTTCTACATGTGTCAAACATTAGGGGCAAACTCACACTAGGACTTCAGAATCGTGCCCAAGCCTGGAGCCCCTAAAGCGCCTCACGCTTGCCCAGCGGCGAAGAACCGAACCGAGCCCGGGCACGATACCTCCGACCGCGCACGACCCCAGCGTACGAGCTCCGTGTGTGGCCGATATCACTGATACGAACAAACTCCGCTTCAAAACACACCCACACCCCCTTAAACGAGGAGCGGCACCGCAGCAGGACCCACACCTGTCCCACTCACAGACACCCCCACACCGCTGGACTTCCTTCTCCGCTAAAGCGATGGTTTTGTCTTGGTCTTTTCTCGGACTCGGCGCATTTGGACTCGGTCTCGTCACGGACTCAAGGTCTGAATACTGAGTGCGGTCATATTTGGCAATAAACTTGCACCGGTGTGCGGGACCTGTGCGCTGGAGCCCGCGCAGCCTCGTGTACCAGTGTGTATCACAGGGCAGGTTAAACATCCCACCTGTCCATCCGCCTCACATCAAATACGACAACATTAATTTTATGTCAGTGTCCGCACAGAGCAGAGCTACGGCACAGAGCAGGCGACATGGGGGCTGAAGTTTGCCTAAGAAAATGCCAAATAAATGTGTTTGTCACAATGTGCGTTTGGTTTAGTAAATGTGCAGAGGCTAAAAACCACTGTAAAACCACTAAGAGAATGTAACTCCAGTTATAAATTTGAAAATACAGGTTTAAAAATCCTGCACACTTTTTACACTTTGAAGCAGTTTTGTGTAAAGAGCCAGTGGAAGTTCTCTTAAAGAAGAGGTTCTTAAACTGTGGGTGAGGGTCCAAAAAGGGCCACAGAGTGTTTCAGTGCAGTACAGTTTGTTTGGCTTATTTTAAGTCTAAATATTAATCAGATAAAATGAAGATATATTTATAAAAACATTGCGATCATGCAGGAAAAGTACAGTCATAATTCTTTTGTTTTTTTTTGTATTAAATTTATTCAGTGTTGGTGTTGGTGTGCGTAAGTTCTGGACTGTAATAATCATTCAAAACGAAAACCTATTTGTGCCCCCATTTTTTTTTCTGTGCTCCTAAAATTTTTGACTTAGGGGCACATGTGCTCCTGAAAAAAAAAAGTTAGCATAGAGCCCTGCCCATCTGGACTATTCTTTGTAGCCCAGAGATGCCTGAGGTCTCTGTGGCGCAATCGGGTAGCACCTTCGGCTGTTAAGCGAAAGGTTGGTGGGAGCCCACACCGCGAGGAGGACTGCCCCTGTTCTCGCTGTTGAGCGACATCATCTGCTGTGTGTCCTCTTTGCAGAAATGGGCAGAAAACAAATCCGTTGACACAGGTGTCAGTCTCCTGCTTCTCACGCTGCACATGCTCACTCACCTACCTCAGGCCTTAAGGCACGGTCTGATTTTTAAGCACTCCACAAACTGACCCCAACTGCTAGCTTGATGGCAACTTAAAAAAAAAAAAAAACAGTGTTAGGCCCATTGCGGGTGTGGCCGGAGCAAATTGTGAGCATGTGCTTTCCATCTCTGTAAAACAGTGAACAGAGAAAAGGACCTTACATTTCACAACTGCCGATAGGCTCACGCTGACTTTTCAGTTGCCAGAAGCTAATCGCATTTCGTCAGTGTTGGCACTCAATATTGTAGCTGCACTCGTCAGGTCGCTTTGGTTTGTGTTCTGCAGAGCATGCCAGATATTGATCAAACAAGCCGATATCGTAGCAGTGCAACAGCCAGACTTTTGATCTACCTACAAGATGCCGTGTCCCCTCTGCACTATTCTTTGAAGCCGACAGGAGCGGCCATCGTCTGCGCAGTCTACTTTGTAAGAAGTACTGGCCGAAAAAAACGTCGTATTTTTTTGTCTACGGCTCCTCGTTAGTATAGTGGTGAGTATCCCCGCCTGTCACGCGGGAGACCGGGGTTCGATTCTCGACGGGAGGTAAAATACATTTTAAAGCCTTTGAAATCCTGATTTGAGCCTATGCCCTTTTACCATCCAAAGCGAAAATGCAGCTTTGTGTGCATTGGTGGTTCAGTGGTAGAATTCTCGCCTGCCACAGGAGGCCGGGTTCGATTCCCGGCCAATGCATTGGTCCTTCTTATGCAGCCGGCCCATTTGGGGCAAGTTTGGTGGAATGACGATTTCACCTTGATAGGCACGAGAATTTGCGGCGTGTGCAGTCTCTGTGGCGCAATCGGTTAGCGCGTTCGGCTGTTAACCGAAAGGTTGGTGGTTCGAGCCCACCCAGGGACGAGGCTTATTTTCAGGACTGTCTGACTGCTGTTCTAGTCGTGGAGGGAAATCATCTGCTGTGTGTCCTCTTTGCAAAAACAGGCTGAGTAGAAATCAGTTGACATAGGTGTTGGTTTCCTGTGTACGATGTGCCGTCTCCTTGCTCCACCTACCTTGTGCTTACAGTTGCTGTTTGCTTTATGAGCACTCCACAAACTGTAATGGTTTGAGGTCACAACTTTGATCCCAACTGCTAGCTTGATGGGAACTTCAAAGACCCATCAGTGTTAACCCACTTGCAGGTGTGGCCGGAGCAAATTATGTGTACGTGCTTTGCATCTCTGTAAAACTGTGAAAAGAGAAAAGGGGTGTACATTTCACAGCTGCTGACAGGCTCACACTGACTTTTCAGTCGCCACAAGCTAACCGCTTTTCTTCAGTGTTGGTAATCAATATTGTAGCTGCACTTGTCAGGTCGCTTTGGTTTGTATTCTGCAGAGCATGCCAGATATTGAGCAAACAAACCGATATGGTAGCAGTGCAACAGCCAGACTTTTGATCTAGCTACAAGATGCCGTGTCCCTCTGCAGGGCTCTACAGTGCGCCCATTTCACTCGAATTTCGAGTAAATATATCGTCGTCAGAACGAGGAAATCAAGACAGTCGCACCTGTGCGAGCGCTTCTGCAGCACAATAAGGAGAACTGCGCACAGACGTGACGTGACGAGTTAAACTTTCTACATGTGTCAAACATTAGGGGCAAACTCACACTAGGACTTCAGAATCGTGCCCAAGCCTGGAGCCCCTAAAGCGCCTCACGCTTGCCCAGCGCGAGCGCAACCGAACCGAGCCCGGGCACGATACCTCCGACCGCGCACGACCCCAGCGTACGAGCTCCGTGTGTGGCCGATATCACTGATACGAACAAACTCCGCTTTCAAAACACACCCACACCCCCTTAAACGAGGAGCGGCACCGCAGCAGGACCCACACCTGTCCCACTCACAGACACCCCCACACCGCTGGACTTCCTTCTCCGCTAAAGCGATGGTTTTGTCTTGGTCTTTTCTCGGACTCGAGCGCATTTGGACTCGGTCTCGTCACGGACTCAAGGTCTGAATACTGAGTGCGGTCATATTTGGCAATAAACTTGCACCGGTGTGCGGGACCTGTGCGCTGGAGCCCGCGCAGCCTCGTGTACCAGTGTGTATCACAGGGCAGGTTAAACATCCCACCTGTCCATCCGCCTCACATCAAATACGACAACATTAATTTTATGTCAGTGTCCGCACAGAGCAGAGCTACGGCACAGAGCAGGCGACATGGGGGCTGAAGTTTGCCTAAGAAAATGCCAAATAAATGTGTTTGTCACAATGTGCGTTTGGTTTAGTAAATGTGCAGAGGCTAAAAACCACTGTAAAACCACTAAGAGAATGTAACTCCAGTTATAAATTTGAAAATACAGGTTTAAAAATCCTGCACACTTTTTACACTTTGAAGCAGTTTTGTGTAAAGAGCCAGTGGAAGTTCTCTTAAAGAAGAGGTTCTTAAACTGTGGGTGAGGGTCCAAAAAGGGCCACAGAGTGTTTCAGTGCAGTACAGTTTGTTTGGCTTATTTTAAGTCTAAATATTAATCAGATAAAATGAAGATATATTTATAAAAACATTGCGATCATGCAGGAAAAGTACAGTCATAATTCTTTTTTGTTTTTTTTGTATTAAATTTATTCAGTGTTGGTGTTGGTGTGCGTAAGTTCTGGACTGTAATAATCATTCAAAACGAAAACCTATTTGTGCCCCCATTTTTTTTTCTGTGCTCCTAAAATTTTTGACTTAGGGGCACATGTGCTCCTGAAAAAAAAAAGTTAGCATAGAGCCCTGCCCATCTGGACTATTCTTTGTAGCCCAGAGATGCCTGAGGTCTCTGTGGCGCAATCGGGTAGCACCTTCGGCTGTTAAGCGAAAGGTTGGTGGGAGCCCACCCGGGGAGGAGGACTGCCCCTGTTCTCGCTGTTGAGCGACATCATCTGCTGTGTGTCCTCTTTGCAGAAATGGGCAGAAAACAAATCCGTTGACACAGGTGTCAGTCTCCTGCTTCTCACGCTGCACATGCTCACTCACCTACCTCAGGCCTTAAGGCACGGTCTGATTTTTAAGCACTCCACAAACTGACCCCAACTGCTAGCTTGATGGCAACTTAAAAAAAAAAAAAAAACAGTGTTAGGCCCATTGCGGGTGTGGCCGGAGCAAATTGTGAGCATGTGCTTTCCATCTCTGTAAAACAGTGAACAGAGAAAAGGACCTTACATTTCACAACTGCCGATAGGCTCACGCTGACTTTTCAGTTGCCAGAAGCTAATCGCATTTCGTCAGTGTTGGCACTCAATATTGTAGCTGCACTCGTCAGGTCGCTTTGGTTTGTGTTCTGCAGAGCATGCCAGATATTGATCAAACAAGCCGATATCGTAGCAGTGCAACAGCCAGACTTTTGATCTACCTACAAGATGCCGTGTCCCCTCTGCACTATTCTTTGAAGCCGACAGGAGCGGCCATCGTCTGCGCAGTCTACTTTGTAAGAAGTACTGGCCGAAAAAAACGTCGTATTTTTTTGTCTACGGCTCCTCGTTAGTATAGTGGTGAGTATCCCCGCCTGTCACGCGGGAGACCGGGGTTCGATTCCCCGACGGGGAGGTAAAATACATTTTAAAGCCTTTGAAATCCTGATTTGAGCCTATGCCCTTTTACCATCCAAAGCGAAAATGCAGCTTTGTGTGCATTGGTGGTTCAGTGGTAGAATTCTCGCCTGCCACGCGGGAGGCCCGGGTTCGATTCCCGGCCAATGCATTGGTCCTTCTTATGCAGCCGGCCCATTTGGGGCAAGTTTGGTGGAATGACGATTTCACCTTGATAGGCACGAGAATTTGCGGCGTGTGCAGTCTCTGTGGCGCAATCGGTTAGCGCGTTCGGCTGTTAACCGAAAGGTTGGTGGTTCGAGCCCACCCAGGGACGAGGCTTATTTTCAGGACTGTCTGACTGCTGTTCTAGTCGTGGAGGGAAATCATCTGCTGTGTGTCCTCTTTGCAAAAACAGGCTGAGTAGAAATCAGTTGACATAGGTGTTGGTTTCCTGTGTACGATGTGCCGTCTCCTTGCTCCACCTACCTTGTGCTTACAGTTGCTGTTTGCTTTATGAGCACTCCACAAACTGTAATGGTTTGAGGTCACAACTTTGATCCCAACTGCTAGCTTGATGGGAACTTCAAAGACCCATCAGTGTTAACCCACTTGCAGGTGTGGCCGGAGCAAATTATGTGTACGTGCTTTGCATCTCTGTAAAACTGTGAAAAGAGAAAAGGGGTGTACATTTCACAGCTGCTGACAGGCTCACACTGACTTTTCAGTCGCCACAAGCTAACCGCTTTTCTTCAGTGTTGGTAATCAATATTGTAGCTGCACTTGTCAGGTCGCTTTGGTTTGTATTCTGCAGAGCATGCCAGATATTGAGCAAACAAACCGATATGGTAGCAGTGCAACAGCCAGACTTTTGATCTAGCTACAAGATGCCGTGTCCCCTCTGCAGGGCTCTACAGTGCGCCCATTTCACTCGCATTTCGAGTAAATATTTCGTCGTGCGAACGAGGAAATCAAGACAGTCGCACCTGTGCGAGCGCTTCTGCAGCACAATAAGGAGAACTGCGCACAGACGTGACGTGACGAGTTAAACTTTCTACATGTGTCAAACATTAGGGGCAAACTCACACTAGGACTTCAGAATCGTGCCCAAGCCTGGAGCCCCTAAAGCGCCTCACGCTTGCCCAGCGCGAGCGCAACCGAACCGAGACCGGGCACGATACCTCCGACCGCGCACGACCCCAGCGTACGAGCTCCGTGTGTGGCCGATATCACTGATACGAACAAACTCCGCTTCAAAACACACCCACACCCCCTTAAACGAGGAGCGGCACCGCAGCAGGACCCACACCTGTCCCACTCACAGACACCCCCACACCGCTGGACTTCCTTCTCCGCTAAAGCGATGGTTTTGTCTTGGTCTTTTCTCGGACTCGAGCGCATTTGGACTCGGTCTCGTCACGGACTCAAGGTCTGAATACTGAGTGCGGTCATATTTGGCAATAAACTTGCACCGGTGTGCGGGACCTGTGCGCTGGAGCCCGCGCAGCCTCGTGTACCAGTGTGTATCACAGGGCAGGTTAAACATCCCACCTGTCCATCCGCCTCACATCAAATACGACAACATTAATTTTATGTCAGTGTCCGCACAGAGCAGAGCTACGGCACAGAGCAGGCGACATGGGGGCTGAAGTTTGCCTAAGAAAATGCCAAATAAATGTGTTTGTCACAATGTGCGTTTGGTTTAGTAAATGTGCAGAGGCTAAAAACCACTGTAAAACCACTAAGAGAATGTAACTCCAGTTATAAATTTGAAAATACAGGTTTAAAAATCCTGCACACTTTTTACACTTTGAAGCAGTTTTGTGTAAAGAGCCAGTGGAAGTTCTCTTAAAGAAGAGGTTCTTAAACTGTGGGTGAGGGTCCAAAAAGGGCCACAGAGTGTTTCAGTGCAGTACAGTTTGTTTGGCTTATTTTAAGTCTAAATATTAATCAGATAAAATGAAGATATATTTATAAAAACATTGCGATCATGCAGGAAAAGTACAGTCATAATTCTTTTTGTTTTTTTGTATTAAATTTATTCAGTGTTGGTGTTGGTGTGCGTAAGTTCTGGACTGTAATAATCATTCAAAACGAAAACCTATTTGTGCCCCCATTTTTTTCTGTGCTCCTAAAATTTTTGACTTAGGGGCACATGTGCTCCTGAAAAAAAGTTAGCATAGAGCCCTGCCCATCTGGACTATTCTTTGTAGCCCAGAGATGCCTGAGGTCTCTGTGGCGCAATCGGGTAGCACCTTCGGCTGTTAAGTTTAAAGGTTGGTGGGAGCCCACCCGGGAGGAGGACTGCCCCTGTTCTCGCTGTTGAGCGACATCATCTGCTGTGTGTCCTCTTTGCAGAAATGGGCAGAAAACAAATCCGCTGGACACAGGTGTCAGTCTCCTGCTTCTCACGCTGCACATGCTCACTCACCTACCTCAGGCCTTAAGGCACGGTCTGATTTTTAAGCACTCCACAAACTGACCCCAACTGCTAGCTTGATGGCAACTTAAAAAAAAAAAAAAAAAAAACAGTGTTAGGCCCATTATGGTGTGGCCGGAGCAAATTGTGAGCATGTGCTTTCCATCTCTGTAAAACAGTGAACAGAGAAAAGGACCTTACATTTCACAACTGCCGATAGGCTCACGCTGACTTTTCAGTTGCCAGAAGCTAATCGCATTTCGTCAGTGTTGGCACTCAATATTGTAGCTGCACTCGTCAGGTCGCTTTGGTTTGTGTTCTGCAGAGCATGCCAGATATTGATCAAACAAGCCGATATCGTAGCAGTGCAACAGCCAGACTTTTGATCTACCTACAAGATGCCGTGTCCCCTCTGCACTATTCTTTGAAGCCGACAGGAGCGGCCATCGTCTGCGCAGTCTACTTTGTAAGAAGTACTGGCCGAAAAAAACGTCGTATTTTTTTGTCTACGGCTCCTCGTTAGTATAGTGGTGAGTATCCCCGCCTGTCACGCGGGAGACCGGGGTTCGATTCCCGACGGGAGGTAAAATACATTTTAAATACTTTGAAATCCTGATTTTAGCCTATTCCCTTTTAACATCAAAATCTAAAATGCATCTTTGTGTGCATTGGTGGTTAAGTGGTAGAATTCTCGCCTGCCACGCGGGAGGCCCGGTTCGATTCGGCCAATGCATTGGTCCTTCTTATGCAGCCGCCCATTTGGGGCAAGTTTGGTGGAATGACGATTTCACCTTGATAGGCACGAGAATTTGCGGCGTGTGCAGTCTCTGTGGCGCAATCGGTTAGCGCTGCTCGGCTGTTAACCGAAAGGTTGGTGGTTCGAGCCCACCCAGGGACGCAGGCTTATTTTCAGTAATGTATGACTGCTGTTATAGTCGTGGAGGGAAATCATCTGCTTTGTTTAATATTTGCAAAAAAAGGCTGAGTAGAAATCAGTTGACATATGTGTTGGTTTCCTGTGTACGATGTGCCGCCTCCTTGCTCCACCTACCTTGTGCTTACAGTTGCTGTTTGCTTTATGAGCACTCCACAAACTGTAATGGTTTGAGGTCACAACTTTGATCCCAACTGCTAGCTTGATGGGAACTTCAAAGACCCATCAGTGTTAACCCACTTGCAGGTGTGGCCGGAGCAAATTATGTGTACGTGCTTTGCATCTCTGTAAAACTGTGAAAAGAGAAAAGGGGTGTACATTTCACAGCTGCTGACAGGCTCACACTGACTTTTCAGTCGCCACAAGCTAACCGCTTTTCTTCAGTGTTGGTAATCAATATTGTAGCTGCACTTGTCAGGTCGCTTTGGTTTGTATTCTGCAGAGCATGCCAGATATTGAGCAAACAAACCGATATGGTAGCAGTGCAACAGCCAGACTTTTGATCTAGCTACAAGATGCCGTGTCCCTCTGCAGGGCTCTACAGTGCGCCCATTTCACTCGCATTTCGAGTAAATATTTCGTCGTGCGAACGAGGAAATCAAGACAGTCGCACCTGTGCGAGCGCTTCTGCAGCACAATAAGGAGAACTGCGCACAGACGTGACGTGACGAGTTAAACTTTCTACATGTGTCAAACATTAGGGGCAAACTCACACTAGGACTTCAGAATCGTGCCCAAGCCTGGAGCCCCTAAAGCGCCTCACGCTTGCCCAGCGCGAAGAACCGAACCGAGCCCGGCACGATACCTCCGACCACAAGACGACCCCAGCGCATTTGAGCCCGTGGTGTGGCCGATATCACTGATACGAACAAACTCCGCTTCAAAACACACCCACACCCCCTTAAACGAGGAGCGGCACCGCAGCAGGACCCACACCTGTCCCACTCACAGACACCCCCACACCGCTGGACTTCCTTCTCCGCTAAAGCGATGGTTTTGTCTTGGTCTTTTCTCGGACTCGAGCGCATTTGGACTCGGTCTCGTCACGGACTCAAGGTCTGAATACTGAGTGCGGTCATATTTGGCAATAAACTTGCACCGGTGTGCGGGACCTGTGCGCTGGAGCCCGCGCAGCCTCGTGTACCAGTGTGTATCACAGGGCAGGTTAAACATCCCACCTGTCCATCCGCCTCACATCAAATACGACAACATTAATTTTATGTCAGTGTCCGCACAGAGCAGAGCTACGGCACAGAGCAGGCGACATGGGGGCTGAAGTTTGCCTAAGAAAATGCCAAATAAATGTGTTTGTCACAATGTGCGTTTGGTTTAGTAAATGTGCAGAGGCTAAAAACCACTGTAAAACCACTAAGAGAATGTAACTCCAGTTATAAATTTGAAAATACAGGTTTAAAAATCCTGCACACTTTTTACACTTTGAAGCAGTTTTGTGTAAAGAGCCAGTGGAAGTTCTCTTAAAGAAGAGGTTCTTAAACTGTGGGTGAGGGTCCAAAAAGGGCCACAGAGTGTTTCAGTGCAGTACAGTTTGTTTGGCTTATTTTAAGTCTAAATATTAATCAGATAAAATGAAGATATATTTATAAAAACATTGCGATCATGCAGGAAAAGTACAGTCATAATTCTTTTTTGTTTTTTTTGTATTAAATTTATTCAGTGTTGGTGTTGGTGTGCGTAAGTTCTGGACTGTAATAATCATTCAAAACGAAAACCTATTTGTGCCCCCATTTTTTTTTCTGTGCTCCTAAAATTTTTGACTTAGGGGCACATGTGCTCCTGAAAAAAAAAAGTTAGCATAGAGCCCTGCCCATCTGGACTATTCTTTGTAGCCCAGAGATGCCTGAGGTCTCTGTGGCGCAATCGGGTAGCACCTTCGGCTGTTAAGCGAAAGGTTGGTGGGAGCCCACCCGGGAGTAGGACTGCCCCTGTTCTCGCTGTTGAGCGACATCATCTGCTGTGTGTCCTCTTTGCAGAAATGGGCAGAAAACAAATCCGTTGACACAGGTGTCAGTCTCCTGCTTCTCACGCTGCACATGCTCACTCACCTACCTCAGGCCTTAAGGCACGGTCTGATTTTTAAGCACTCCACAAACTGACCCCAACTGCTAGCTTGATGGCAACTTAAAAAAAAACAGTGTTAGGCCCATTGCGGGTGTGGCCGGAGCAAATTGTGAGCATGTGCTTTCCATCTCTGTAAAACAGTGAACAGAGAAAAGGACCTTACATTTCACAACTGCCGATAGGCTCACGCTGACTTTTCAGTTGCCAGAAGCTAATCGCATTTCGTCAGTGTTGGCACTCAATATTGTAGCTGCACTCGTCAGGTCGCTTTGGTTTGTGTTCTGCAGAGCATGCCAGATATTGATCAAACAAGCCGATATCGTAGCAGTGCAACAGCCAGACTTTTGATCTACCTACAAGATGCCGTGGTCCCCTCTGCACTATTCTTTGAAGCCGACAGGAGCGCCATCGCTGCGCAGTCTACTTTGTAAGAAGTACTTGACGAAAAAAAAGTCTTATTTTTTTGTCTACGGCTCCTCGTTAGTATAGTGGTGAGTATCCCCTCCTGTCACGCGGAGACCGGGTTCTGATTCCCGACGGGAGGTAAAATACATTTTAAAGCCTTTGAAATCCTGATTTGAGCCTATGCCCTTTACCATCCAAAGCGAAAATGCAGCTTTGTGTGCATTGGTGGTTCAGTGGTAGAATTCTCGCCTGCCACGCGGGAGGCCCGGTTCGATTCGGCCAATGCATTGGTCCTTCTTATGCAGCCGCCCATTTGGGGCAAGTTTGGTGGAATGACGATTTCACCTTGATAGGCACGAGAATTTGCGGCGTGTGCAGTCTCTGTGGCGCAATCGGTTAGCGCTGCTCGGCTGTTAACCGAAAGGTTGGTGGTTCGAGCCCACCCAGGGACGAGGCTTATTTTCAGGACTGTCTGACTGCTGTTCTAGTCGTGGAGGGAAATCATCTGCTGTGTGTCCTCTTTGCAAAAACAGGCTGAGTAGAAATCAGTTGACATAGGTGTTGGTTTCCTGTGTACGATGTGCCGCCTCCTTGCTCCACCTACCTTGTGCTTACAGTTGCTGTTTGCTTTATGAGCACTCCACAAACTGTAATGGTTTGAGGTCACAACTTTGATCCCAACTGCTAGCTTGATGGGAACTTCAAAGACCCATCAGTGTTAACCCACTTGCAGGTGTGGCCGGAGCAAATTATGTGTACGTGCTTTGCATCTCTGTAAAACTGTGAAAAGAGAAAAGGGGTGTACATTTCACAGCTGCTGACAGGCTCACACTGACTTTTCAGTCGCCACAAGCTAACCGCTTTTCTTCAGTGTTGGTAATCAATATTGTAGCTGCACTTGTCAGGTCGCTTTGGTTTGTATTCTGCAGAGCATGCCAGATATTGAGCAAACAAACCGATATGGTAGCAGTGCAACAGCCAGACTTTTGATCTAGCTACAAGATGCCGTGGTCCTCTGCAGGGCTCTACAGTGCGCCCATTTCACTCGCATTTCGAGTAAATATTTCGTCGCGGCGAACGAGGAAATCAAGACAGTCGCACCTGTGCGAGCGCTTCTGCAGCACAATAAGGAGAACTGCGCACAGACGTGACGTGACGAGTTAAACTTTCTACATGTGTCAAACATTAGGCAAACTCACACTAGGACTTCAGAATCGTGCCCAAGCCTGGAGCCCCTAAAGCGCCTCACGCTTGCCCAGCGAAGAACCGAACCGAGCCCGGGCACGATACCTCCGACCACAAGACGACCCCAGCGCATTTGAGCCCGTGGTGTGGCCGATATCACTGATACGAACAAACTCCGCTTCAAAACACACCCACACCCCTTAAACGAGGAGCGGCACCGCAGCAGGACCCACACCTGTCCCACTCACAGACACCCCCACACCGCTGGACTTCCTTCTCCGCTAAAGCGATGGTTTTGTCTTGGTCTTTTCTCGGACTCGAGCGCATTTGGACTCGGTCTCGGCACGGACTCAAGGTCTGAATACTGAGTGCGGTCATATTTGGCAATAAACTTGCACCGGTGTGCGGGACCTGTGCGCTGGAGCCCGCGCAGCCTCGTGTACCAGTGTGTATCACAGGGCAGGTTAAACATCCCACCTGTCCATCCGCCTCACATCAAATACGACAACATTAATTTTATGTCAGTGTCCGCACAGAGCAGAGCTACGGCACAGAGCAGGCGACATGGGGGCTGAAGTTTGCCTAAGAAAATGCCAAATAAATGTGTTTGTCACAATGTGCGCTTGGTTTAGTAAATGTGCAGAGGCTAAAAACCACTGTAAAACCACTAAGAGAATGTAACTCCAGTTATAAATTTGAAAATACAGGTTTAAAAATCCTGCACACTTTTTACACTTTGAAGCAGTTTTGTGTAAAGAGCCAGTGGAAGTTCTCTTAAAGAAGAGGTTCTTAAACTGTGGGTGAGGGTCCAAAAAGGGCCACAGAGTGTTTCAGTGCAGTACAGTTTGTTTGGCTTATTTTAAGTCTAAATATTAATCAGATAAAATGAAGATATATTTATAAAAACATTGCGATCATGCAGGAAAAGTACAGTCATAATTCTTTTTGTTTTTTTGTATTAAATTTATTCAGTGTTGGTGTTGGTGTGCGTAAGTTCTGGACTGTAATAATCATTCAAAACGAAAACCTATTTGTGCCCCCATTTTTTTCTGTGCTCCTAAAATTTTTGACTTAGGGGCACATGTGCTCCTGAAAAAAAGTTAGCATAGAGCCCTGCCCATCTGGACTATTCTTTGTAGCCCAGAGATGCCTGAGGTCTCTGTGGCGCAATCGGGTAGCACCTTCGGCTGTTAAGTTTAAAGGTTGGTGGGAGCCCACCCGGGAGGAGGACTGCCCCTGTTCTCGCTGTTGAGCCGACATCATCTGCTGTGTGTCCTCTTTGCAGAAATGGGCAGAAAACAAATCCGCTGGACACAGGTGTCAGTCTCCTGCTTCTCACGCTGCACATGCTCACTCACCTACCTCAGGCCTTAAGGCACGGTCTGATTTTTAAGCACTCCACAAACTGACCCCAACTGCTAGCTTGATGGCAACTTAAAAAAAAACAGTGTTAGGCCCATTGCGGGTGTGGCCGGAGCAAATTGTGAGCATGTGCTTTCCATCTCTGTAAAACAGTGAACAGAGAAAAGGACCTTACATTTCACAACTGCCGATAGGCTCACGCTGACTTTTCAGTTGCCAGAAGCTAATCGCATTTCGTCAGTGTTGGCACTCAATATTGTAGCTGCACTCGTCAGGTCGCTTTGGTTTGTGTTCTGCAGAGCATGCCAGATATTGATCAAACAAGCCGATATCGTAGCAGTGCAACAGCCAGACTTTTGATCTACCTACAAGATGCCGTGGTCCCCTCTGCACTATTCTTTGAAGCCGACAGGAGCGCCATCGCTGCGCAGTCTACTTTGTAAGAAGTACTGGCCGAAAAAAACGTCGTATTTTTTTGTCTACGGCTCCTCGTTAGTATAGTGGTGAGTATCCCCGCCTGTCACGCGGGAGGCCCGGGTTCGATTCCCGACGGGGAGGTAAAATACATTTTAAAGCCTTTGAAATCCTGATTTGAGCCTATGCCCTTTACCATCCAAAGCGAAAATGCAGCTTTGTGTGCATTGGTGGTTCAGTGGTAGAATTCTCGCCTGCCACGCGGGAGGCCCGGGTTCGATTCCCGGCCAATGCATTGGTCCTTCTTATGCAGCCCCGCCCATTTGGGGCAAGTTTGGTGGAATGACGATTTCACCTTGATAGGCACGAGAATTTGCGGCGTGTGCAGTCTCTGTGGCGCAATCGGTTAGCGCGTTCGGCTGTTAACCGAAAGGTTGGTGGTTCGAGCCCACCCAGGGACGCAGGCTTATTTTCAGGACTGTCTGACTGCTGTTCTAGTCGTGGAGGGAAATCATCTGCTGTGTGTCCTCTTTGCAAAAACAGGCTGAGTAGAAATCAGTTGACATAGGTGTTGGTTTCCTGTGTACGATGTGCCGTCTCCTTGCTCCACCTACCTTGTGCTTACAGTTGCTGTTTGCTTTATGAGCACTCCACAAACTGTAATGGTTTGAGGTCACAACTTTGATCCCAACTGCTAGCTTGATGGGAACTTCAAAGACCCATCAGTGTTAACCCACTTGCAGGTGTGGCCGGAGCAAATTATGTGTACGTGCTTTGCATCTCTGTAAAACTGTGAAAAGAGAAAAGGGGTGTACATTTCACAGCTGCTGACAGGCTCACACTGACTTTTCAGTCGCCACAAGCTAACCGCTTTTCTTCAGTGTTGGTAATCAATATTGTAGCTGCACTTGTCAGGTCGCTTTGGTTTGTATTCTGCAGAGCATGCCAGATATTGAGCAAACAAACCGATATGGTAGCAGTGCAACAGCCAGACTTTTGATCTAGCTACAAGATGCCGTGTCCCTCTGCAGGGCTCTACAGTGCGCCCATTTCACTCGCATTTCGAGTAAATATTTCGTCAGTGCGAACGAGGAAATCAAGACAGTCGCACCTGTGCGAGCGCTTCTGCAGCACAATAAGGAGAACTGCGCACAGACGTGACGTGACGAGTTAAACTTTCTACATGTGTCAAACATTAGGGGCAAACTCACACTAGGACTTCAGAATCGTGCCCAAGCCTGAGCCCCTAAAGCGCCTCACGCTTGCCCAGCGAAGAACCGAACCGAGCCCGGGCACGATACCTCCGACCGCAAGACGACCCCAGCGCATGAGCCCGTGGTGTGGCCGATATCACTGATACGAACAAACTCCGCTTCAAAACACACCCACACCCCCTTAAACGAGGAGCGGCACCGCAGCAGGACCCACACCTGTCCCACTCACAGACACCCCCACACCGCTGGACTTCCTTCTCCGCTAAAGCGATGGTTTTGTCTTGGTCTTTTCTCGGACTCGAGCGCATTTGGACTCGGTCTCGTCACGGACTCAAGGTCTGAATACTGAGTGCGGTCATATTTGGCAATAAACTTGCACCGGTGTGCGGGACCTGTGCGCTGGAGCCCGCGCAGCCTCGTGTACCAGTGTGTATCACAGGGCAGGTTAAACATCCCACCTGTCCATCCGCCTCACATCAAATACGACAACATTAATTTTATGTCAGTGTCCGCACAGAGCAGAGCTACGGCACAGAGCAGGCGACATGGGGGCTGAAGTTTGCCTAAGAAAATGCCAAATAAATGTGTTTGTCACAATGTGCGTTTGGTTTAGTAAATGTGCAGAGGCTAAAAACCACTGTAAAACCACTAAGAGAATGTAACTCCAGTTATAAATTTGAAAATACAGGTTTAAAAATCCTGCACACTTTTTACACTTTGAAGCAGTTTTGTGTAAAGAGCCAGTGGAAGTTCTCTTAAAGAAGAGGTTCTTAAACTGTGGGTGAGGGTCCAAAAAGGGCCACAGAGTGTTTCAGTGCAGTACAGTTTGTTTGGCTTATTTTAAGTCTAAATATTAATCAGATAAAATGAAGATATATTTATAAAAACATTGCGATCATGCAGGAAAAGTACAGTCATAATTCTTTTTTGTTTTTTTGCATTAAATTTATTCAGTGTTGGTGTTGGTGTGCGTAAGTTCTGCACTGTAATAATCATTCAAAACGAAAACCTACTTGTGCCCCCATTTTTTTCCCTGTGCTCCTAAAATTTTTGACTTAGGGGCACATGTGCTCCTGAAAAAAGTTAGCATAGAGCCCTGCCCATCTGGACTATTCTTTGTAGCCCAGAGATGCCTGAGGTCTCTGTGGCGCAATCGGGTAGCACCTTCGGCTGTTGTTTAAAGGTTGGTGGGAGCCCACCCGGGGAGGAGGACTGCCCCTGTTCTCGCTGTTGAGCGACATCATCTGCTGTGTGTCCTCTTTGCAGAAATGGGCAGAAAACAAATCCGTTGACACAGGTGTCAGTCTCCTGCTTCTCACGCTGCACATGCTCACTCACCTACCTCAGGCCTTAAGGCACGGTCTGATTTTTAAGCACTCCACAAACTGACCCCAACTGCTAGCTTGATGGCAACTTAAAAAAAAAAAAAAAAAAACAGTGTTAGGCCCATTGCGGGTGTGGCCGGAGCAAATTGTGAGCATGTGCTTTCCATCTCTGTAAAACAGTGAACAGAGAAAAGGACCTTACATTTCACAACTGCCGATAGGCTCACGCTGACTTTTCAGTTGCCAGAAGCTAATCGCATTTCGTCAGTGTTGGCACTCAATATTGTAGCTGCACTCGTCAGGTCGCTTTGGTTTGTGTTCTGCAGAGCATGCCAGATATTGATCAAACAAGCCGATATCGTAGCAGTGCAACAGCCAGACTTTTGATCTACCTACAAGATGCCGTGTCCCCTCTGCACTATTCTTTGAAGCCGACTGGAGCTGCCATCGTCTGAGCAGACTACTTTGTCAGAAGTACTGGCCGAAAAAAAAGACGTATTTTTTTGTCTACTGCTCATCGTTAGTATAGTGGTGAGTATCCCCGCCTGTCACGCGGAGACCGGGTTCTGATTCTCGACGGGAGGTAAAATACATTTTAAAGCCTTTGAAATCCTGATTTGAGCCTATGCCCTTTACCATCCAAAGCGAAAATGCAGCTTTGTGTGCATTGGTGGTTCAGTGGTAGAATTCTCGACTTCCACGCGGGAGGCCCGTGTTCGATTCCCGGCCAATGCATTGGTCCTTCTTATGCTGCCTGCCCATTTGGGGCAAGTTTGGTGGAATGACGATTTCACCTTGATAGGCACGAGAATTTGCGGCGTGTGCAGTCTCTGTGGCGCAATCGGTTAGCGCTCGGCTGTTAACCGAAAGGTTGGTGGTTCGAGCCCACCCAGGGACGAGGCTTATTTTCAGGACTGTCTGACTGCTGTTCTAGTCGTGGAGGGAAATCATCTGCTGTGTGTCCTCTTTGCAAAAACAGGCTGAGTAGAAATCAGTTGACATAGGTGTTGGTTTCCTGTGTACGATGTGCCGACTCCTTGCTCCACCTACCTTGTGCTTACAGTTGCTGTTTGCTTTATGAGCACTCCACAAACTGTAATGGTTTGAGGTCACAACTTTGATCCCAACTGCTAGCTTGATGGGAACTTCAAAGACCCATCAGTGTTAACCCACTTGCAGGTGTGGCCGGAGCAAATTATGTGTACGTGCTTTGCATCTCTGTAAAACTGTGAAAAGAGAAAAGGGGTGTACATTTCACAGCTGCTGACAGGCTCACACTGACTTTTCAGTCGCCACAAGCTAACCGCTTTTCTTCAGTGTTGGTAATCAATATTGTAGCTGCACTTGTCAGGTCGCTTTGGTTTGTATTCTGCAGAGCATGCCAGATATTGAGCAAACAAACCGATATGGTAGCAGTGCAACAGCCAGACTTTTGATCTAGCTACAAGATGCCGTGGTCCTCTGCAGGGCTCTACAGTGCGCCCATTTCACTCGCATTTCGAGTAAATATTTCGTCGTGCGAACGAGGAAATCAAGACAGTCGCACCTGTGCGAGCGCTTCTGCAGCACAATAAGGAGAACTGCGCACAGACGTGACGTGACGAGTTAAACTTTCTACATGTGTCAAACATTAGGGGCAAACTCACACTAGGACTTCAGAATCGTGCCCAAGCCTGGAGCCCCTAAAGCGCCTCACGCTTGCCCAGCGCGAGCGCAACCGAACCGAGCCCGGGCACGATAACTCCGACCGCACAAGACGACCCCAGCGCATTTGTGCCCGTGGTGTGGCCGATATCACTGATACGAACAAACTCCGCTTCAAAACACACCCACACCCCCTTAAACGAGGAGCGGCACCGCAGCAGGACCCACACCTGTCCCACTCACAGACACCCCCACACCGCTGGACTTCCTTCTCCGCTAAAGCGATGGTTTTGTCTTGGTCTTTTCTCGGACTCGAGCGCATTTGGACTCGGTCTCGTCACGGACTCAAGGTCTGAATACTGAGTGCGGTCATATTTGGCAATAAACTTGCACCGGTGTGCGGGACCTGTGCGCTGGAGCCCGCGCAGCCTCGTGTACCAGTGTGTATCACAGGGCAGGTTAAACATCCCACCTGTCCATCCGCCTCACATCAAATACGACAACATTAATTTTATGTCAGTGTCCGCACAGAGCAGAGCTACGGCACAGAGCAGGCGACATGGGGGCTGAAGTTTGCCTAAGAAAATGCCAAATAAATGTGTTTGTCACAATGTGCGTTTGGTTTAGTAAATGTGCAGAGGCTAAAAACCACTGTAAAACCACTAAGAGAATGTAACTCCAGTTATAAATTTGAAAATACAGGTTTAAAAATCCTGCACACTTTTTACACTTTGAAGCAGTTTTGTGTAAAGAGCCAGTGGAAGTTCTCTTAAAGAAGAGGTTCTTAAACTGTGGGTGAGGGTCCAAAAAGGGCCACAGAGTGTTTCAGTGCAGTACAGTTTGTTTGGCTTATTTTAAGTCTAAATATTAATCAGATAAAATGAAGATATATTTATAAAAACATTGCGATCATGCAGGAAAAGTACAGTCATAATTCTTTTTTGTTTTTTTTGTATTAAATTTATTCAGTGTTGGTGTTGGTGTGCGTAAGTTCTGGACTGTAATAATCATTCAAAACGAAAACCTATTTGTGCCCCCATTTTTTTTTCTGTGCTCCTAAAATTTTTGACTTAGGGGCACATGTGCTCCTGAAAAAAAAAAAGTTAGCATAGAGCCCTGCCCATCTGGACTATTCTTTGTAGCCCAGAGATGCCTGAGGTCTCTGTGGCGCAATCGGGTAGCACCTTCGGCTGTTAAGCGAAAGGTTGGTGGGAGCCCACCCGGGGAGGAGGACTGCCCCTGTTCTCGCTGTTGAGCGACATCATCTGCTGTGTGTCCTCTTTGCAGAAATGGGCAGAAAACAAATCCGTTGACACAGGTGTCAGTCTCCTGCTTCTCACGCTGCACATGCTCACTCACCTACCTCAGGCCTTAAGGCTAGGGATGGGCGAAATGAAATGAGATCTTGAGGTCTGCACTGAACAAAAATGGGCGTTCCCATTAAGGTCTCAAAATGAGGCGTGCATCTTGAACAAGGCAGTCACGTGATGAGATCTCATTCAGAGGTGGTGACGTCAGAGTGGTTCACCCACCTCCAGCGCTTATAAGCATTTTCAATTTGCGGCGGCACTTGTGGTGTTGTCGGCGTTTGTAGGAGTTAGCGAGTCAGTGAGTCAGCGAGTTAGAAAGTTAGTGGTAGTAGTAGAAACAAGAACGGTCTTGATTGCCTTGAGACGTAAGCAATAGTAAATGTTTAAATATTCAAAGTGCATTTGGGGTCTGGGTTGGACTAAAGTGTTTTTTGTTACAACTCACATATTGAACTCTGGCACTCTTGAGATGAGCACCTTGCTATTTTCAATACAGTTTAGTGTGCCAATAAATCAAATCCGTTTACAGACCAAAACAAAAATGTTGTACCCGACCCTTTATAAACTGGCCAAAAGTTTCCTGTGCTCCCCAGCATCCTCAGTCCCATGTGAGAGAGTATTCTCCAAGGCTGGAGACATTCTTTCAAAAAAAAGAAACCGCCTCGGCCCTAAAACCCTGGAAAAAATTGTATTTCTAAATAAAAATCAATGAAAGAGATATTTGTGTGACATAGTTTATTTTTTTTATACAGTCCTTTACAAATAACCAATGTGTTAGTTCAAACAATGTAGACGAAAAACACAGCACAATTTGGTTGTAATGTGTGCAAAGTAACAGCAGGTGGGAGCGAAGTGAGATCTCATTACTGAATCACATTTTGAATCACTTGGCTGTAAGGTCTCATCATCTCATGCGACCTCATTTTGCCCATCCCTACTTAAGGCACGGTCTGATTTTTAAGCACTCCACAAACTGACCCCAACTGCTAGCTTGATGGCAACTTAAAAAAAAAAAAAAACAGTGTTAGGCCCATTGCGGGTGTGGCCGGAGCAAATTGTGAGCATGTGCTTTCCATCTCTGTAAAACAGTGAACAGAGAAAAGGACCTTACATTTCACAACTGCCGATAGGCTCACGCTGACTTTTCAGTTGCCAGAAGCTAATCGCATTTCGTCAGTGTTGGCACTCAATATTGTAGCTGCACTCGTCAGGTCGCTTTGGTTTGTGTTCTGCAGAGCATGCCAGATATTGATCAAACAAGCCGATATCGTAGCAGTGCAACAGCCAGACTTTTGATCTACCTACAAGATGCCGTGTCCCCTCTGCACTATTCTTTGAAGCCGACAGGAGCGGCCATCGTCTGCGCAGTCTACTTTGTAAGAAGTACTGGCCGAAAAAAACGTCGTATTTTTTTGTCTACGGCTCCTCGTTAGTATAGTGGTGAGTATCCCCGCCTGTCACGCGGGAGACCGGGGTTCGATTCCCCGACGGGGAGGTAAAATACATTTTAAAGCCTTTGAAATCCTGATTTGAGCCTATGCCCTTTTACCATCCAAAGCGAAAATGCAGCTTTGTGTGCATTGGTGGTTCAGTGGTAGAATTCTCGCCTGCCACGCGGGAGGCCCGGGTTCGATTCCCGGCCAATGCATTGGTCCTTCTTATGCAGCCGGCCCATTTGGGGCAAGTTTGGTGGAATGACGATATCACCTTGATAGGCACGAGAATTTGCGGCGTGTGCAGTCTCTGTGGCGCAATCGGTTAGCGCGTTCGGCTGTTAACCGAAAGGTTGGTGGTTCGAGCCCACCCAGGACGAGGCTTATTTTCAGGACTGTCTGACTGCTGTTCTAGTCGTGGAGGGAAATCATCTGCTGTGTGTCCTCTTTGCAAAAACAGGCTGAGTAGAAATCAGTTGACAGAGGTGTTGGTTTCCTGTGTACGATGTGCCGTCTCCTTGCTCCACCTACCTTGTGCTTACAGTTGCTGTTTGCTTTATGAGCACTCCACAAACTGTAATGGTTTGAGGTCACAACTTTGATCCCAACTGCTAGCTTGATGGGAACTTCAAAGACCCATCAGTGTTAACCCACTTGCAGGTGTGGCCGGAGCAAATTATGTGTACGTGCTTTGCATCTCTGTAAAACTGTGAAAAGAGAAAAGGGGTGTACATTTCACAGCTGCTGACAGGCTCACACTGACTTTTCAGTCGCCACAAGCTAACCGCTTTTCTTCAGTGTTGGTAATCAATATTGTAGCTGCACTTGTCAGGTCGCTTTGGTTTGTATTCTGCAGAGCATGCCAGATATTGAGCAAACAAACCGATATGGTAGCAGTGCAACAGCCAGACTTTTGATCTAGCTACAAGATGCCGTGTCCCCTCTGCAGGGCTCTACAGTGCGCCCATTTCACTCGCATTTCGAGTAAATATTTCGTCGTGCGAACGAGGAAATCAAGACAGTCGCACCTGTGCGAGCGCTTCTGCAGCACAATAAGGAGAACTGCGCACAGACGTGACGTGACGAGTTAAACTTTCTACATGTGTCAAACATTAGGGGCAAACTCACACTAGGACTTCAGAATCGTGCCCAAGCCTGGAGCCCCTAAAGCGCCTCACGCTTGCCCAGCGCGAGCGCAACCGAACCGAGCCCGGGCACGATACCTCCGACCGCGCCACGACCCCAGCGTCTGAGCTCCGTGTGTGGCCGATATCACTGATACGAACAAACTCCGCTTCAAAACACACCCACACCCCCTTAAACGAGGAGCGGCACCGCAGCAGGACCCACACCTGTCCCACTCACAGACACCCCCACACCGCTGGACTTCCTTCTCCGCTAAAGCGATGGTTTTGTCTTGGTCTTTTCTCGGACTCGAGCGCATTTGGACTCGGTCTCGTCACGGACTCAAGGTCTGAATACTGAGTGCGGTCATATTTGGCAATAAACTTGCACCGGTGTGCGGGACCTGTGCGCTGGAGCCCGCGCAGCCTCGTGTACCAGCGTGTATCACAGGGCAGGTTAAACATCCCACCTGTCCATCCGCCTCACATCAAATATGACAATATTAATTTTATGTCAGTGTCCGCACAGAGCAGAGCTACGGCACAGAGCAGGCGACATGTGGGCTGAAGTTTGCCTAAGAAAATGAAAAATAAATGTGTTTGTCACAATGTGCGTTTGGTTTAGTAAATGTGCAGAGGCTAAAAACCACTGTAAAACCACTAAGAGAATGTAACTCCAGTTATGAATTTGAAAATACAGGTTTAAAAATCCTGCACACTTTTTACACTTTGAAGCAGTTTTGTGTAAAGAGCCAGTGGAAGTTCTCTTAAAGAAGAGGTTCTTAAAATGTGGGTGAGGGTCCAAAAAGGGCCACAGAGTGTTTCAGTACAGTACAGTTTGTTTGGCCATTTTTTTTTCTGTGCTCCTAAAATTTTTAACTTAGGGGCACATGTGCTCCTGAAAAAAAAAGTTAGCGTAGAGCCCTGCCCCTCTGGACTATTCTTTGTAGCCCAGAGATGCCTGAGGTCTCTGTGGCGCAATCGGGTAGCACCTTCGGCTGTTAAACGAAAGGTTGGTGGGAGCCCACCCAGGGAGGAGGACTGCCACTGTTCTCGCTGTTGAGCGACATCATCTGCTGTGTGTCCTCTTTGCAAAAACAGGCTGAGTAGAAATCAGTTGACATAGGTGTTGGTTTCCTGTGTACGATGTGCCGTCTCCTTGCTCCACCTACCTTGTGCTTACAGTTGCTGTTTGCTTTATGAGCACTCCACAAACTGTAATGGTTTGAGGTCACAACTTTGATCCCAACTGCTAGCTTGATGGGAACTTCAAAGACCCATCAGTGTTAACCCACTTGCAGGTGTGGCCGGAGCAAATTATGTGTACGTGCTTTGCATCTCTGTAAAACTGTGAAAAGAGAAAAGGGGTGTACATTTCACAGCTGCTGACAGGCTCACACTGACTTTTCAGTCGCCACAAGCTAACCGCTTTTCTTCAGTGTTGGTAATCAATATTGTAGCTGCACTTGTCAGGTCGCTTTGGTTTGTATTCTGCAGAGCATGCCAGATATTGAGCAAACAAACCGATATGGTAGCAGTGCAACAGCCAGACTTTTGATCTAGCTACAAGATGCCGTGTCCCCTCTGCAGGGCTCTACAGTGCGCCCATTTCACTCGCATTTCGATAAATATTTTGTCGTGCGAACGAGGAAATCAAGACAGTCGCACCTGTGCGAGCGCTTCTGCAGCACAATAAGGAGAACTGCGCACAGACGTGACGTGACGAGTTAAACTTTCTACATGTGTCAAACATTAGGGGCAAACTCACACTAGGACTTCAGAATCGTGCCCAAGCCTGGAGCCCCTAAAGCGCCTCACGCTTGCCCAGCGCGAGCGCAACCGAACCGAGCCCGGGCACGATACCTCCGACCGCGCACGACCCCAGCGCACGAGCCCGTGTGTGTGGCCGATATCACTGATACGAACAAACTCCGCTTCAAAACACACCCACACCCCCTTAAACGAGGAGCGGCACCGCAGCAGGACCCACACCTGTCCCACTCACAGACACCCCCACACCGCTGGACTTCCTTCTCCGCTAAAGCGATGGTTTTGTCTTGGTCTTTTCTCGGACTCGAGCGCATTTGGACTCGGTCTCGTCACGGACTCAAGGTCTGAATACTGAGTGCGGTCATATTTGGCAATAAACTTGCACCGGTGTGCGGGACCTGTGCGCTGGAGCCCGCGCAGCCTCGTGTACCAGTGTGTATCACAGGGCAGGTTAAACATCCCACCTGTCCATCCGCCTCACATCAAATACGACAACATTAATTTTATGTCAGTGTCCGCACAGAGCAGAGCTACGGC
>CM068359.1:3167372-3187372 GCA_034769755.1 Odontamblyopus lacepedii | reverse complement strand
CTCGGTGGAGAATCTGACTGTGTGTGAGTCTGTGAAGGCAACAAACTAGTGCAGTGATGGGGGCAAGTTCTGAACTAGTGCAGTGATGGGGGCAAGTTCTGAACTAGTGTAGTGATGGGGCAAGTTCTGAACTAGTGTAGTGATGGGGGCAAGTTCTGAACTAGTGCAGTGATGGGGGCAAGTTCTGAACTAGTGCAGTGATGGGGCAAGTTCTGAACTAGTGTAGTGATGGGGGCAAGTTCTGAACTAGTGCAGTGATGGGGGCAAGTTCTGAACTAGTGTAGTGATGGGGGCAAGTTCTGAACTAGTGTAGTGATGGGGGCAAGTTCTGAACTAGTGCAGTGATGGGGGCAAGTTCTGAACTAGTGTAGTGATGGGGGCAAGTTCTGAACTAGTGCAGAGATGGGGGCAAGTTCTGAACTAGTGTAGTGATGGGGGCAAGTTCTGAACTAGTGCAGAGATGGGGGCAAGTTCTGAACTAGTGCAGAGATGGGGGCAAGTTCTGAACTAGTGTAGTGATGGGGGCAAGTTCTGAACTAGTGCCGTGATGGGGGCAAGTTCTGAACTAGTGCAGTGATGGGGGCAAGTTCTGAACTAGTGCAGAGATGGGGGCAAGTTCTGAACTAGTGTAGTGATGGGGCAAGTTCTGAACTAGTGCAGAGATGGGGGCAAGTTCTGAACTAGTGTAGTGATGGGGCAAGTTCTGAACTAGTGTAGTGATGGGGGCAAGTTCTGAACTAGTGTAGTGATGGGGGCAAGTTCTGAACTAGTGCAGTGATGGGGGCAAGTTCTGAACTAGTGTAGTGATGGGGGCAAGTTCTGAACTAGTGCAGTGATGGGGGCAAGTTCTGAACTAGTGTAGTGATGGGGGCAAGTTCTGAACTTCCACGTAAAACACCAATTTCCTTCACACTGAAGAAACTTAACACCACTTTAACCCATCTGACAACAGCCACGAGTCTAACAAACCAAACGCTCTGCCTGGTTCACTCATTAGTGTCTGGAAACGTTACACAACGTGATACACGCAGACCCCGCCCCCTTATACACCCAGAGTGCATTGTGTTTTGTGTGTTTCAGGTATGAGTGAGGACGGGCTGTTTTGTGTGTTTGATTGTGTTTTTTGTGCATTTGATTTGATGTTTTGTGCGTTTGATTTGATATTTTGTGTGTTTTGTGCGTTTGGCTGTATATTCTGTGTGTTTGATTGTATATTTTGTGCGTTTGATTGTATATTTTGTGTTTGATTGTATATTTTGTGTTTGATTGTATATTTTGTGTTTGATTGTATATTTTGTGTGTTTGATTGTATATTTTGTTTTTTGTGTGTTTGATTGTATATTTTGTGTGTTTTTGTGTGTTTGATTGTATTTTTTGTGTGTTTGATTGTATATTTTGTGTTTGATTGTATATTTTGTGTGTTTGATTGTATATTTTGTGCGTTTGATTGTATATTTTGTGTTTGATTGTATATTTTGTGTTTGATTGTATATTTTGTGCGTTTGATTGTATATTTTGTGTTTGATTGTATATTTTGTGTGTTTGATTGTATATTTTGTGCGTTTGATTGTATATTTTGTGCGTTTGATTGTATATTTTGTGCGTTTGATTGTATATTTTGTGTGTTTTGTGCGTTTGAATGTATATTTTGTGTTTGATTGTATATTTTGTGTTTGATTGTATATTTTGTGCGTTTGATTGTATATTGTGTGCGTTTGATTGTATATTTTGTGTTCGATTGTATATTTTGTGCGTTTGATTGTATATTTTGTGCGTTTGATTGTATATTTTGTGCGTTTGATTGTATATTTTGTGTGTTTGATTGTATATTTTGTGCGTTTGATTGTATATTTTGTGCGTTTGATTGTATATTTTGTGTTTGATTGTATATTTTGTGCGTTTGATTGTATATTTTGTGCGTTTGATTGTATATTTTGTGCGTTTGATTGTATATTTTGTGTGTTTTTGTGTGTTTGATTGTATATTTTGTGTTTGATTGTATATTTTGTGTTTGATTGTATATTTTGTGCGTTTGATTGTATATTTTGTGCGTTTGATTGTATATTTTGTGTTTGATTGTATATTTTGTGCGTTTGATTGTATATTTTGTGTTTGATTGTATATTTTGTGCGTTTGATTGTATATTTTGTGTTTGATTGTATATTTTGTGTTTGATTGTATATTTTGTGCGTTTGATTGTATATTTTGTGCGTTTGATTGTATATTTTGTGTTTGATTGTATATTTTGTGTGTTTGATTGTATATTTTGTGCGTTTGATTGTATATTTTGTGCGTTTGATTGTATATTTTGTGTTTGATTGTATATTTTGTGCGTTTGATTGTATATTTTGTGTGTTTTGTGCGTTTGAATGTATATTTTGTGTTTGATTGTATATTTTGTGTTTGATTGTATATTTTGTGTGTTTGATTGTATATTTTGTGCGTTTGATTGTATATTTTGTGTTTGATTGTATATTTTGTGTTTGATTGTATATTTTGTGCGTTTGATTGTATATTTTGTGCGTTTGATTGTATATTTTGTGCGTTTGATTGTATATTTTGTGTGTTTTGTGCGTTTCAGGTATGAGCTGAGCGAGGACGGCCTGTCCAAACCGCCGCTGTTGTAGACGTCGCTCGACCGGCACCTTTAACTTCCATTATTCACACACAAACATGTACCCATCACAGTCGCCTCCCCTTTAAGATGCCGCGCTTAAAGGGACGGGCGCGGAGGCCGTTTTTTTTACTTTATTGTTTTTATCGACACATTTGTACAGACAGAGTTTGGTGTCACATTCTTTAAACTTTTACGATTCCAAAGACGGTGAAACATGCCAAAGAAATCACAAGTATTTCACAGATTTTTTTAAACTTTTTTTTTTTTTTTTTTTAGCTTTAAAGCTGCTCTGAGTCACTTTTCAGCTGGTGCCTCTTTTGCTTGTCGCCATGGAGATGTTAGTCCTGGAATGTCCCACAGTATTATGTAAACAAATCTATTTTCTGCTTTAAATAACTGAAGAAAAATCCTCGAAAACACAAATTCTTCTTCCTGTGAAAGACCTGGTTTAGACCTGGTTTAGACCTGGTTTAGTCCTGGTTTAGTCCTGGTTTAGTCCTGGTTTAGTCCTGGTTTAGACCTGGTTTAGTCCTGGTTTAGTCCTGGTTTAGACCTGGTTTAGACCTGGTTTAGACCTGGTTTAGTCCTGGTTTAGACCTGGTTTAGTCCTGGTTTAGACCTGGTTTAGTCCTGGTTTAGTCCTGGTTTAGTCCTGGTTTAGACCTGGTTTAGACCTGGTTTAGTCCTGGTTTAGTCCTGGTTTAGACCTGGTTTAGACCTGGTTTAGACCTGGTTTAGTCCTGGTTTAGTCCTGGTTTAGTCCTGGTTTAGTCCTGGTTTAGACCTGGTTTAGTCCTGGTTTAGTCCTGGTTTAGTCCTGGTTTAGACCTGGTTTAGACCTGGTTTAGACCTGGTTTAGACCTGGTTTAGTCCTGGTTTAGACCTGGTTTAGTCCTGGTTTAGACCTGGTTTAGTCCTGGTTTAGTCCTGGTTTAGACCTGGTTTAGTCCTGGTTTAGACCTGGTTTAGTCCTGGTTTAGTCCTGGTTTAGTCCTGGTTTAGACCTGGTTTAGACCTGGTTTAGACCTGGTTTAGACCTGGTTTAGTCCTGGTTTAGACCTGGTTTAGTCCTGGTTTAGACCTGGTTTAGTCCTGGTTTAGTCCTGGTTTAGACCTGGTTTAGTCCTGGTTTAGACCTGGTTTAGACCTGGTTTAGTCCTGGTTTAGATTATGTAAACAAATCTATTTTCTGCTTTAAATAAGTGAGGAAAAATCCTGTAAAACACACATTCTTCCTGTGAAAGGCCTCGCCGCTCCACAGCTCTGACCAGTAACCTGCTTGTCTCCGTGGTGATAAGAGAAATGCTAAACAGTGGGACGTCCCAGGCAAAGCAACGACTCCAGAAATGTGACGTAGTGCAGCTTTAACGTTTAATACAAACGATTAACGCAAAACGACGATTTTAAGGATTTAAAATGACACGAATTCTGAATCTGAAGTCGTTTCGTAATTGTCAATATTTATTTTTCTATCATTCAGAATTTTAATTAATATCATTATCTACGTTTTTTTAATTGTTTTGATCAATTTTGTAATTTATTTCCATTATTTTTTTTTTGTTTCTGCCAGTTAACTGTTTTCTAAAATTATATTATAAGCGTCAATTTTCAACCGTTTAAAACAATTTCTTTATAAAACCCCAATTTCAGGCAGTTTTTCCCCAACATTTCCTTTGGCAGAAAACTCAAATTTAATGTGGTAAAAAACAAGCTACAAATATTTAAAACCAGAATCAGATTTTGAGAAAATATATGAATCTGTCAGATGCACTTTTAAGAACTTGTATCATGTTTTGTGTCATTTTAGCTCGACGTTTTTGCAGCGGGAACGTTCGTTTTAACGTAGAATCGTGTCCATCCCGAGGCTCCAGGACCTGCGGGAAGTCGCCCCATGAAACTCAAACCTGCACGAAAACTCCGTCCATCGTTTGTGCTGCAAAAAGTTTTGTTTGTGTGATTCTGGTTCTTCAGATATTCACAGTTTTATTTTGGTCGATGACGTCGTCCAGAACCTCAGAATGTGAAACAGCCTCAAAACAGGAAGAAAATGATGTCAAACGTTTGTATTTGGTTTGTGCTGTTTTGTGCTGTGACAGTTTCATTTGTGTGAGTTTATTTCTAAAATTATTCATTATTATTTCTGTGGTAATAATGACTTTTCCTCAGCCTCAGGTCGTTTCTCTTCTCTAGTTTTGTGGAGTTTGTCTCCGTCAGCTGAGCAGAAATGACGTCCTATAATTACCACAGAAATAATAATGAATAATTTTAGAAATAAACTCACACAAATGAAACTGTCACAGCACAAAACAGCACAAACCAAATACAAACGTTTTCTGTCATTTTCTTCTGTTTTGAGGCTGTTTCACATTCTGAGGTTCTGGACGACGTCATCGACCAAAATAAAACTGTGAATATCTGAAGAACCAGAATCACACAAACAAAACTTTTTGCAGCACAAACGACTGACACAGTTTTTGTGCAGGTTTGAGTTTGATGAGGCGACTTCTCGCCGGAGGCTCCGGGGCTGTTTCTGCACCTTTGTGTCTTGCGGGTCTTGTACCGGCACAAACAGCCTCTGCCGAACCTTCACTTCCACATTTTTACACCATTTTTACTTCATTGTTTCCTGTGAAATCCTCTCAGAACGGTATTATCTCGTGTATTTTGTACCTTGTTTCCGTCCTTGTTTTACATTAGTTGGGATCCTGAGTCGGAGCGGCGGGTTCTGTTTGCACTAGGAGGCGCTGGAGAGCGTCGTGTTTGGAGCCGGAGGAGAGTTCGATTCTCACAAACTCCACATGAGCCAAAACAACATGACCACAGACCGGGTTTAGACCTGGTTTAGACCTGGTCCGGTCCTGGTCCGGCCCTGGTCCGGTCCTGGTCCGGTCCTGGTCCGGTCCTGGTCCGGTCCTGGTCCGGTCCTGGTCCGGTCCTGGTCCGGTCCTGGTCCGGTCCTGGTCATAATGTTTTGGCTCCTGGTTTTACACATTTGTGGTTTTCAGGATCCGTATCGTCCGTCATGACCTGTTTTATAATCACACGTTTGTTCGTATAAATTCTCGCCTCTAAACTCTGGGCGTTTGTGTAAATCCCGTCGTCCTGAGCAGAGACGAGGGACGTGGAGCTTCTGTTCGTCTGAAACGCTGTAACGTGTCGACCTTCACACACATTCAGTAGAAATAGAATAACGCAGAATCACATCAATGTGTCTGGAGTCGTGTTTGTGGCGCAGCTTCGCCTCGTTTAAACGTGTGCCTTAAACTGACAAACCCAGAGTAATTCCACTGTAAAGTCACTCTGTGGCTTTTAATTGTATTGTAATTGTATTTTAATTGTCTTTTGATTGTATTTTAATTGTATTTTAATTAAAGAGCTTCGTTCGGCTGTGCAACTTCACCCTGTGTCTGTTTATTCCCAACCGGAAAACACGTGTAAAAGGTCCTAAATTACACAGACCTGACTCGTGAGAGGATTAAGTCCTGTTTAGACCAGGTTTAGACCTGGTTTGGAGCTGGTTTAGACCTGGTTTAGACCTGGTTTAGATCTGTGTTAGACCTGGTTTAGTCCAGGGTTAGACCTTGTTTAGACCGGGTTTAGACCTGGTTTAGTCCAGGGTTAGACCTTGTTTAGATCTGGTTTAGACCTTGTTTAGATCTGGTTTAGACTTTGTTTAGACCTGGTTTAGACCAGGTTTAGACTTGGTTTAGATCTAGTTTAGACCAGGTTTAGACCTGGTTTAGACCAGGTTTAGACCTGGTTTAGATCTGTGTTAGATCTGTTTTAGACCGGGTTTAGACCTGGTTTAGACCTGGTTTGGAGCTGGTTTAGACCTGGTTTAGTCCAGGGTTAGACCTGGTTTAGACCTGGTTTGGAGCTGGTTTAGACCTGGTTTAGTCCAGGGTTAGACCTGGTTTAGTCCAGGGTTAGACCTGGTTTAGACCTGGTTTAGTCCTGGTTTAGACCTGGTTTAGTCCAGGGTTAGACCTGGTTTAGTCCTGGTTTAGACCTGGTTTAGTCCAGGGTTAGACCTGGTTTAGTCCTGGTTTAGACCTGGTTTAGACCTGGTTTAGTCCAGGTTTAGTCCTGGTTTAGTCCAGGTTTAGTCCTGGTTTAGACCAGGTTTGGTCCTGGTTTAGACCAGGTTTAGACCTGGTTTAGACCAGGTTTAGACCTGGTTTAGTCCTGGTTTAGACCTGGTTTAGTCCAGGTTTAGTCCTGGTTTAGTCCAGGTTTAGTCCTGGTTTAGACCAGGTTTAGACCTGGTTTAGTCCAGGTTTAGTCCTGGTTTAGTCCAGGTTTAGTCCTGGTTTAGACCAGGTTTAGTCCTGGTTTAGTCCAGGTTTAGTCCTGGTTTAGTCCTGGTTTAGTCCAGGTTTAGTCCTGGTTTAGACCAGGTTTAGTCCAGGTTTAGTCCTGGTTTAGACCAGGTTTAGTCCTGGTTTAGACCAGGTTTAGTCCTGGTTTAGTCCTGGTTTAGACCAGGTTTAGTCCTGGTTTAGTCCAGGTTTAGTCCTGGTTTAGACCAGGTTTAGTCCAGGTTTAGACCTGGTTTAGTCCAGGTTTAGTCCTGGTTTAGACCAGGTTTAGTCCTGGTTTAGTCCTGGTTTAGACCTGGTTTAGTCCAGGTTTAGACCTGGTTTAGTCCTGGTTTAGTCCAGGTTTAGACCAGGTTTAGTCCTGGTTTAGTCCTGGTTTAGTCCAGGTTTAGTCCTGGTTTAGTCCTGGTTTAGACCAGGTTTAGTCCTGGTTTATTCCTGGTTTAGTCCAGGTTTAGTCCTGGTTTAGACCAGGTTTAGACCTGGTTTAGTCCAGGTTTAGTCCTGGTTTAGTCCAGGTTTAGTCCTGGTTTAGACCAGGTTTAGTCCTGGTTTAGTCCAGGTTTAGTCCTGGTTTAGACCAGATTTAGTCCTGGTTTAGTCTAGGTTTAGTCCAGGTTTAGTCCTGGTTTAGTCCTGGTTTAGTCCAGGTTTAGTCCTGGTTTAGACCAGGTTTAGTCCTGGTTTAGTCCAGGTTTAGTCCTGGTTTAGACCAGGTTTAGTCCTGGTTTAGTCCAGGTTTAGTCCTGGTTTAGACCAGGTTTAGACCAGGTTTAGTCCAGGTTTAGTCCTGGTTTAGTCCTGGTTTAGTCCTGGTTTAGTCCAGGTTTAGTCCTGGTTTAGTCCAGGTTTAGTCCAGGTTTAGTCCTGGTTTAGACCGGGTTTAGTCCTGGTTTAGTCCAGGTTTAGTCCAGGTTTAGTCCAGGTTTAGTCCTGGTTTAGTCCTGGTTTAGTCCAGGTTTAGTCTTGGTTTAGACCAGTTTTAGTCCTGGTTTAGTCCTGGTTTAGTCCTGGTGTAGACCAGGTTTAGACCAGGTTTAGACCAGGTTTAGACCTGGTTTAGTCCAGGTTTAGTCCTGGTTTAGTCCAGGTTTAGTCCTGGTTTAGACCAGGTTTAGACCTGGTTTAGTCCAGGTTTAGTCCTGGTTTAGTCCAGGTTTAGTCCTGGTTTAGACCAGGTTTAGTCCTGGTTTAGTCCAGGTTTAGTCCTGGTTTAGTCCTGGTTTAGTCCAGGTTTAGTCCTGGTTTAGACCAGGTTTAGTCCTGGTTTAGTCCAGGTTTAGTCCTGGTTTAGACCAGGTTTAGTCCTGGTTTAGACCAGGTTTAGTCCTGGTTTAGTCCTGGTTTAGACCAGATTTAGTCCTGGTTTAGTCCAGGTTTAGTCCTGGTTTAGACCAGGTTTAGTCCAGGTTTAGACCTGGTTTAGTCCAGGTTTAGTCCTGGTTTAGACCAGGTTTAGTCCTGGTTTAGTCCTGGTTTAGACCTGGTTTAGTCCAGGTTTAGACCTGGTTTAGTCCAGGTTTAGACCAGGTTTAGTCCTGGTTTAGTCCTGGTTTAGTCCAGGTTTAGTCCTGGTTTAGTCCTGGTTTAGACCAGGTTTAGTCCTGGTTTATTCCTGGTTTAGTCCAGGTTTAGTCCTGGTTTAGACCAGGTTTAGACCTGGTTTAGTCCAGGTTTAGTCCAGGTTTAGTCCTGGTTTAGTCCAGGTTTAGTCCTGGTTTAGACCAGGTTTAGTCCTGGTTTAGTCCAGGTTTAGTCCTGGTTTAGACCAGATTTAGTCCTGGTTTAGTCTAGGTTTAGTCCAGGTTTAGTCCTGGTTTAGTCCTGGTTTAGTCCAGGTTTAGTCCTGGTTTAGACCAGGTTTAGTCCTGGTTTAGTCCAGGTTTAGTCCTGGTTTAGACCAGGTTTAGTCCTGGTTTAGTCCAGGTTTAGTCCTGGTTTAGACCAGGTTTAGACCAGGTTTAGTCCTGGTTTAGTCCAGGTTTAGTCCTGGTTTAGTCCTGGTTTAGTCCTGGTTTAGTCCAGGTTTAGTCCTGGTTTAGTCCAGGTTTAGTCCAGGTTTAGTCCTGGTTTAGACCGGGTTTAGTCCTGGTTTAGTCCAGGTTTAGTCCAGGTTTAGTCCAGGTTTAGTCCTGGTTTAGTCCTGGTTTAGTCCAGGTTTAGTCTTGGTTTAGACCAGTTTTAGTCCTGGTTTAGTCCTGGTTTAGTCCTGGTGTAGACCAGGTTTAGTCCTGGTTTAGTCCTGGTTTAGTCCTGGTTTAGTCCAGGTTTAGTCCTGGTTTAGACCAGGTTTAGTCTTGGTTTAGACCAGTTTTAGTCCTGGTTTAGTCCTGGTTTAGTCCAGGTTTAGTCCTGGTTTAGACCAGGTTTAGTCCTGGTTTAGTCCTGGTTTAGACCTGGTTTAGTCCAGGTTTAGACCTGGTTTAGTCCTGGTTTAGTCCAGGTTTAGACCAGGTTTAGTCCTGGTTTAGTCCTGGTTTAGTCCTGGTTTAGTCCTGGTTTAGTCCAGGTTTAGTCCAGGTTTAGACCAGGTTTAGACCTGGTTTAGTCCAGGTTTAGTCCTGGTTTAGTCCAGGTTTAGTCCAGGTTTAGTCCTGGTTTAGACCATGTTTAGTCCTGGTTTAGACCATGTTTAGTCCTGGTTTAGTCCAGGTTTAGTCCTGGTTTAGACCAGGTTTAGACCAGGTTTAGTCCTGGTTTAGTCCAGGTTTAGTCCTGGTTTAGTCCTGGTTTAGTCCTGGTTTAGTCCAGGTTTAGTCCAGGTTTAGTCCTGGTTTAGTCCTGGTTTAGTCCAGGTTTAGTCCAGGTTTAGTCCAGGTTTAGTCCTGGTTTAGTCCTGGTTTAGTCCAGGTTTAGTCTTGGTTTAGACCAGTTTTAGTCCTGGTTTAGTCCTGGTTTAGTCCTGGTGTAGACCAGGTTTAGACCAGGTTTAGACCAGTTTTAGTCCTGGTTTAGTCCTGGTTTAGTCCTGGTGTAGACCAGGTTTAGACCAGGTTTAGACCAGGTTTAGTCCTGGTTTAGTCCTGGTTTAGTCCTGGTTTAGACCAGGTTTAGTCTTGGTTTAGACCAGTTTTAGTCCTGGTTTAGTCCTGGTTTAGTCCAGGTTTAGTCCTGGTTTAGACCAGGTTTAGTCTTGGTTTAGACCAGTTTTAGTCCTGGTTTAGTCCTGGTTTAGTCCAGGTTTAGTCCTGGTTTAGACCAGGTTTAGTCTTGGTTTAGACCAGGTTTAGTCCTGGTTTAGTCCTGGTTTAGTCCAGGTTTAGTCCTGGTTTAGTCCAGGTTTAGTCTTGGTTTAGACCAGTTTTAGTCCTGGTTTAGTCCTGGTTTAGTCCTGGTTTAGACCAGGTTTAGACCAGGTTTAGACCAGGTTTAGTCCTGGTTTAGTCCTGGTTTAGTCCTGGTTTAGTCCAGGTTTAGTCCTGGTTTAGACCAGGTTTAGGCTTGGTTTAGACCAGTTTTAGTCCTGGTTTAGTCCTGGTTTAGACCAGGTTTAGACCAGGTTTAGACCAGGTTTAGACCTGGTTTAGTCCTGGTTTAGTCCAGGTTTAGTCTTGGTTTAGACCAGTTTTAGTCCTGGTTTAGTCCTGGTTTAGTCCTGGTTTAGACCAGGTTTAGACCAGGTTTAGACCAGGTTTAGTCCTGGTTTAGTCCTGGTTTAGTCCAGGTTTAGTCCTGGTTTAGACCAGGTTTAGTCTTGGTTTAGACCAGTTTTAGTCCTGGTTTAGTCCTGGTTTAGTCCTGGTTTAGACCAGGTTTAGACCAGGTTTAGACCAGGTTTAGACCAGGTTTAGACCAGGTTTAGTCCTGGTTTAGTCCTGGTTTAGTCCTGGTTTAGTCCAGGTTTAGTTCTGGTTTAGTCCTGGTTTAGTCCTGGTTTAGTCCAGGTTTAGTCCTGGTTTAGTCCTGGTTTAGTCCTGGTTTAGTCCTGGTTTAGTCCAGGTTTAGTCCTGGTTTAGACCAGGTTTAGTCTTGGTTTAGACCAGTTTTAGTCCTGGTTTAGTCCTGGTTTAGACCAGGTTTAGACCAGGTTTAGACCAGGTTTAGTCCTGGTTTAGTCCTGGTTTAGTCCAGGTTTAGTCCTGGTTTAGACCAGGTTTAGTCTTGGTTTAGACCAGTTTTAGTCCTGGTTTAGTCCTGGTTTAGTCCTGGTTTAGACCAGGTTTAGACCAGGTTTAGACCAGGTTTAGACCAGGTTTAGACCAGGTTTAGTCCTGGTTTAGTCCTGGTTTAGTCCTGGTTTAGTCCAGGTTTAGTTCTGGTTTAGTCCTGGTTTAGTCCTGGTTTAGTCCAGGTTTAGTCCTGGTTTAGTCCTGGTTTAGTCCTGGTTTAGTCCTGGTTTAGTCCAGGTTTAGTCCTGGTTTAGACCAGGTTTAGTCTTGGTTTAGACCAGTTTTAGTCCTGGTTTAGTCCTGGTTTAGTCCTGGTTTAGTCCTGGTTTAGTCCAGGTTTAGTCCTGGTTTAGTCCTGGTTTAGTCCAGGTTTAGTTCTGGTTTAGTCCTGGTTTAGTCCTGGTGTAGACCAGGTTTAGACCAGGTTTAGTCCTGGTTTAGACCTGTTTCAGACCTGCCAACAGTAAAAAGAATCATAAACTGTTGTTTGGGTAAAATACAGAAAAGCTTCTTAAATGATTCCGGCTCATCTTGAATCTCTGCAGAATCGTTTCTTTACAAACTCATTTCACAATTTCCTTCTTATCGATCACCCAAAAACCAGGATGTCCCAGTGTTTTATTCTGATTCTGCTCCCCCTCCCCGTGACATCACGAGGTGGAACAGAGCGTTTTGTGCCTGAGAGAAGAGCTCGGTCCAGGGCTCGTCCTCCTGTGGGAGGAAGTCATGAGCGTTTCATCAGTGTTTGTTTTAGTTCCTTTGTAAACGTCAGTCTGAATGTGGAGGCAGCGGTCGGCTCAACATTCAAATCAAATGTTTTTCATATTTTTGTTTCTCAAAATCTGCCACGATGTGCAACACCGACACAGATCAGCCCAGACTCACCGGCTCCAGTGATGAGGACGGAACAGAAACAGCATCTTTGATTCACTGATGGATCATTTCAGTTTGGATTTTTATTTCCTGCGTGGACTCAAACGGGGATCGAGTCATAAAGTGTTTATGCAGCTTTAGCACATTTGTTTCCGTTTTACAGAAACCGCAGCTCTTCTGTCGGACTGAAGGACACGGGTGGATTAGGACTTTTCTCTCTGGAGCTGTTTTCAGGTCAGAACGGAGCTGGAGCCGGTTCCCGCCTCAGTTCCACTGGGACCAGAGTGAACGGTCGTGTTCAAACCGTAAGTGAACCTGGGTCATGGACAGAGGGAGTGGATCTGCCACCAAAAACACAGAAAACGACATCGTGGATCGTATCATCAGCACATCGAGTGTTTCATACAAACATCATTTATCTGCACCGAACTTCTGCGGCAGAGACGCCGAATCAAAGATGGAACCAGGAGAACACGGAAATCTGCAGGACGAACGTACAGAATCATTTGGAGACTTAACTCACTGTAGGTGTGAAAGTTTTGTGAGTGTTGGCGGTGGAGGGGCCGACGGCGCCGGTTGGTTTGGCAGCTGCACTTGTGTCAGTCTGTCCCAGGGCAACTGTGGCGACAACAGTTTACACCACCGGGTCTGGAGGAATGAAGAATGTTCTGTTCATAACGCTCTGTAAAAGCGCCTTTGTGACCTACGTCTGTGAAAAGAGCGATAGAAATAAACACTTTCATGTCATAGGTGAAGTTTGTGCTGGAGACACATTAAACCTGTATCAGCAGGTCCGGATGTGCCGTTCTCATGTTTATTTTACTGTGTGTGACCCGGAGGAACCTGCTCACGTCGTCTGTCGTCATGGTTCACTTGGAAAAAACAAGTTTTACCATTGGGAACCAACTTTTTGGTTCTCAAAAGCTTTCGGCCTGAACACATCAGTCGGTTCGAGATTAGGTGCAGGAACCAGAACCAGCACGATAGACCGTTTGCAGCTTGGGTGATTTTCGCCTAACCCAGTACTTCCGGTTTCCATCTTGGAGATATAGATCGCTATAAAACACAGCCCCCAAGTTGTTGTTAAATCGAATTTTCGTTTATTGTGTGTCAAAATGTCTAAAAAGTCGGATCAAAGGACAAAAAAAGAAAGAATTCTAGGGATACGCTACAATCTTCTGAAAGAGTGAGATATGATGCGAAATTGCAAGAAATAGGTGGAATTGATCCTTATGAAATAAAAGATGCCTCTTCTGATGTGGATTTATTGCCGTCGATCTCTTATCCTGACATCGTGAATTATCTAGTGTGTGCCCCAAGTCCGTATACAGTCAATACTGCATCTACAGTACTGGAGATGCGAGTATCTCCAGAATGGCCGATCCATACTGTGACGTCACATGCAATCGGTCTATTCTGTCGGCCTGAAAACGCCTTCAGTATCAGAGGATGTTCTGTGCTCCTGTCGCGTTGGAGATGATTCATGTTAAAGTTTTCACAGATTAAACATCTGTAGTAGCACAGATCATATATATGAATGGGCCGTAAATACGAGTAGGCCGTAAATACGAGTAGGCCGTGGCTCAGGTGTTTTCTTTCCTGTTCGCTCCAAACGGCTCTGGAGGATTTAAGGTTTCCCAGCCCTGGTCTAGGCCGTAGTGGCGCGAGGGCCGATCATTGTCGCTTGCAGCTATATTTTAACAGTATTTGTGTTACCAAAATCTCTTTTATGTTTCTGTAATGTTGAATCCGCCAGTTTATGCAAGATCTTTTTATCCAAACCATATCTTTAATGCTAAAACAGAACTATTGTTGCTCTCCATAGTTGTTCAGGAGGTGCGATAAATGTGTGACTCACTGCAGATTCTCACATCTGTGTCACAGTTTTGGTTTTACACTGAACCGTCTTTAAAATCTGCATTTTCATAATTCAGTAAACTTCTCCAACACTGAACCGCTCGGTGCGCTGGAAAAAGCTTCATGATCTTGAGCTGTGCGTAAATCTGAAGGATTCGGATCTTCGGTTTTATTTTGAAACTGTGGGAGTCGCGTTTCCTCCGCGCAGCTGCTGGAGCGGATCACGCCCATCCTCCCCCCGCTCCCCGCTGCCTCTCCTCGGCTACATCCTCTCTCCTCCTCCGCTGTATCCTCTCCGCCTACATCCTCCGGGCCAGCGCCGCTCCCTCGGCTCGGAACAGCACCGCGGCTCGTTGCGCACGGACCATGGCCTTTTAGCCGCGGACGGCGCGTTCTCTTCGGTCACTTTGGGTTTTACGCACGGCCATGGCGCGCCTCCCTCCGCTCCACCTGCTCCTGCTGCTCGCCTGCGCTCCCCGCCTCCTCCTGGCGTCCGCAGACCGGAGATTCGGTGAGTGTTTCCTCCGCGGCCGGGCCCGGGCCTCCGCAGCCGGGGCGCGGGGGCTGTTCCGGGCTGCAGGAGGCGCTTCCTCCGCCCGCTCCTCCAGAGCAGCTCCAGGCGCCGCAGCTTCACCTGTGGCGGAGCCTGACTCACGCTGGTCCGGCTCTCCGGGTCCGGCTCTCCGGGTCCGGCTCTCCGGGTCCGGCTCTCCGGGTCCGGCTCTCCGGGTCCGGCTCTCCGGGTCCGGCTCTTTATGTCAGAGGCTCCGGGACATTTTAGCGCTGATGAAAGAGGAAAAAGAGGATTCGGTTTGTTTTAGCGGAGAAAATTATAAAAAAGCGCGACATGCGCGTGTTTTAGGCCCGCGTTAGCGGCGCCTCAACATGAGCCTCACCTGGACTCAGCTGTTTGTGTTTGTTTGTTTGTGTTTGTTTGTTTGTTTGTTTGTGTTTAAAATAAAATCAGTTCAGGTTTAATCACATTTTTTCCTTTACCACTTTTATAACAGATTATTTCATTTAGATATAATTATATAGAATAAATGTATCTGAAAAACACGACGAAGACTTAATACTACTACTACTACTACTGTTATTACTACTACTGTTACTACTACTGTTACTACTACTACTACTACTGTTACTACTACTACTACTACTACTACTACTACTACTGCTACTACTACTGTTACTACTACTACTACTACTGTTACTACTACTACTACTACTACTACTACTACTGCTACTACTACTGTTACTACTACTACTACTACTGTTACTACTACTACTGCTACTACTACTGTTATTACTGCTACTACTGCTACTACTACTACTGCTGCTACTACTACCACCGCCTACTACCACCGTTATTACCGCTGCCACACTACCACTACTACTACCGTTACTACCACTGTTACTACTACCGCTACTACCACTGTTACTACCATCACTACTACCACCGTTACTACTACTGCTACTACTACTGCTACTACTACTGTTACTACTACTACTACTACTACTACTACTACTGTTACTACTACTGTTATTACTGCTGCTACTACTACTACTACTACTACTACTACTGTTACTACTACTACTACTACTACTACTACTACTACTGTTACTACTACTACTACTACTACTACTACTACTGTTACTACTACTACTACTACTACTGCTACTACTACTGCTACTACTACTGTTATTACTGCTGCTACTACTACTACTACTACTGCTACTACTACTACTACTACTACTGTTACTACTACTGTTACTACTACTGCTACTACTACTGTTACTACTACTGCTACTACTACTGTTACTACTACTGCTACTACTACTGTTACTACTACTGCTACTACTACTGTTACTACTACTACTACTACTACTACTACTACTGTTACTACTACTGTTATTACTGCTGCCACCATCATCACTACCACTACTACTACCACCGTTACTACTACTACTACTACCACCGTTACTACCACTGCTACTACTACTGTTACTACCACTGCTACTACCACTGTTACTACCACTGTTACTACCACTGCTACTACTACTGTTACATCACTACCACTACTACTACTACTGTTACTCCTACTGTTACTACTACTGCTACTACCACTGTTACTACTGTTACTACTACTACTACTACTACTACCACTACTACTACTGTTACTACTACTATCATCACTACCACTACCACTACATCACTACTACTACCGTTACTACCATCACTACTACTACTACTACCACTACTACTACCACTGTTACTACCACCGTTACTACTACTACTACTGCTACTGTTACTACTACTACCACTACCGTTACTACTACCACCGTTACTACTACCACCGATTACTACTACTACTATCATCACTACTACTACTACCGTTACTACTACTACATCACTGTTACTACTACTACTACTACCATCACCATCTACTACTACTACTAATACCACTGTTACTACTACTACTACTACTACTACCACTACTACTGTTACCACTACCACTACTGTTACCACTTACTACTGTTACTACTACTACTACTGTCACTACTACTACTTACCATTACTACTCACTACCACTGTTACTACCATACTACCACTACTACTCACTACTATCATGTTACTACTACCACTACTACTACTACCACTACATCACTACCGTTACTCACTATCATCACTACTACTACACTACCGTTACCACTACTTACCACCATCATTACCACTACCACTTCATCATCATCATCATACCACTGTTACCACTACCACCACTACTAATTACTACTACTACCACTGTTACTACCACAACTACTACTACTACTACTACTGTTACTACTACAACCACTACCACTACTACTACCGTTACTACTACTACACTACTACTACTACTACTACCACTACCATTACCACCACTACTACTACTACTACCACGTTACTACTACATACTACTACTACTAATACTACTACTGTTACTACTACCATTACCACTACTACTACTACTACTACTGTTACTACTAATACTACCACTACTACTACTACTACTACTACTACTACCACTGTTACTACTACTACTACTGTTACTACTACTCAACCACTACTACCACTGCCACTACTACTACCACTACCACTGTTACTACTACTACTACTACTACTACTACTACTGTTACTACCAACTACTAATACTACTACTACTACTACTACTACTACCACCGTTACTACTACCACTACTTACCACTACTACTACTACCACTGTTACTACTACCACTGTTACTACTACTACTACCGTTACTACCACTACTGTTACTACTACTACCACTGTTACTACTACTACCACCACTACTACTGTTACCACTACCACCACCACCGTTACCACTACTACTACCGTTACCACTGTTACTACTACCACTGTTACTACTACCACTATCACCATCACTACTACTATCACTACTACTACCACTAATTACTACTACTGTTACCACTACTACTACTACTACCACTACCACTGTTACTACTACCACTACTACTACTACTACTACTACTACTACCACTGTTACCATCATCACTACTAATACCACTGTTACTACTACCACTACTACTATTACTACTACTACTTACTACTACTACTACTACCGTTACTACCACTACTACATTTACTACTACTGTTACTACTTACAACTACTACTACCACTGTTACTACTACACCACTACTACCACTACTACTACTACTACTACTACTACTGCTACTATCATTACTACTACTACTACTACTGTTACTACTACTACTACTACTACTACTACTACTACTACTACCACTACTACCGTTACTACTACTACCACTACTACTACTACTGTTACTACTACCACTGTTACTACTACTACTATTACTACCATTACTAATACCACTTGTTACTACTACTACTGTTACCACTACCACTACCACTACTGCTACTAATACTACTACTACCACTACCACTACTACTATTACATCACTACCATTACCACTATACTACTACTACTGTTACTACAATCATCACTAATACTACCGTTACCACTATCACTACCACTACCACTGTTACTACTACCACATTACTACTACCACTGTTACTACTACTGTTACTACTACTACTACCGTTACTACCACTGTTACTACTACTACTATCACTAATACTTACCACTACTGTTACCATTACTACTACTACTGTTACTAATAATACTACTGTTACTAGTACTACTACTACTACTGATACTACTACCACCATACCACTACTACTACTACTTACTACTATCACTACTACTATTACTACTACTACTCATCATCACTACTGTTACTTACTACTACCACTACTACTACTACTGTTACTGTTACCACTACTACACTAACCACTAATACTACCACTGTTACTACTAATTATCAATACTACTACTACTACTACTACTACTGTTACTACTACTTTTACTACTACTACTACTACTGTTACTTCTACTACTGTTACTACTACTACTACTACTACTACTACTACTGTTACTACTACTACTACTACTACTACTACTACTGTTACTACTACTACTACTACTACTACTACTACCACCGTTACTACTGCTACTACTACTACCACTGCTACTACTACCACTGCTACTACTACTACTACTACTACTACCACCGTTACTACTACTACTACTGCTACTACTGTTACTACTACTACTACCACTGTTACTACTACTACTACCACTGTTACCGTTACTACTACTACCACTGTTACTACTACTTACTACTACCACTGTTACTACTACTACTGTTACCATCATACTGTTAATACTACTACTACTACTGTTACTACCATCACTACTACTACTACTACTGTTAATACCAATTACCACTACTACTACTACTACTGTTACCATTACCACTACTACTACTACCACTACTGTTACCACTACTACTACCACTACTACCACTGTTACTACTACCACCACTACTAATACCACTGCTACTGTTACTACACTACTACCACTACCACTGTTACCATCATCACTACTACCACTGTTACTACTAATACTACTACTACTACTACTACTACTGTTACTACTACTACTACTACTGTTACTACTACTACTACTACTACTACTACTACTACTGTTACTACTACCACTACTAATACCACTATTACTACTACTACTACTACTACTACCACCGTTACTACTACCACTACTACCACTCATTACTGTTACTACTACTACTACCACTGTTACTACTACTCATCACTACTACTGTTACTACTACTACTACTACTACTACTGTTACTACATCACTACTACTACCACTACTATTACTGTTATTACTACTAATTACCACTGTTACTATTACTACTACTACTACTACTACTGTTACTACTACTATTACTACTACTACTGTTACTACTGTTACTACTACTACTACTACCACTACTGTTACTACTATCATTACTACTACCACTGTTACTACTACTACCATCACTGTTACTTAATTATCATTACTACTACTACTGTTACTACTACCACTACCACTGTTACTACCACTACTACTACCACTACTACTGTTACTACTCACTACTACTCATTACTTACCACTGTTACTGCTACTACTACTACTACTACCACTACTACTACTACTACCGTTACTACTACTACCACTAATACCACTGCTACTGTTACTACTACTACCATCACTACTACCAACTACCACTGTTACTACTACTACTACTACCGTTACTACTACCACTAATACTACCACCGTTACTACTACTACTACCGTTACTACTACTACTACTAATACCAATACTACCACTACTACCACCGTTACTACCACTACTACTACCACTACTACCGTTACTACTACTACCACTACTTACCACTACTACTACCGTTACTACTACTACCACTACACCACTGCCACTGTTACTACTACTACTACTACTACTGTTACTACTACTACTACTACCGTTACTACTACCACTACTACTACTACTACTACCGTTACCACTTCACTACTGTTACCACCAATTACTACTACTACTACTACTACTACTACTACTACTAATACTACTGTTACTACTACTACTACTACTACTACTACTACTACTACTACTGTTACTACTACTACTACTACTACTACTACTACTACTGTTACTACTACTACTACTACTACTGTTACTACTACTACTACTACTGTTACTACT
>CM068359.1:3142372-3164872 GCA_034769755.1 Odontamblyopus lacepedii | reverse complement strand
ATTACTGTTACTACTACTACTACTACTGTTACTACTACTACTACTACTACTGTTACTACTACTACTACTACTACTACTACTGTTACTACTACTACTACTACTACTATTACTGTTACTACTACTACTACTACTGTTACTACTACTACTACTACTACTACTGTTACTACTACTACTACTACTACTGTTACTACTACTACTACTACTACTACTGTTACTACTACTACTACTACTACTACTACTACTACTACTGTTACTAATACTACTACTACTACTGTTACTACTACTATTACTACTACTACTGTTACTACTACTACTACTACTGTTACTACTACTACTACTACTACTGTTACTACTACTACTACTACTACTACTGTTACTGCTACTACTACTACTACTACTACTACTACTACTACTGTTACTACTACTACTACTACTACTACTGCTACTGTTACTACTACTACTACTACTACTACTACTACTACTACTACTACTGTTACTACTACTACTACTACTACTGTTACTACTACTACTACTGTTACTACTACTACTACTACTACTACTACTACTACTACTACTACTGTTACTACTACTACTACTACTACTACTACTGTTACTACTACTACTACTACTACTACTACTGTTACTACTACTACTACTACACTACTGCTACTGTTACTACTACTACTACTACTACTGTTACTACTACTACTACTACTGTTACTAGTACTACTACTACTACTACTACTACTGTTACTACTTCTACTACTACTGTTACTACTACTACTACTACTACTACTACTACTACTACTACTACTACTGTTACTACTACTACTACTAATACTACTACTACTACTACTGTTACTACTACTACTACTACTAATACTACTACTACTACTGTTACTACTATCATCACTACTACTGTTACTACTACTACTACTACTGTTACTACTACTACTTCTACTACTGTTACTACTACTACTACTACTACTACTACTACTACTACTACTACTACTACTACTACTACTACTACTACTACTGTTACTACTACTACTACTACTACTACTACTACTGTTACTACTACTACTACTACTACTACTACTGTTACTACTACTACTACTACTGTTACTACTACTACTACTACTACTACTGTTACTACTACTACTACTACTACTACTGTTACTACTACTACTACTACTACTACTACTATTACTGTTACTACTACTACTACTACTACTGTTACTACTACTACTACTACTACTACTACTACTACTACTACTACTATTACTACTGCTCCTAATGCTACTACTACTAATAATAATACACAATTTTTTTTTTTAAAAACATCGTAAAATTCGTTTAGAAAAATAATGATTTCGAATTTGATAATAATAAAAAACAAAATAATGATTTTAAAAGTGTTTTCCTGAAATCAGAGCCGAGCGGAGGCAATGTCCCGGTGTCTTTAAACCTGAGAAATAAAAACTCCAGGATCCTGTGTCGCGGTTTCATACCAACATTTAAGACCAAAATGACGAGGCACAAAAGGAGCCGGAAGAGCCGACTGGAGCACTTCCTGTTTGGAACGTGGAGTTAGCACGTTAGCTACGTCCATTCATAAATACAGGCCATGAGCAGAACATTAATAAACTCTGTCGAATAAACCTCTACAAACGATTCAATGCAAACGATTCAATGCAAACAATTCACCGCAAACGATTCACCGCAAATGATTCAACGCAAACGATTCAACGCAAACAATTCAATGCAAACGATTCAACGCAAACAATTCAACGCAAACGATTCAGCGCAAACGATTCAACGGAAACGATTCATCGCAAACGATTCAACGCAAACGATTCACGGCAAACGATTCACGCAAACAATTCATTGCAAACGATTCAACCCAAACGATTTACGGCAAATGATTCATCGCAAACGATTCACGCAAGCGATTCATCGCAAACGATTCATCGCAAACAATTCACGCAAACGATTCACTGCAAACGATTCACGCAAACGATTCACTGCAAATGATTCAACACAAGCGATTCACTGCAAACGATTCAACGCAAACGATTCACGGCAAACGATTCACGGCAAACGATTTACGGCAAACGATTTACGGCAAATGATTCACGGCAAATGATTCACGGCAAACAATTCATCGCAAACGATTTACGCAAACGATTCACGGCAAATGATTCACTGCAAACGATTCACGCAAACGATTCACTGCAAATGATTCAACGCAAACGATTCACTGCAAACGATTCAACGCAAACGATTCACGGCAAACGATTCATCGCAAACGATTTACGCAAACGATTCACGGCAAATGATTCACGGCAAACGATTCATCGCAAACGATTTACACAAACGATTCACTGCAAACGATTCACCAAAAATGATTCATGGCAAATGATTCACGCAAACGATTCTCCGCAAATGATTCACGGCAAACAATGAAAGGACCAGATCGTAATGGGCTAAACCAGGACTGAACCAGGTCTAAACCAGGTCTAAACCAGGTCTTCACTGAGTCTGTACCCAGGTCTAAACCAGGTCTAAACCAGGTCTAAACCATGTCTAAACCATGTCTAAACCAGGACTAAACCAGGTCTAAACAAGGACTAAACCAGATCTAAATCAGGTCTAAACCAGGACCAGCCGTGGCCTCTAGTCTCAGTCCGGTTTTGCGCTGGTGTTTGCTCGGACTCAGATGTTTGTTCTTAAATATTAAACATGTTTCTGAAGGTGAAACTGTGTTTACACTGGGCCAGGTGCATTGTGGGAAGTGGAGTTTAGACCCAGGATCAGATGTTTCTGTGTGATATGTGACATAATCAGCTCCTGAGCTCAAAATAAGTCCTCCATGTTGAGTCTGTATTTAATTATGAAGCGTTTTACTGTTAGTGGATCAGGAAGTGCAGAGTTAGCATGCTAGTTGTTGTGTTTCCCGCCTTAAAACAGAAAATATCAGACGCAGAGACTTTAATGCCACCGAATCTTTCTTCTTTGATCCGATCAATAGAGCGTGGGGTCAAAGGTTAAGGAGCTTATTATGGTCTGTTTCCTGTAGGGACCATCAAAGGTTTCCATGGAGACCACATCCTCTGCTCTGATTGGACTAAACCAGGACTAAATCAGGTCTAAACCAGGATTAAAACAGGACTAAAACATGTCTAAACCAGATCTAAACCAGGTCTAAACCAGATCTAAACCAGATCTAAACCAGGACTAAACCAGGACTAAACTAGGACTAAACCAGGTCTAAACCAGTACTGAACCAGGACTAAACTAGGACTAAACCAGGACTAAACCAGGTCTAAACCAGTACTAAACCAGGACTAAACTAGGACTAAACCAGGACTAAACCAGGTCTAAACCAGTACTAAACCAGGACTAAACTAGGACTAAACCAGGACTAAACTAGGACTAAACCAGTACTAAACCAGGACTAAACTAGGACTAAACCAGGACTAAACCTGGTCTAAACCCGGTGTCTGTTGCAGGTTGCCTGTTTGACTCGGCGCTGTGTTCTCCTCATGAGATCTGCGTGAACGGTGAGAACCTCAGAACCTCATCTCCATGGAGACGGATCCGTTTAATGACACACTGTGGAACATGACCAATCAAAAGTATCTCCATGGAGACGAGCGGCAGAAAAGTGACACAGAACCACAAACATAACCACAGACAGAACCACAAACAGAACCACAGACAGAACCATAGAACCACAGACAGAACCACAGACAGAACCACAGACAGAACCACAGACAGAACCACAGAACCACAGACAGAACCACAGACAGAACCACAGACAGAACCACAGACCGAACCAGACAGAACCACAGAACCACAGACAGAACCACAGACAGAACCACAGACAGAACCACAGACACCCCTTTTCCACCAGGGCAGTTCCAGCGCTGGTTCGGAGCCAGTGTCAAAACTTGAACCAGTTTTTCCACACAAATAAACCGGCTCTGGCCCTCAAGAACCGGTTCCAACTCAGAACCAACTTAAGGCTGGTCCAGAAACAAGAACCGGTGCCGTAGGTGCAGGGGCGGGGCTATAGTGACGCACGTCACGCTAATGGTACATGACGCCTTTGCCTTTGAATTCAGATCATAGACCGTATATATGAGGCCTACGATTATCTCATAATCATCTCATATATACGGTCTATGATTCAGATGCCCCCGACACTCGTCTTGGACGCCATGTTTTCTCGGTTGAGAGAGTGACTTTAGTGTATTTATTACATAAAACACAACAGCGGAGTGGCGGACCGCTTAGCTCCAGACCCGTGGTCCTCCCGTGGTAACGCATACTTTGCCCATAGCAATGATGAAGAGCTGTGTGCTTCGTCTTTGGATTGACAAGAACGTTTGTAAAGTTAATCGCAGCAGAACATTGTTGTTATTATCGCAGCTGTTGCTAGGACAACAGTAGCGCGTGCAGGGACGTAGCCACGTAGCTCTTCTCCGGCTCTCAGCTGGTGGAAAAACGAACCGGTTCTTGGATAATCGGCAGGAAGCACCAGCACCGAACCAGTAGCAGCAACAGCCCAGAACCAGCACCTGGTTCATTGCGGTGGAAAAGACGTAAAACAGAACCACAAACAAAACCACAATTTTTTAAATTCAGAACTCAGAACTCGGGCGGGTTGATTTCACACAAATGTTCTGATGAGCTTGTTAAAGTGTGAATGTTCCAGTTTAAAATGACCGGAGCATTAGCATGTGTTCATGTTTAAGTGTTCTGGTTCTGGCGTTTGTGCAGACGGAATGTTCGGTCGGTGTCACCGGCGCCCCCTACAGGACCTCTCCTCCTACGACGTGTCTCCTGCAGCGGCGCAGAGGTTCAGACTCCTGCTGCACCAGCTGTCCAGCCAAGGTACCACACCAGCTAACGCTAACGACACAAGCTAATGCTGACGAGCTAATGAAACAAGCTAACGAAACAAGCTAATGAAACAAGCTAACGAAACAAGCTATTGAAACAGGCTAACGAAACAACAAAAAAAACAAAACAAACAACAACAATCTAACGAAACAGGCTAATGAAACAGTGAAACAAGCTAAAGCTAGCACAAGAAGCTAATGCTAAAGCTGTAGGTTTGTAGAGCTTCCGGTTAATGTTTTTCTGTGGTAAATGTGTGTGTAAATGGTGTGTAATTGCGGCGTATTCTCCAGCAGTTTCATAAATCTGCCCCATCATCCACGTTTTTTTGGTGGTTGGGAATAATAAAATGGATCTGGAAAATTGTTCTGCACTCGGTCCATTCATGACGAACGAGTCGGTATCGTCACATTTTCTTTGCATTTTGGTCGTTTATAAGCAGATTTTCTGTATGTTACCCAAACAAATGTCAGTTTCTGCCTCTTTACTGTCGCAGGATCAGATTGGTCATAAACAGGGACACTGGGACACGTCTGGACTCACAAATGAAGAATTTATCCGCAACGATCAAGGGAAGACAGACGAAAGCTTAAAGGAAACGACCACGAGCATCAGTGAACGACATTCCCTGTTTCCCCGGGACAGTTCCAGTCCTGACCCTGTGTCCCCCTGTCCCACAGATTTACACAAAACCACAGATTTGTCCCAGTTTGATACGAGAAATGTCCCAGTGTCTCTGTTTTTGACCAATCTGATCTTGCGACAGTAAAGAGGCAGAAACTGACATTTGTCTGGGTAAAATACAGAAAAGCTGCTTAAAAACGACCAAAACACAAAGAAAATGTGACGATACCGACTCATGCTTTTCATGAATGTCTCTGCAGAACAATTTTCCAGAACCATTTTATTATTCCCAACCACCAAAAAACGTGGATTTCCCAGTTTATTTTTATTTTATGAAGAATGTTTCTCCTTTGTCGACCTTGTTGGTTGAAGATTTGGTGATGGAGCAGATTTATGAAGCTGCTGGAGACATTTACACATTTACACATTTACACATTTACTACATATTACACACACATTTACCAGGTTCAGGTCGGACTCGAGTCTGACATTTCTGTCACTGATAGAAGTGTCCACTAGAGGGAGCCTGAGACCCTCTGTACAACTAGGACTGAACCAGGGCTGAACCAGGACTGAACCAGAACTAAACCAGGACTAAACCAGGTCTAAACTTCCTTGTCTGCAGGTCTGACGTGGCAGGACGACGCCACCCAGAGGATCCTCTCCAAAGAACTGTCCAAACTGAGGAGGATCCCTTTGAGACCCCAGGCCGGACCGGGACCAGGACCGGGACTTGGATCAGAGCCGGTCTTCAGCCCCGACGGCCGGGCTCAGGTTCTGGACCCGGCGGAGCAGGAACTGAGGAGGAACCTGCGGGTTTATCTCCAGAGACTCGGACTTCTGCCACAAGAGTCTGTTCCTGTGAGTGAGAAAGAAGAGAACGAAAGAGGAGGAGAAGATGAGGAGAGGAGAGGAAAGGAGGAGAGGAGGAGAGGAGAGGAAAGGAGGAGAGGAAAGGAGGAGAGAGGAGAGGAGATGAGAGGAGAGATGATCTGTGTTTTTTCTTGTGTTTTCAGCCCTCGACTCCAGTGAAGCCTCCACCCCCCCAGGAGCTCCCCCAGGTAAAACCAGATGCCCTCCCACCCTCCTGTGTGTCAGATGCCCTCCCCGCGCCTCAGATTGTGTCAGATGCCCTCCCCGCGCCTCAGATTGTGTCAGATGCCCTCCCCGCGCCTCAGATTGTGTCAGATGCCCTCCCCGCGCCTCAGATTGTGTCAGATGCCCTCCCCGCGCCTCAGATTGTGTCAGATGCCCTCCCCGCCCCTCACCCCTCTCTCTCTCTCTGTCAGGATGCAGAGCAGCGCCTCCTGCTGGACGCTCTGAGGCGGCTGTTCTCCTCCGGGGCAGCAGTGGTCAGCGGGGCCCCTCCTGGCCGCCCCAGGCCCTTCAGCGGGGGCAGAGCAGCAGCGCGGGGCCCCCTCAGCTCTGTGGACGGTGAGTCACATCAGACACTCGAAAACTCACTCTAAAAGTACTCGATTACATCATAAAGTACTCGATTACCTCATAAAGTACTCGATTACATGTATGAGTACTGCTGCCACAACTGTACCTGAGTAAAAGTACACCTGAAAATATTACTTAGAGTACGAGTTACTTTTGAGCACATTTTTAGAAGTTTCAATCAGAAACACCGAGCTCCAGTATCACAGTAATCTAGACCTGGTTTAGACCTGGTTTAGACCTGGTTTAGTCCTGGTTTAGACCTGGTTTAGACCTGGTTTAGTCCTGGTTTAGACCTGGTTTAGACCTGGTTTAGACCTGGTTTAGACCTGGTTTAGTCCTGGTTTAGACCAGGTTTAGAACTGGTTTAGTCCTGGTTTAGACCTGGTTTAGTCCTGGTTTAGTCCTGGTTTAGTCCTGGTTTAGTTCTGGTTTAGACCTGGTTTAGACCTGGTTTAGACCTGGTTTAGAACTGGTTTAGAACTGGTTTAGACCTGGTTTAGTCCTGGTTTAGTCCTGGTTTAGACCTGGTTTAGACCTGGTTTAGTCCTGGTTTAGACCTGGTTTAGACCTGGTTTAGTCCTGGTTTAGACCTGGTTTAGACCTGGTTTAGACCTGGTTTAGACCTGGTTTAGTCCTGGTTTAGACCAGGTTTAGAACTGGTTTAGTCCTGGTTTAGACCTGGTTTAGTCCTGGTTTAGTCCTGGTTTAGTCCTGGTTTAGTTCTGGTTTAGACCTGGTTTAGACCTGGTTTAGACCTGGTTTAGAACTGGTTTAGAACTGGTTTAGACCTGGTTTAGTCCTGGTTTAGTCCTGGTTTAGACCTGGTTTAGACCTGGTTTAGTCCTGGTTTAGACCTGGTTTAGACCTGGTTTAGAACTGGTTTAGTTCTGGTTTAGACCAGGTTTAGAACTGGTTTAGTCCTGGTTTAGTCCTGGTTTAGACCTGGTTTAGACCTGGTTTAGTCCTGGTTTAGACCTGGTTTAGACCTGGTTTAGACCTGGTTTAGAACTGGTTTAGTTCTGGTTTAGACCAGGTTTAGAACTGGTTTAGTCCTGGTTTAGACCTGGTTTAAACCTGGTTTAGTCCTGGTTTAGACCTGGTTTAGACCTGGTTTAGACCTGGTTTAAACCTGGTTTAGTCCTGGTTTAGACCTGGTTTAGACCTGGTTTAAACCTGGTTTAGACCTGGTTTAGTCCTGGTTTAGTCCTGGTTTAGACCTGGTTTAAACCTGGTTTAGTCCTGGTTTAGACCTGGTTTAGACCTGGTTTAAACCTGGTTTAGACCTGGTTTAGTCCTGGTTTAAACCTGGTTTAGTCCTGGTTTAGTCCTGGTTTAGACCTGGTTTAAACCTGGTTTAGTCCTGGTTTAGACCTGGTTTAGTCCTGGTTTAAACCTGGTTTAGACCTGGTTTAGTCCTGGTTTAGACCTGGTTTAGACCTGGTTTAGACCTGGTTTAGACCTGGTTTAAACCTGGTTTAGACCTGGTTTAGTCCTGGTTTAAACCTAGTTTAGTCCTGATTTAGTCCTGGTTTAGACCTGGTTTAAACCTGGTTTAGTCCTGGTTTAGACCTGGTTTAGTCCTGGTTTAAACCTGGTTTAGTCCTGGTTTAGTCCTGGTTTAGACCTGGTTTAGTCCTGGTTTAGACCTGGTTTAGACCTGGTTTAGACCTGGTTTAGTCCTGGTTTAAACCTGGTTTAGCCCTGGTTTAAACCTGGTTTAGCCCTGGTTTAGCCCTGGTTTAGACCTGGTTTAGTCCTGGTTTTTTAGTTTTAGTTTCTTTGAAAAGGGACAGTGCAGTTTCATCAAACCCATGATTACACATGGTTAAAAAAGCAGAATGAGTCAGAAGGTGAGTTTTTATCTGCAGCCCTCTGGCCGTGACATGAAAGGAGATAAAATACATCTATACAAGAAGAAAGAAGAAGAGAAAGAAAATTAAGGGAGCAGAGAGCACATGATGCCTATACTATATATATTATTTCACCTTTATTTAACCAGGAAGGTCCCATTGAGATTAAAAACCTGTTTTTCAAGGGAGTTCAGGCCAAGAGGCACATTTCAACACAAGTACATACAAACAAACAGCATTAAAACTCACAGGTTCTGAAAAACAGAGTCTGTGAGGCTCAGTTTGGTTTTAAAAACATTTAAGGACAATAGTTCAGACAATTTCCAGTTTTTCTGCAACAAGTTCCAGGTAAAAGGTGCAGAGTGGACGAAGGCTCTGTGCAGGCAAAAGGAGCAGAGCAACAGGAAGAGCCGACATTTGTGCTTTTGATCAAAGTACAAATGTGAGGAGGCACAATCCAAGTGCAGCTTTGGAAATAAAAGTGACCAACGTCCTGCCTCTAGTGTCCAGAGAGGCCCCTGTACTCGAGTACAAGTCACAGTGTCATAGGTCTACAGTTGGTAATAAACCTCAGGGAAGCGTTTGAAGACATGAAGAAGAAGAAGCATCACATACAGAATGTCTCCATAATGTGGCACAGATAAAACGGCTGCAGTGACAAGACGCTTTTTTACTGCAAAATACAAGATACACACACACACTTACTCTACAGTGAGGAAAGAATAAGACATAACATTTGATCCCAACATCAAGTCTTATCTTTTAGTGTTGGCAGCTGTAGGTGTTGATAAGCCACATTTTCATGTTGTTGTGAAGGTTTTGTGTGTTGGAAGCAGTTTAACCTCCTCAGGTAATGAGTTCCACGCACAAGCGCTCCTGCACCTGCACACTACAGCACCACACCCGCCCGTAAACCCGCACCCGCCCGTAAACCCGCACCCGCCCGTAAACCCGCACCCGCCCGTAAACCCGCACCCGCCCGTAAACCCGCACCCGCCCGTAAACCCCTGATTATATCAAAGTTAAACCCCTGATTATATCAAAGTTAAACCCGCACTCGCCCGGACCGTGAACATTCCCCGCGTTACCTGCCTGAGCCTGTGATAAATCATACACAAATTTGAAGCTTTTTAACTGACGCACTTTATTTTCTTCAGTGCGTCTCAAAGAACAACAACGAACAAACCGCAATAGCAGGAACCGCTAAACTAAGCTTTGCTCCACCTGAGCCCTAAACAGCACAATAACAACGAAACAAACAATGAAAAAAACAGCCGATGTCAGTTTAACACAAAATAAAAGCCTTAATTTTATCTGACCGAGGTCACTGTGCAGGAACAGTGTCGTCCTCAGTCCAGGTTTCGGCTGCGTTCTGTGTTCTTCACAAATCCAGCGGAGGAAAAGTCTCTCACTGCAGCGCTGGATGCAGGATTGAGAGCAACACCACCTGACCTGCCCGTGTGTGATCACTACTGCCCGGAAAACTCCAGAACGTTAAAACCCGCGGGTACCCGCCCCAGTGCTGGACTCTAGCTCAGAGTTTCTGTGGCTGATGAAGCTGCCAGAGGATCTGGAGCCAAATGATGCAGGACTTTATAAATCAAATTTAAGTCTTCAAGTGTGTGAAGACTGTCCCAGTTTAGAATACTGTATTTTTAAACTGCACAGTGATGATAATGCCGAGGTTTTTATCCATAACTTCAGTTGCTCGTTTGTCCCAGTGACTGAGAATCACCGTATGCAGGGACATTTTTGCAGCTTCAGTTAACATTTCATTTGGGAACACGAAAATTTGTGAGATTTAACGTGATTTTTTTGCACAATTTGTCAATATGGGCTTTAAAGGAAAGATGTGAATCTATTATGATCCCAAGATATTTATACTGACTGACAATTATGACAAGTATTTTGTCTAATGAAGTAAATAATAAGTAAAATGTCCACGCAGTAAGATTATTTCACTACTTTTAAGTCATTTTCTGATAGATTTAAGTGTTTAGATCTTAAAGTTTTTTACAGTGATGGAGGGAGGACTAATTTAAATAAATGGGATTTGAGTCAATAACATCTCCATGGAAACAGTCTGCGGGAAAAGTCCCAGGGTGCAACTTTAACTCTGCTGCGCCGTGTTGAATGTTCCAGAGCGTTTCATCCAGAGCGTCCTGAGGAACATCGGCCGGGAGCACGTGGACGTGGACTCTCTGTCGCCTCACGACGTGGACCAGCTCTCCGCCTTCATCACCGACGCTCTGCAGGTGGTGGACCGAGACCACAGCCAGGACCAGAGCCAGGTCCAGGGCCGGGATCTGAGCCGGGATCTGAGCCAGTCCGAGGTCCAGGGGGGACAGACCGGACCAGAGCCCAGAGACGTGGAGCCGGAAGAAGAACCAAAGATCAACCCAGAAACTCCAGCCACACAAGAAGGTAACGGTTAGTCCTGGTTTAGTCCTAGTTTAGTCCTGGTTTAGTCCTGGTTTAGACCTGTTTTAGTCCTGGTTTAGTCCTGGTTTAGATCTGGTTTAGTCCTGGTTTAGTCCTGGTTTAGTCCTGGTTTAGTCCTGGTTCAGTCCTGTTTTAGTCCTGGTTTAGTCCTGGTTTAGACCTGTTTTAGTCCTGGTTTAGTCCTGGTTTAGTCCTGTTTTAGTCCTGGTTTAGTCCTGGTTTAGACCTGTTTTAGTCCTGGTTTAGTCCTGTTTTAGTCCTGTTTTAGTCCTGTTTTAGTCCTGGTTTAGACCTGTTTTAGTCCTGGTTTAGTCCTGGTTTAGTCCTGGTTTAGTCCTGGTTTAGTCCTGGTTCAGTCCTGTTTTAGTCCTGGTTTAGTCCTGGTTTAGACCTGTTTTAGTCCTGGTTTAGTCCTGGTTTAGTCCTGTTTTAGTCCTGGTTTAGTCCTGGTTTAGACCTGGTTTAGTCCTGGTTTAGTCCTGGTTTAGTCCTGGTTTAGTCCTGGTTTAGTCCTGGTTTAGTCCTGGTTCAGTCCTGTTTTAGTCCTGGTTTAGTCCTGGTTTAGACCTGTTTTAGTCCTGGTTTAGTCCTGGTTTAGTCCTGTTTTAGTCCTGGTTTAGTCCTGGTTTAGACCTGGTTTAGTCCTGTTTTAGTCCTGGTTTAGTCCTGGTTTAGTCCTGGTTTAGTCCTGTTTTAGTCCTGGTTTAGTCCTGGTTTAGACCTGTTTTAGTCCTGGTTTAGTCCTGGTTTAGTCCTGGTTTAGTCCTGGTTTAGACCTGTTTTAGTCCTGGTTTAGTCCTGGTTTAGACCTGTTTTAGTCCTGGTTTAGTCTTGGTTTAGTCCTGGTTTAGTCCTGGTTTAGACCTGGTTTAGTCCTGGTTCAGTCCTGTTTTAGTCCTGGTTTAGTCCTGGTTTAGACCTGTTTTAGTCCTGGTTTAGTCCTGTTTTAGTCCTGTTTTAGTCCTGTTTTAGTCCTGGTTTAGACCTGTTTTAGTCCTGGTTTAGTCCTGGTTTAGTCCTGGTTTAGACCTGTTTTAGTCCTGGTTTAGTCCTGTTTTAGTCCTGTTTTAGTCCTGTTTTAGTCCTGGTTTAGACCTGTTTTAGTCCTGGTTTAGTCCTGGTTTAGTCCTGGTTTAGTCCTGGTTTAGTCCTGGTTCAGTCCTGGTTTAGTCCTGGTTTAGTCCTGGTTTAGTCCTGGTTTAGTCCTGGTTTAGTCCTGGTTTAGTCCTGGTTCAGTCCTGTTTTAGTCCTGGTTTAGTCCTGGTTTAGACCTGTTTTAGTCCTGGTTTAGTCCTGGTTTAGTCCTGTTTTAGTCCTGGTTTAGTCCTGGTTTAGACCTGGTTTAGTCCTGTTTTAGTCCTGGTTTAGTCCTGGTTTAGTCCTGGTTTAGTCCTGTTTTAGTCCTGGTTTAGTCCTGGTTTAGACCTGTTTTAGTCCTGGTTTAGTCCTGGTTTAGTCCTGGTTTAGTCCTGGTTTAGACCTGTTTTAGTCCTGGTTTAGTCCTGGTTTAGACCTGTTTTAGTCCTGGTTTAGTCTTGGTTTAGTCCTGGTTTAGTCCTGGTTTAGACCTGGTTTAGTCCTGGTTCAGTCCTGGTTCAGTCCTGGTTCAGTCCTGGTTCAGTCCTGTTTGTTCTCGTCCCTCAGGTGCTGAAGACCTGGAGCGAAGTGTGAAGGTATCGGATCTTTTCATTCATTCAAAAAATCACTTTACGTTTAGCACGAGTTCTTCTTCTTCTCCAACCAAAAACACTCTGTTCCACCTTGTGATGTCATCGTGTGGTGATACAGGAAGTGCTCCGCCGTGTTTTTAAGCTCCACACATAATTTCAGCCTCTGGAATTTCCCATCTCTACTGAATAACAGGAGCTGCTCACCTGAAAACCACCGATTCATGACATCACGAGGTGGAGCAGAGCGTTTGGAGCTTTGGAGATGCAGACAGACGAATAATAAAGAGTCACTTAAACGTGTGAATGAAACAAAACGCAACTCCAGAGCTCACAGGAGTCCGTTTTTTTGCGCTGTTGGACCTTTAACTGTTGTGTTTCTTTCCAGCCTGAGGGAGAACAGCTGCTGAACAAGCTCCTGGCCTACCTGGACTCGGACCGGCCCAGACCTGGCGCCAGACCCGGTCCCGAACCCCAGGACTCTGTGGGTTCCTTGGCGGGTTCCTCGGCGGGTTCCTCGGCGGGTTCCTCGGCGGGTTCCTCGGCGGGTTCCTCGGGCGGGGGCCGGGCCGTGGGGCTGGAGAGCGTTCAGAGCAGGACCAGGGAAGGGACCGTGTCTGTGCAGAAGAAGGACACGCAGTCTGTGGAGGAGCTGTCCGAGGTGCTGGGCTGGGTGAAGGAGGTGCAGCCTGCTCCCGCTGCTCTGCTCTACGGAGAACCGCGAGGAGGAGGAGGAGAACCCCGAGGGAAAGCAGTCCAGGTCCCAGAGCTGGAGCTGGACGTGAGGACCAGCCGCAGGGGGCCGGACGAGTTTGGATACGTGATCACCGACACAGAGTGAGTCCAGCAGAGATCAGCCTGTGGGCCACACGATCGCAGATTTTAACCCCCAAAGACCTAAGGGCAGTTTCAGTACATTTCTCCTCGCCTGGATTTTTTTCTTCATTTTGCTTTTAAAACTGCCCCTTTTCCCCCTAATGAAGTGTTCTACCTCCTTTTGTTCAGTCCAACCTGTTATTTCACAATCTGCTGCTGTAGTTGTGTCATGAGGCTGTGATAAAAGCTACAGGACCAGAAATAGAGATGGAAAAAAAAAAAACTGAAAATAAAATTCACTCTTTTATACAAAACCCACAGCAAACATGTAGAAACAACTTTTTGGACATAAAAATGCTTAATTTAGGGCCTCAGCTACAAAAATGCAAAATCTCAAGTCTGTAAGTAAATTAAAAATCTCCTTATTGCCCTAAAAACAAAAAAAGTGCAGTGGCTCCATGACTTTCCTGGTCCAGTCCTGGAAACAGCTCCTGTCAGGACCACGGCCAGAGCCACAGCACTTCTGCATTTCCAGGGCGGAAATTACATTTGGATTTGTTCATTTGGACTGAAATAAACCTTTAAATAAAAATAGAAAGAGATGCACAATTACACACACCAAGATGTGTCATTTTCCATGTGTGTGAGAATTAACTCCACTTAGAGCGACTTTTTCCCTCGTTATAAACACACACAGTCAGAGGAGTCGACCATCTTGACTCACTTCACTCTTTGGCAAAGTTTGGCTCGATCAAAATGGACGGAGCGCATGAGTTTGGGGAAAACAAAGTTCCTGTTGGACACTCGTTTTGCTCCCGTCATCACACAGCGTGAGTGTGACGTAGGATAAAGCCGCAGAAATGTACGGAAACCTCTATGTCTGCACTTTCAGAGGGGAAAAGGACGTTTCTGTCTTTTACCGTTACAAAGTTCTGCGGTTATAGAAACATATTCCTCGGTGTCGTGGACGATGTCATAGGTCTTTTAAGGTTAAACCTCATCAGATTCTCCTCGTGTCTGTGATGTTTGTGTTTTTTGTCTCACGTTTAAAAATCGTTTAATGCAGCGGTTCTTAACCTGAGTTCGATGGAGCCCCAGGGGTTCGGTGAGTCGGTCTCAGGGGTTCGGTGAGTCGGTCTCAGGGGTTCGGTGAGTCGGTCTCAGGGGTTCAGTGAGTCAGTCTCAGGGGTTCGGTGAGTCGGTCTCAGGGGTTCAGTGAGTCAGTCTCAGGGGTTCGGTGAGTCGGTCTCAGGGGTTCGGTGAGTCGGTCTCAGGGGTTCGGTGAGTCGGTCTCAGGGGTTCAGGGTCAGACTCATGTGACTGCTGATGACACGTTTGGCCGTTATTGGCTGCAGGAGATTTTGTGCAGTCGTCTGTGACTGTGGTGATGGTGTCGGGTCATTTCTGTCTTAATATTTTCCCTTCATATGTCGAGCAAAAGTAATGGTAACGTCGCCTGTTATTGCTAAAAAAAGCTCTGGAGACTTTCATACCGTTTGTTACACCATATCTTTGCTTCTCCTTTTTGAGGACACTGGACATAGAAACGAAGAAAAGGAACAGACAACAAGGTGAAGCCGCACATTTCTGAACTGGTCACTAAAAGGCAACAGCAGAAGATTTTTAGTTTTATGTATTCTGTATTATTTTTCCACTTCAGAAGAGTTGGGTGAATGTGCAGATGAAACTAGTGGAGTTCAGCTCCTCCAACAGGGTGAAGAGCCACTGGTTTAACACCAAAATCCTGCAGTTGTGGAGGCCTTAAGTCTGTTTTTGGCTCAAAAGTAACACTCCCAGAGTAAATATGGATGTGCACTTTATTAACACTTCTCTCCTCCTCCTCTGCTCCTCTCCTCGCTCCTCCTCTCCTCGCTCCTCCTCTGCTCCTCTCCTCGCTCCTCCTCTCCTCGCTCCTCCTCTCCTCCTCTCCTCATCTCCTTGCTCCTCCTCCTCTGCTCCTCTCCTCCTCTCCTCATCTCCTCGCTCCTCCTCCTCTCCTCCTCTCCTCGCTCCTCCTCTCCTCCTCTCCTCGCTCCTCCTCCTCTGCTCCTCTCCTCGCTCCTCCTCTCCTCGCTCCTCCTCTCTCCTCTCCTCTCCTCTCCTCGCTCCTCCTCTCCTCGCTCCTCCTCTCTCCTCTCCTCTCCTCTCCTCCTCTCCTCCCTCCTCTCCTCCTCCTCTCCTCTCCTCCTCTCCTCTCCTCCTCTCCTCTCCTCTCCTCCTCTCCTCTCTCCTCCTCTCCTCTCCTCCTCCTCTCCTCTCCTCCTCTCCTCTCCTCCTCTCCTCTCCTCCTCTCCTCTCCTCTCCTCTCCTCCTCTCCTCTCCTCTCCTCCTCTCCTCTCCTCCTCTCCTCTCCTCCTCCTCTCCTCTCCTCCTCTCCTCTCCTCTCCTTCTCTCCTCCTCTCCTCTCCTCCTCTCCTCCTCTCCTCCTCTCCTCGCTCCTCCTCTCCTCCTTCTCTCTCTCAGTGGTCTTCAGACAGACGAGGGGCTTCACCTGATGCAAGTTCTCGCTCACATGTCGAACATTCACATGGCAAATTTCGCCGAACTCTCGTGAGTAACAAACACTTTATACACCTCCTCTTCTCTCTTTCCTCCTCTTCTCTCTCTTCTCCTCTTCTCTCTCTTCTCCTCTTCTCTCTTTCCTCCTCTTCTCTCTCTTCTCTCTCTTCTCTCTCTCGTTCCTCCTTTTTGCACGCACAGACTTTCTGTTCGACTCAACTCGGCTCTTCTCTCTCTCTTTTCCTGTCCTCCTCTTCTCTCTCTTTCCTCCTCTCCTCCTCTTCTCCTCCTCCTCCTTTTCTCCTCCTTTTCACCTTGGGTTGAATCGCTCAGATTTTCCTTTGGCCTCGGCTCCTCAGGTTTGACGTGTGGGGCTCAGAGGTGGAAGACTTCACACACCCACACACTCCTCTCCTCTTTCCCTCCCTCGCTCCTCTCCTCCCTCTCTCCTTTTCTCTCCTCCACCTCCCCGTACGAGCGCTCACATCCATCACTCCTGCAGGAGCCTGGAGTTTCTTTCACTCGAGCTGAAACAAAAGAATCCGACGCAGCTGGAGACGAAGAGAAAGACTCTGACCACACAGGACGGAGGGAGGAGAGGAGAGAGGGAGGAGAGACTGACCACACAGGACGGAGGGAAAGAAGAAGAGAGAGGGAGAGAAGGAGAGAGGGGAGGAGAGAGGGAGGAGAGGAGAGACTGTGACCACACAGGAACGAAGGGAGGAGAGGAGAGAGGAGAGACTGACCACACAGGACAGAGGGAAAGAAAGAGGAGGAGAGGAGAGAGGAGGAGAAACTGACAGGAACGAGGGAGGAGAGCGGGAGGACTGACCACACAGGAAGGAGAGAAAGAAGGAGAGGAGAGAGGAGAGAGGGAGGAGAGACTGACCACACAGGAACGAGAGAGGAGAGGCGGGAGGAGAGGAGAGAGGGAGGAGAAGAGAGAGGGAGGAGAGACTGACCACACAGGAACGAGAGAGGAGAGGCGAGAGGAGAGAGGGAGGAGAGGAGAGGAGGGAGGAGAGAGGGAGGAGAGGAGAGAGGAGGAGAGACTGACCACACAGGAACGAGAGAGGAGAGGAGAGGAAAGGAGAGAGGGAGGAGAGGAGAGGAGGGAGGAGAGCAGGAGGACTGACCACACAGGAACGAGAGAGGAGAGAAGAGGAGGGAGGAGAGGAGAGAGGGAGGAGAGGAGAGAGGGAGGAGAGGAGAGAGGGAGGAGAGGAGAGAGGGAGGAGAGGAGAGAGGGAGGAGAGGAGGGAGGAGAGGAGAGAGGGAGGAGAGCAGGAGGACTGACCACACAGGAAGGAGAGAAAGAAGGAGGGACGAGAGGAGAGACTGACCACACAGGAATGAGGGAGGAGAGAAGGAGGAGAGAAAGATAAAAGAGGGAGAGAGGGGCAGTGGTCAGGGCACAGCAGGGGGCGACTCTCTGTCACTGTGCAATTTAAACTGAGGCAGGTGAGACAGGCCTGGTTTAGTCCTGGTTTAGAGCTTGTTTAGTCCTGGTTTAGTCCTGGTTTAGTCCTGATTTAGTCCTGGGTTAGAGCTTGTTAAGTCCTGGTTTAGTCCTGGGTTAGAGCTTGTTAAGTCCTGGTTTAGTCCTGGTTTAGAGCATGTTTAGTCCTGGTTCAGTCCTGGTTTAGTCCTGGTTCAGTCCTGGTTCAGTCCTGCTTTAGTCTTGGTTCAGTCCTGGTTCAGTCCTGGTTTAGAGCTTGTTTAGTCCTGGTTTAGTCCTGGTTTAGTCCTGGTTTAGAGCATGTTTAGTCCTGGTTCAGTCCTGGTTTAGTCCTGGTTCAGTCCTGGTTCAGTCCTGCTTTAGTCTTGGTTCAGTCCTGGTTCAGTCCTGGTTTAGTCCTGGTTTAGAGCTTGTTTAGTCCTGGTTTAGAGCTTGTTTAGTCCTGGTTCAGTCCTGGTTTAGTCCTGGTTTGGCCCTGGTTTAGTCCTGGTTTAGAGCTTGTGTAGTCCTGGTTCAGTCCTGGTTTAGTCCTGGTTTAGTCCTGGTTTAGTCCTGGTTTAGAGCTTGTGTAGTCCTGGTTTAGCCCTGGTTTAGTCCTGGTTTAGAGCTTGTTTAGTCCTGGTTCAGTCCTGGTTTAGTCCTGGTTTAGTCCTGGTTTAGAGCTTGTGTAGTCCTGGTTTAGAGCTTGTTTAGTCCTAGTTTAGTCCTAGTTTAGTCCTGGTTTAGTCCTGGTTTAGTCCTGGTTTAGCCCTTGTTTAGCCCTGGTTTAGAGCTTGTTTAGTCCTGGTTTAGTCCTGGTTTAGAGCTTGTGTAGTCCTGGTTTAGAGCTTGTTTAGTCCTGGTTTAGTCCTGGTTTAGTCCTGGGTTAGAGCTTGTGTAGTCCTGGTTTAGAGCTTGTTTAGTCCTGGTTTAGTCCTGGTTTAGAGCTTGTTTAGTCCTAGTTTAGTCCTAGTTTAGTCCTGGTTTAGTCCTAGTTTAGTCCTAGTTTAGTCCTAGTTTAGTCCTCGTTTAGTCCTGGTTCAGTCCTGGTTTAGTCCTGGTTCAGTCCTGGTTCACTCCTGGTTTAGTCCTGGTTTAGTCCTGGTTTAGAGCTTGTGTAGTCCTGGTTTAGAGCTTGTTTAGTCCTGGTTTAGTCCTGGTTTAGAGCTTGTTTAGTCCTAGTTTAGTCCTGGTTTAGTCCTGGTTTAGTCCTACTGCAGCGCCCCCTGCAGGGAGGAGCTGAAAAGAGCCCGATTAATGAGGGAGACGTTTTTGTTCAGACGACAGAAGCAGTAGCAGATCCATCGGTCTGAGTGTCATCGTATGTCAGAGCGAGGAGACAGGAGCAGGCAGGAGCAGGCAGGAGCAGGCAGGAGCTGACAGGAGCTGACAGGAGCAGGCAGGAGCTGTCAGGAGCAGACAGGAGCAGACAGGAGCAGACAGGAGCAGGCAGGAGCTGTCAGGAGCAGACAGGAGCAGACAGGAGCAAACCGGAGCAAACAGGAGCTGACAGGAGCAAACAGGAGCAGACAGGAGCAAACCGGAGCAGACAGGAGCAGACAGGAGCAGGCAGGAGCTGTCAGGAGCAAACAGGAGCAGACAGGAGCAAACCGGAGCAAACAGGAGCTGTCAGGAGCTGACAGGAGCAGACAGGAGCAGGATTATGCTTCTAAACGAGCATCAGCATTAGCATCAGCATTAGCATCAGCATCAGCATCAGCATCAGCATTAGCATCAGCATTAGCATCAGCATCAGCATCAGCATCAGCATTAGCATCAGCATCAGCATCAGCATCAGCATCAGCATCAGCATTAGCATCAGCGTTAGCATTAGCCCACAGTTTTTCAGTTCGTCGCTTTCCTTGAGTTTTCAGACAATCTTAAAACCTTAAAACCAGGACTGAACCAGGACTAAACCAGGACTAAACCAGGTGTAAACCAGGAGTAAACCAAGACTAAATCAGGACTAAACCAGGTCTAAACCAGGTCTAAACCAGGTCTAAACCAGGACTAAACCAGGACTAAACCAGGACTAAACCAGGACGAAATCAGGTCTAAATTAGGGTTAAACCAGGACTAAATCAGGACTAAACCAGGTCTAAACCAAGACTAAATCAGGTCTAAATCAGGTCTAAATCAGGACTAAACCAGGACTAACCCAGGTCTAAACTAGAACTAAACCAGGACTGAACCAGGACTAAACCAGAACTAAATCAGGTCTACATCAGGTCTAAATCAGGACTAAACCAGGACTAACCCAGGTCTAAACTAGAACCAAACCAGGACTGAACCAGGACTGAACCAGGACTAAACCAAACCTGAACAGGACCATAAATGCTCGGTCTGATCACAGGAAACTTAAACAAGTTCTTTAAATCACTTCAGTGTGTTTTTCTTGGAGTTTTTCTCACATTTCAACACGTTTCTGAGTTTTCTCGTGTGTTCACTGTTTCACCACGGTAACCGCTGAACATTCCTCCACAGACACGCATGTAGAACCCCCCAGCATCTCTGTAAACCCGTGTGTGTGTTGCAGGGTGGTGGGACCGGCCGTCACCTTCAGAGTGAGTCCAAACCCGCAGAACGTGAGCACCGCCGACGTGGCCCGAGTCGCAGGTACCAACTCTAGTCTGAGTCCTGGTTTAGTCCTGGTGTAGACCTGGTGTAGACCTGGTTTAGACCTGGTTTAGACCTGGTTTAGACCTGGTTTAGACCTGATTTAGTCCTGGTCTAGTCCTGGTTTAATCCTGGTTTAGTCCTGTTGTAGACCTGGTGTAGACCTGGTTTAGTCCTGGTTTAGTCCTGATTTAGTCCTGGTCTAGTCCTGGTTTAATCCTGGTTTAGTCCTGGTTTAGTCTTGGTTTAGTCCTGGTTTCGACCTGGTTTCGACCTGGTTTAGTCCTTGTTTAGACCTGGTTTAGACCTGGTTTTGACCTGGTTTAGTCCTTGTTTAGACCTGGTTTAGACCTGGTTTAGTCCTGGTTTCGACCTGGTTTCGACCTGGTTTAGTTCTTATTTAGACCTGGTTTAGTCCTGATTTAGTCTTGGTTTTGTCCTGGTTTAGTCCTGGTTTAGTCCTGGTTTAGACCTGGTTTAGTCCTGGTTTAGGCCTTGTTTACTCCTGGTTTAGTCCTAATTTAGTCTTGGTTTTGTCCTGGTTTAGTCCTGGTTTAGTCCTGGTTTAGTCCTGGTTTAGGCCTTGTTTATTCCTGGTTTAGTCCTGGTTTAGTCCTTATTTAGACCTGGTTTAGTCCTGATTTAGTCCTGGTTTAGTCTTGGTTTAGTCCTGGTTTAGTCCTGATTTAGTCCTGATTTAGTCCTGGTTTAGTCCTGGTTTAGACCTGGTTTAGTCCTGGTTTAGACCTGGTTTAGACCTGGTTTAGTCCTGGTTTAGACCAGACCAAGGCCAGGACCAGAGGTTTTATCTGTGTTGATGATCAGTGCCCACAGACTCTGCTCTGATTGAACTTTAGAGCCTGATTAGAACTCAAGAGCCTCCTCCAACTGAGGACTAAACCAGGACTGAACCTGGACTAAACCAGGTCTAAACCAGGTCTAAACCAGGACTAAACCAGGTCTAAACCAGGTCTAAACCAGGTCTAAACCAGGTCTAAACCAGGTCTAAACCAGGTCTAAACCAGGACTAAACCAGGTCTAAACCAGGTCTGTATAATTTCAAAATAAAAGCCTCATAAAAGCGTTGCACATTTGTATGTCCTGATAGTATTTGTCTGTGTAATTTCCTGAGTCACCTGCCCCCTGGCTTCATGATAATTACCTGCCCCTGCCTGCACCTGTCGGCCCCTGCCAGTCCCTGTCAGCCCCTGCCTGCACCTGTCGGCCCCTGCCAGTCCCTGTCAGCCCCTGCCTGCACCTGTCGGCCCCTGCCAGTCCCTGTGAGCCCCTGCCTGCACCTGTCGGCCCCTGCCAGTCCCTGTGAGCCCCTGCCTGCACCTGTCGGCCCCTGCCTGCACCTCCCGGGCCCTGCCAGCCCCTGCCTGCACCTGTCGGCCCCTGTCAGCCCCTGCCTGCACCTGTCGGCCCCTGCCTGCACCTGTGAGCCCCTGCCTGCACCTGTCGGCCCCTGCCAGTCCCTGTGAGCCCCTGCCTGCACCTGCCGGCCCCTGCCAGTCCCTGTGAGCCCCTGCCTGCACCTGCCGGCCCCTGCCAGTCCCTGTGAGCCCCTGCCTGCACCTGCCGGCCCCTGCCAGTCCCTGTGAGCCCCTGCCTGCACCTGCCGGCCCCTGCCAGTCCCTGTGAGCCCCTGCCTGCACCTGTCGGCCCCTGTCAGCCCCTGCCTGCACCTGCCTGCACCTGCCGGGCCCTGTCCTCTCAGACGTCGTTAAAGCGGCGGTTTTCGGGGCCTCGTTGTTTTGGATCGATGGAACTGAACCGAGTCTAATTAAACAGATAAGAGCCGAGCCTGAGCGGAATATTAAACCTGTTAAAGCCACGCTGCGGGTTATTCCACCCCCCCCCCGTGGCACGAGGACGCAGAATAATGAGCTACGAGTGAGACTGACACTCTGCAGCTGGGGTCATGATGCTAACTGTGGGCACTGCTCCGTCTGAAGCTCTGTCAGACTTTAATCTCAGAACACAATCTGGACATAAAGAGCTGGATTATGCTTCTAAACAAGCATTAGCATCAGCATTAGCATCAGCATTAGCATCAGCATTAGCATCAGCATTAGCATCAGTATTAGCATTAGCATCAGCGTTAGCATTAGTATTAGCATCAGTATGAGCATTAGTGTTAGCATTAGTATTAGCATCAGCATTAGCATCAGCGTTAGCATCAGCGTTAGCATTA
>CM068359.1:3134872-3137372 GCA_034769755.1 Odontamblyopus lacepedii | reverse complement strand
ATGTCCTGTAACACTCCCTCCATCCTCTCTCTCTGTCTTTCTCCCTCCCTCTTTTCTCTCTCTCTCTCTCCCTCTTCTTTCTTTCCCTCCTTCTCTCTCTCCCTCCTCTCTCCCTCTTCTTTCTCTCTTTCTCTCCTCGTGTCCAGGTGCAGTTTCTTTTCTCCACTAAAGGTTTTTTCTTGTGTCCAAAAAGTCAGAGGTGCAAATGAAACGTCTCGTCTCAGACTCAGACTCAGACTCAGACGTGTGGATTTATCGCCGACTTGTTACAGGGACGATCCGGACGAGGATTTCAGGAAAAAAGAACTCGACAGAGACATTTTCCTTCAGATTTCACTTCGTGAATCGAACACGGGTCGTTACCGCGGTTACCAGAAAAGCTCCACAGTGTTTCTTTAAAGCCGGAGTATTAACCCCCGGAGACCTGAGGGCAGTTTTAGTACATTTCTCCTCGCCTGGATTTTTGTCTTAATTTCGCTTTTAAAACTGCCCCTTTTACCCCTAATGAAGTGTTCTACCTCCTTTTATTCAGTCCAACCTGTTATTTCACAATCTGCTGCTGTAGTTGTGTCATGAGGCTGTGATAAAAGCTACAGGACCAGAAATAGAGATGAAAAAAAAAAACAGAAAATAAAATTCACCATTTTATACAAAACCCACAGCAAACATGTAGAAACAACTTTTTGGACATAAAAATGCTTAATTTAGGGCCTGAGCTACAAAAATGCAAAATATCAAGTCTGTAAGTAAATTAAAAATCTCCTTATTGCCCTAAAAACAAAAAAAGTGCAGTGGCTCCATGACTTTCCTGGTCCAGTCCTGGAAACAGCTCCTGTCAGGTCCAGGGCCAGAGCCACAGCACTTCTGCATTTCCAGGGTGGAAATTACATTTGGATTTGTTCATTTGGACTGAAATAAACCTTTAAATAAAAATAGAAAGAGATGCACAATTACACACACCAAGATGTGTCATTTTCCATGTGTGTGAGAATTAACTCCACTTAGAGCGACTTTTTCCCTCGTTCTAAACACACACAGTCAGAGGAGTCGACCATCTTGACTCACTTCACTCTTTGGCAAAGTTTGGCTCGATCAAAATGGACGGAGCGCATGAGTTTGGGGAAAACAAAGTTCCTGTTGGACACTCGTTTTGCTCCCGTCATCACACAGCGTGAGTGTGACGTAGGATAAAGCCGCAGAAATGTACGGAAACCTCTATGTCTGCACTTTCAGAGGGGAAAAGGACGTTTCTGTCTTTTACACTTACAAAGTTCTGCGGTTATAGAAACATGTTCCTCTGTGTCGTGTACGATGTTGTCGGTCTTCGAGGGTTAACTCTGAACCTCCGGCGCCTCACGTCAGGTTTGAGGAGTCGCTGTGTGCGGTTTGCGTCATGTTTTTGTGTGTTTATGGGGGACAAAAGCCTGTACAGCCCAGGAGAGATCTCTGGATTACTCAGACATGTACGGAGGACTCTAAGGCCCCGTTTACACGTGCACAGATAACACTTTAGAGGAGAAAATAAGTCCAGCGACAGAAATATCTATTAAATAATGAGGCAGATGTGAGTCCTGTTGCGATTCGCTCCTCGAGGAGTTCGTGGAGGTAAAACAGCTCAGAGCAGTGAGGACACGAGGAGAGAGGCTGAAACACTTCGGTCTCTGTCACCGTCCTGATCCAAGGTCATAGATAAGATATTCCAAGGTCAGTGTGGATTCGCCGTATGTTTTGGAGCGACTTAAGTTTGTGTTTTCCTCATAGGAATCACATCAGCGCACACGGGGCTTCTCTGTTTCGTACTGATGTTTTCCTTCCTGTTTACAGTCGGATCTTGTAGATTTTCTAATGTTCCAGCAGCGGCCACAGCTTATGAAAAAAACTAGTTTGCGATTTAAAAAAAAAATGATGTTGTTAAAATAGTTTTGGGTCAACTTGTCAATCATGCAATATTTTTGACAGCACTAATATTAATACATACATTAAACCCCACATAAGGGTCATTGACGTATAAGGATTTTCAACAGGCACATTTTAAAACTTAAAAGTTTCTAAACTTTTTCCACATATTTCCAGTGTCAGGAGCATAAATCTGTGTTTAACATTTATATGAAGCATTTTTAGTGTAAAATGTCATGTGGTGCGACCGAGAATAACCTTAAAATAGTTTTATTTTCTAAAATATGGTTGTTATATTAATCTAAGTTGTGAGTAATATGAGGTGTGTAGAAACAAACATTTCTTGCATTTCTTTAAATTTTTAATGTGTATTAATATTTTCTTTTGCTCCATTATGACAGTCGCCTGATTGTGTTTAATGAACAAACTACTGCCCTGGAAAATGCAGAAAAATGAAGAAAAACGCCTAAAGAACCGTTCACCCAAGTCGACTTTGTCTGTTATTAAACTCCAGCCACAGAATTCCTGCTGTTATTAGTCCCCGTTTACACGAACACGGATATTTTTAGAAACAAATATTTCCCTCGCTCCGTTTTCCGAAATA
>CM068359.1:3092372-3129872 GCA_034769755.1 Odontamblyopus lacepedii | reverse complement strand
GCCTTTGTCGTGCAGAACGTTTCCTCCACATTGTGGGTTTTGTCGTGGAGGAAATTTGCAAAGGTGAATTTGTCGGGCTGAACAGAGACGAGGCACAGAAACTTTTTTCACTTCTAGACGACCTCAGCCAATCAGGATTCAGAACACAATGCACTGTAAAAAAAGCATTCAAAACTCTGTGAAACGGCGAAGCCGCGAAAGGTGAACCGCGTCATAGCGACGGTTCACTGCACATCACGAGTCGCGTCTGTGCGTAAACGAGCGCATTCGATTAAAGCCGATGTGAAGTCAAAAGTGATTCTGAAGTGTTCCAAAGTTCATGTCTTTGTCATTCCTGTGTCGATAAACGTAAAATACAGAGTATCGAACAAACACGTATCGAACAAACACGTATCGAACAAACACGTATCGAACAAACACGTATCGAACAAACACGTATCGAACAAACACGTATCGAACAAACACGTATCGAACAAACACGTATCGAACACTTATCGAACAAACACGTATCGAACAAACACGTATCGAACAAACACGTATCGAACAAACACGTATCGAACAAACACGTATCGAACAAACACGTATCGAACAAACACGTATCGAACAGTTATCGAACAAACACGTATCGAACAAACATGTATCGAACAAACACGTATCGAACAAACATGTATCGAACAAACACGTATCGAAGAAACACGTATCGAACAAACACGTATCGAACAAACACGTATCGAACAAACACGTATCGAACAAACACGTATCGAACAGTTATCGAACAAACACGTATCGAACAAACAGTTATCGAACAAACACGTATCGAACAAACACGTATCGAACAGTTATCGAACAAACACGTATCGAACAAACAGTTATCGAACAAACACGTATCGAACAAACACGTATCGAACAAACACGTATCGAACAAACACGTATCGAACAAACACGTATCGAACAAACAGTTATCGAACAAACACGTATCGAACAAACACGTATCGAACAAACACGTATCGAACAAACAGTTATCGAACAAACAGTTATCGAACAAACACGTATCGAACAAACACGTATCGAACAAACACGTATCGAACAAACAGTTATCGAACAAACACGTATCGAACAAACACGTATCGAACAAACACGTATCGAACAAACACGTATCGAACAAACAGTTATCGAACAAACACGTATCGAACAAACACGTATCGAACAAACAGTTATCGAACAAACACGTATCGAACAAACACGTATCGAACAAACACGTATCGAACAAACAGTTATCGAACAAACAGTTATCGAACAAACACGTATCGAACAAACACGTATCGAACAAACACGTATCGAACAAACAGTTATCGAACAAACACGTATCGAGCAAACACTTATCGAACAAACACGTATCGAACAAACACGTATCGAACAAACACGTATCGAACAGTTATCGAACAAACACGTATCGAACAAACACGTATCGAACAAACACGTATCGAACAAACACGTATCGAACAAACACGTATCGAGCAAACACTTATCGAACAAACACGTATCGAACAAACACGTATCGAACAAACACGTATCGAACAGTTATCGAACAAACACGTATCGAACAAACACGTATCGAACAAACACGTATCGAACAAACACGTATCGAACAAACACGTATCGAACAAACACGTATCGAACAAACACGTATCGAACAAACACGTATCGAACAAACACGTATCGAACAAACACGTATCGAACAAACAGTTATCGAACAAACACGTATCGAACAAACACGTATCGAACAAACACGTATCGAACAAACAGTTATCGAACAAACAGTTATCGAACAAACACGTATCGAACAAACACGTATCGAACAAACACGTATCGAACAAACAGTTATCGAACAAACACGTATCGAACAAACACGTATCGAACAAACACGTATCGAACAAACACGTATCGAACAAACACGTATCGAACAAACACGTATCGAACAAACACGTCTCGAACAGTTATCGAACAAACACGTATCGAACAAACAGTTATCGAACAAACACGTATCGAACAAACACCTATCGAACAAACACGTATCGAACAAACACGTATCGAACAAACACGTATCGAACAAACAGTTATCGAACAAACACGTATCGAACAAACACGTATCGAACAAACACGTATCGAACAAACAGTTATCGAACAAACAGTTATCGAACAAACACGTATCGAACAAACACGTATCGAACAAACACGTATCGAACAAACAGTTATCGAACAAACACGTATTGAGCAAACACTTATCGAACAAACACGTATTGAGCAAACACTTATCGAACAAACACGTATCGAACAAACACGTATCGAACAAACACGTATCGAACAAACACGTATCGAACAAACAGTTATCGAACAAACACGTATCGAACAAACACGTATCGAATCCTGAGATATCAAATGATTTGATATTATATCGAATATCGTCACATCCCTACTGTTTATCTGTTTATCTATCCATCTATCTCTCTATCTAGATATTTATCTTTCCATTTATCCATCTATTTATCTCTCTATCTATTTATCTATCTATCCATCTATCTATCTATCTATCATTTATCTATCTATCCCTCTATCCATCTATCTATCTCTCTAGCTATTTATCTTTCCATTTATCCATCTATTTATCTCTCTATCTATTTATCTATCCATCTATCTATCTATCTATCATTTATCTATCTATCCCTCTATCCATCTATCTATCTCTCTAGCTATTTATCTTTCCATTTATCCATCTATCTATCTCTCTAGCTATTTATCTTTCCATTTATCCATCTATTTATCTCTCTATCTATTTATCTATCTATCCATTTATCTATCTATTCCTCTATCTATCTATCTATCTATCTATCTATCTGTCTATCTATCCCTCTATCTATCCATTTATCTATCTATCCATCCGTCTATCGGTATCTAGAAAAACACTGAAATTTGAAGATTGAAACTCGATTCATTTCAGTCCCTCCCTCTCTCTCTTCCTCTCTCTCTCCTCATCCCTCTCTCCGCTCCTCCCCTCCTCCCTCGTTCACGCGGTTGCCGTGGTTACGGGGGGGGGGGGGTGTCTCTCTCTCTCTTTCACAGTAGCGGCGTTGAGTGGGTGGGTTTGTGCACGTTCGGATAAAGCCTCCGTCGTCTCCGCTCTGTCGCTCCTCTTCTCCTTCCCTCTCTCCATCCCTCTCTCCTTTTTCTCTTCTCCATCCCTCTCTCCTTCTCCTCTTCTCCTTTCCTCTCTCCTTCTCCTCTTCTCCTTTCCTCTCTCCTTCTCCTCTTCTCCTTCCCTCTCTCCTTCTCCTCTTCTCTCTGGATACGGATCAGACGCTAACCCCCGAAAATGCAAAGTTTCCCCCGCGAGGATCGGAGCGGCGGACGTGGTTTTGGCAGCGGCGCGAGGGGAGGAGGAAGAGAGGATGAGGAAAAGAGGAGAGTCCGTTTATCCGTCCGTGGATCCGTCCGTGGATCCGTCCGTGGATCCGTCCGGGGTTCCGTCCGGGGTTCGGGGTAGGATCCTTTTCCCGTTTTCCCGGTTCTTCTGTGATGGTCGCGCTCGGAAATACTCCAAACACTTCAACTCCATTTACCAGGACTAAACCAGGACTAAACCAGGACTGAACCAGGACTGAACCAGGACTAAACCAGGACTGAACCAGGACTAAACCAGGACTGAACCAGGACTGAACCAGGACTGAACCAGGACTGAACCAGGACTGAACCAGGACTGAACCAGGACTAAACCAGGACTGAACCAGGACTGAACCAGGACTGAACCAGGACTAAACCACGACTAAACCAGGACTGAACCAGGACTGAACCAGGACTGAACCAGGACTAAACCAGGACTAAACCAGGACTGAACCAGGACTGAACCAGGACTAAACCACGACTAAACCAGGACTGAACCAGGACTAAACCAGGACTAAACCAGGACTGAACCAGGACTGAACCAGGACTAAACCAGGACTAAACCAGGTCAAAACCAGTACTAAATCAGGACTAAACCAGGATTAAACCAGGACTAAACCAGGACTAAACCAGGACTGAACCAGGACTAAACCACGACTAAACCAGGACTGAACCAGGACTAAACCAGGACTAAACCAGGACTGAACCAGGACTGAACCAGGACTAAACCAGGACTGAACCAGGACTAAACCAGGACTAAACCAGGTCAAAACCAGGACTAAATCAGGACTAAACCAGGATTAAACCAGGACTAAACCAGGACTAAACCAGGACTGAACCAGGACTGAACTAGGACTGAACCAAGATTGAACCAGGACTGAACCAGGACTAAACCAGGACTAAACCAGGACTAAACCAGGTCAAAACCAGGACTAAATCAGGACTAAACCAGGACTAAACCAGGACTAATGTAGGTCATGTAGGTGTAGGAAAGGTCACGTTCTGTTTAAGTATCGATACCTGCTCAAATATGAGTATCTAGAGCCGACACGATACTGAAATGTCAAAACTCGATACCGATTCCAATACCGCAACGATAATTAAAAGTAAAAAACTCTTTTTCTTTAGACGATAGAACGGGATTTTCCACATTAAACCGTAGAACTTTCTTTTCTGTTCCTGTGTGGCCAGGTCTATACCAGGTCTAAACCAGGTCTATACCAGGTCTAAACCAGGTCTAAACCAGGTCTAAACCAGGTCTAAACCAGGTCTATACCAGGTCTAAACCAGGTCTAAACCAGGACTAAACCAGGACTAAATCAGGACTAAACCAGGACTAAACCAGGTCAAAACCAGGACTAAACCAGGTCAAAACCAGGACTAAACCAGGTCAAAACCAGGACTAATCCAGGTCTAATCCAGGTCTAATCCAGGTCCATGGCTGTACACTCTGAGCTCTTACACTTGTTCTGATCCAGTTCGTTCTAAACTCGTTCAGGTTCTGTTCTGTCAGACTTTTTTAGTATCGAAACCTGGGATAAATGAGGATCTAGTTTCGATCCCGGTTTTAGTCTCGATTTCGGTCCCTTTTGTCTGTTCGTATCATTATTTGTTCCTGCGTTTCGTGCTTGTGTTGGTGTGAGGTCTGATAAACGGCTTTTATTTGGGTTTCAGACGCCACATTCACATTTTAGAATCCAAAGAACGAAGGCGATAAAGGTAAAAGGAGCTGTTCACCTGAAAACCACCACTTCATGACATCACGAGGTGGAACAGAGCGTTTGGAGCTTTGGAGATGTGGACAGAGGAATAATAAAGAGTTCCTCAAACACAACTCCAGGTGTGTTTGTGACGAGGAACAGTGTTAGAACATGACTTAAAGCTCACAAGACTTTTAGAATATTCATGTAGTTATGGATAAAACACTTCAGATAAATAGTACAAACGTAACAGTAATGTAAATCTGGTATCGTATCGTCAAAGGTCTCACAATAATATCGTGGAGCATCACGATATATCGAATCCCAAGTGTCTTTGCTTAAATGAACAGTTCTGATGCAGAAACAGCTAAAAAAAAACACAGGGAACTACATAGACCATGATCCTTTGCTCCGTTTCAGTGCAGACGACATGAAGAAATAACAGTTCTAAGCACTTTTACATCTTCATTCTTTTTATTTATCTTTTTATTTATATTTACACAAAATATTGTAATAAATATGGTACGGAGAGATGTATATGGAATATAAACGAACAAAAGAAAGAACGAAAAAGAGAAAAAAAAATAATGAAAGAATCAACAAATGAAAGAACTATAGAAAGAAAGAACGAAAAAGAAAGAACCAGTGGCGGCTGGTGAATAGAGGGCGCAAGTGCACCGCACTCCCTAACTTAACCTCGATTTAAAAACTAAATAATAAATAAATTATAAAGTTATTTTGTATTATTCTTTATGTTTGATATTTAGTTTAAAACCAAACGTGTGTCTGTATAGACATGTTTTTATCATGTGCTCATTTCACTGTATATGAGTCACATGTTTTATTTGAGTGCCACAGTCTCTGTGCCCCACTGAAGGTCTGTGGAGCAGCTGAAACATTCAGACAGTTTGACGTCATCACGTTGCTGTGACCGGAGCCTCATTTTTGCTGCATTTTCATGATGTTACGGGTGTTGGGCTGGTTGTCGGGCTGGTTGTCGGGCTGGTTGTCGGGCTGGTTGTCGGGCTGGGTGTCGGGCTGGTTGTCGGGCTGGTTGTCGGGCTGGGTGTCGGGCTGGTTGTCGGGCTGGGTGTCGGGCTGGTTGTCGGGCTGGTTGTCGGGCTGGGTGTCGGGCTGGTTGTCGGGCTGGGTGTCGGGCTGGTTGTCGGGCTGGGTGTCGGGCTGGTTGTCGGGCTGGTTGTCGGGCTGGGTGTCGGGCTGGGTGTCGGGCTGGTTGTCGGGCTGGGTGTCGGGCTGGGTGTCGGGCTGGGTGTCGGGCTGGGTGTCGGGCTGGGTGTCGGGCTGGGTGTCGGGCTGGGTGTCGGGCTGGGTGTCGGGCTGGGTGTCGGGCTGGTTGTCGGGCTGGTTGTCGGGCTGGTTGTCGGGCTGGGTGTCGGGCTGGTTGTCGGGCTGGGTGTCGGGCTGGGTGTCGGGCTGGTTGTCGGGCTGGGTGTCGGGCTGGTTGTCGGGCTGGTTGTCGGGCTGGTTGTCGGGCTGGGTGTCGGGCTGGTTGTCGGGCTGGGTGTCGGGCTGGGTGTCGGGCTGGGTGTCGGGCTGGGTGTCGGGCTGGGTGTCGGGCTGGTTGTCGGGCTGGTTGTCGGGCTGGTTGTCGGGCTGGGTGTCGGGCTGGGTGTCGGGCTGGGTGTCGGGCTGGGTGTCGGGCTGGGTGTCGGGCTGGTTGTCGGGCTGGTTGTGAGCGGTGTGTTATGTTGTGTTGCTGTATAAACTTTGCACTTGGCTGTGTGTTGTGCTCCTGATAAACTTCAGCCAGTAGTGACTAAAATGACTGTCTGTTTCTGGCATTTGTTATAATTTCATAGCCAATACATAACACATATATTTATAATACATATTTATCATTTTGACTTATGCACCGCCCCAAAAAATTATACCACCAGCCGCCACTGGAAAGAACTAGAAGAAAGAACGAAAAAGAAAGAACGAACGAAAAAAAAAAACATTGTGAAAATTTGGTACAGAGAGATTTGGATCTTTCACAGGACACAGGTTTAGTCCGGGTTTAGTCCTGGTTTAGTCCTGGTTTAGTCCGGGTTTAGTCCTGGCCCTAACTCTTAAACTGATTATAAAACTTCGGTTTGGCTCTATTAGATTTTAAATTGGGTTTATTTAGGCGACATTTATTGTTATTCTGCCTCAGGTCATATTTAAAGGCATTTTTGAACGACATTTTGGACAAATGGCTGCGCGTCGCTATAATTAATGATATTCGTAAATGCAGACCATTCACACCTCTATTCATGGCTCAGTTACATATAAAAGCAGCTGTTTCAGTGCAAAAATAACTGTTCTAAGCACTTTGAAATCTTCATTCTTTGGATTAAGTCTTGTGTCTTGCATTTTTAGAGGAAAAAGGAGCAGATTCACACAAAATATCGCAATAAATCTGGTCCAGTGAGATGTTTGTGGTGAAAATATCGTACAGAGGGATTTGGATTTCCTTCCATCCCTAATGACAATAAATGTTGCACCAAATGACTGGGCAAAGCATTTTCGAGTCAGTCTTGTTATTCCGTAGAATATCGTAATATCGTGAGCTTTACCACGATATCGCAGTAAATATCGTGCCGTGAGGTTCAGACCGTGACCGTATCGTATCGGGACACTTCTGTTAAGTAGAAATAATTCTTTAAAATCTGTGTTAAATATGTTTTAGCTGCGACTTTGTGTTTACCCAGTTTGAAACATATATAAAAAAGAGAGGTTCAGGTTTCCAAACAGACTTTTGTTCTCTTTTACTCCAAACAGTTGTGTTCACTCTGTACAGTTTGTGCGTTTGATATAATTACACTTTAATCCACTTTCACCGGAAACGATCCAGAGAGTTTGTCTGAGGAAAACGTGAAAACATCCTGGAGCTTTTATTCTTTTTATTGTCGAATAGTCATCCTGATGCTGTTATAAAGTTTAAATTAGTCCTGGTTTAGACCTGGTTTAGACCTGGTTTAGACCTGGTTTAGACCTGGTTTAGTCCTGGTTTAGTCCTGGTTTAGACCTGGTTTAGTCCTGGTTTAGTCCTGGTTTAGTCCTGGTTTAGACCTGGTTTAGCCCTGGTTTACTCCTGGTTTACTCCTGGTTTAGACCTGGTTTAGACCTGGTTTAGTCCTGGTTTAGTCCTGGTTTAGACCTGGTTTAGTCCTGGTTTAGTCCTGGTTTACTCCTGGTTTAGACCTGGTTTAGTCCTGGTTTACTCCTGGTTTAGACCTGGTTTAGTCCTGGTTTAGACCTGGTTTAGACCTGGTTTAGTCCTGGTTTAGTCCTGGTTTAGACCTGGTTTAGTCCTGGTTTAGACCTGGTTTAGTCCTGGTTTAGTCCTGGTTTAGACCTGGTTTAGTCCTGGTTTAGTCCTGGTTTACTCCTGGTTTAGACCTGGTTTAGTCCTGGTTTACTCCTGGTTTAGACCTGGTTTAGTCCTGGTTTAGACCTGGTTTAGTCCTGGTTTAGTCCTGGTTTAGACCTGGTTTAGTCCTGGTTTAGTCCTGGTTTAGACCTGGTTTAGCCCTGGTTTAGCCCTGGTTTACTCCTGGTTTAGACCTGGTTTAGACCTGGTTTAGTCCTGGTTTAGTCCTGGTTTAGACCTGGTTTAGTCCTGGTTTAGTCCTGGTTTAGACCTGGTTTAGCCCTGGTTTAGTCCTGGTTTACTCCTGGTTTAGACCTGGTTTAGACCTGGTTTAGTCCTGGTTTAGTCCTGGTTTAGTCCTGGTTTAGTCCTGGTTTAGACCTGGTTTAGTCCTGGTTTAGACCTGGTTTAGTCCTGGTTTAGACCTGGTTTAGACCTGGTTTAGACCTGGTTTAGCCCTGGTTTAGCCCTGGTTTAGACCTGGTTTAGACCTGGTTTAGACCTGGTTTAGCCCTGGTTTAGACCTGGTTTAGACCTGGTTTAGATCCGGCCACACGGGAACAGAATAGAAAGTTCGTACGGTTTAATGCGTAAAATCCGGTTCTGTCGTCTAAAGAAAAAGAGTTTTTATTTCCATCGCGTTTATGGAATCGTCCTGACACAGAAATCAAAGGATCAAGAACGATAACGACATTTAATAAAACAACGCATAAAACTCAGTGCAGTGAATGTACGGAAAAGGAAAATACGTTGTTAAAAGTGAAGATTTCTGTTCGCCGTGGATTAAAATGAAACGTCCATCCATCCATCCATCCATCTTCTTCCGCTTATCCGGGGCCGGGTCGCGGGGGCAGCAGTCTAAGCAGGGGCTCCCAAGCTTCCTTCTCCCCAGCCACTTCCTCCAGCTCCTCCGGACGGACCCCGAGGCGTTCCCAGGCCCAGAGACATAGTCCCTCCTGCGTGTCCTGGGTCTTCCCCGGGGCCTCCTACCGGTGGGACATGCCCGGAACACCTCCCGAGGGAGGCGTCCAGGAGGCATCCGGACCAGATGCCCGAGCCACCTCAGCTGGCTCCTCTCGACGTGGAGGAGCAGCGACTCTACTCCGAGCTCCTCCCGTGTGACCGAGCTCCTCACCCTATCTCTAAGGGAGCACCCGGCCACTCTGCGGAGGAAACTCATTTCGGCCGCTTGTATCCGCGATCTCGTCCTTTCGGTCATTACCCAGAGCTCATGACCATAGGTGAGGGGAGGAACGTGACTGAGGTAAATCGAGAGCTTCGCCTTTCGGCTCAGCTCCTCTTCACCACAACGGTCCGATACAGCGACCGCATCACTGCCGACGCTGCACCGATCCACCTGTCAATCTCGCGCTCCATCCTCCCCTCACTGTGAACAAGACCCCGAGATACTTGAACTCCTCCACTTGAGGCAGAGACTCCCCACCCACCCGGAGAGGGCAATCCACCTTTTTCCGGTCGAGAACCAAAATGAAACGTGTTGATCTGAAATGTTTTGAAGCGGCTGTGAGTTCACTTCAGTTCCCACATTTCCACGAGAGCTTTAAATAATCCCGGTGGTTGGTGCTCGTTGGCTCGTCCTTCGATCCGGCTCCTCCAGTCGTCTCTTGGGACTTTCCTCCACGTCTCTTTGGATTTGTGAGCGGGATGTGGGAGTGGGCTGAGGTGTGGCAGCCTCAGACTCAGTTTGTCTTCTTCCTCCTTCTCCCACACTCTTCCCTTCTCCTCCTCAGCTCACAGACGGAAAGCGTGAGGAGAGAATTCTCCAGCTGCTGCTTCATTATCATCAGAACCACTGCGGAAAAGTTCTGATCGTGTTTGTGTCGGCGGCGAAACGACAAACGGAGATGACAGAAAAGCCAGGAGCAGCTGAAGTGTGGGTTTTCTTCCCAAAGACGGAAATACGTTTGTGTCGCTGTCCAATCAGCACCTTCCCCACCCCCAGACGCTGAGAGGAACTAACCTTCGAAGACCCACGACATCGTCCACGACACAGAGGAATATGTTTCTATAACCGCAGAACTTTGTAACGGTAAAAGACAGAAACTTCCTTTTCCCTTCTGAAAGTGCAGACATAGAGGTTTCCGTACATTTCTGCGGCTTTATCCTACGTCACACTCACGCTGTGTGATGACGGGAGCAAAACGAGTGTCCAACAGGAACTTTGTTTTCCCCAAACTCATGCGCTCCGTCCATTTTGATCGAGCCAAACTTTGCCAAAGAGTGAAGTGAGTCAAGATGGTCGACTCCTCTGACTGTGTGTGTTTAGAACGAGGGAAAAAGTCGCTCTAAGTGGAGTTAATTCTCACACACATGGAAAATGACACATCTTGGTGTGTGTAATTGTGCATCTCTTTGTATTTTTATTTAAAGGTTTATTTCACTCAAAATGAACAAATACAAATGTAATAAACGCCCTGGAAATGCAGAAGTGCTGTGGCTCTGGCCCTGGTCCTGACAGGAGCTGTTTCCAGGACTGGACCAGGAAAGTCATGGAGCCACTGCACTTTTTTTGTTTTTAGGGCAATAAGGAGATTTTTAATTTACTTACAGACTTGAGATTTTGCATTTTTGTAGCTCAGGCCCTAAATTAAGCATTTTTATGTCCAAAAAGTTGTTTCTACATGTTTGCTGTGGGTTTTGTATAAAAGAGTGAATTTTATTTTCAGTTTTTTTTTTTTCATCTCTATTTCTGGTCCTGTAGCTTTTATCACAGCCTCATGACACAACTACAGCAGCAGATTGTGAAATAACAGGTTGGACTGAACAAAAGGAGGTAGAACACTTCATTAGGGGTAAAAGGGGCAGTTTGAAAAGTGAAATTAAGACAAAAATCCAGGCGAGGAGAAAAGTACTAAAACTGCCCTCAGGTCTTCAGGGGTTTTCACCTGTTTCCATGTCAAATTCAGAATATTATTTCCATGTAAACTCAAGGAAAATATTTTAGTTCCAAACAGTTTTAACATCATGTAAACGTGGTTTTGTCTGTAAAAGGGAAAAGGCGGTGGATTACCTGAGGCCACTCGTCTTTCAGCTTTTCTTTACGTTTAATTTTCGGACCCTGTTCATGTCTTTTCAAACTTTACGAACAAACTAAACAAATAAATAATAATAATAATAATAATTCTGTTGTAGTTTAAACGCCCGGATCCTCGGATGAGTTTAAGTCCAGTTCACGTGTGGACGCTCCGAATATTACGTATTTTTCCAAAACTTTTGTGGTGCTGGATTTTATTTTTAATTTTTTGTTTTTTTGTCTTTCGTTTGGAAAATCCTGGCTGTGGTTAAAGTGTCTGTTTTTCTCTCCTCTTCTCTCTTTGTCTCCGTCTTTCTTTCTCTCGCTCTGTCTTTTTTCTGTCTAACTCTTCCTCTCTTTATTTCTGTCTCTCCCTGTCTTCTTTTCTCCCTCCCTCTTTCTCTCTGTTTTTCTGCCTCTCATCTCCTCTCTCTCTCTTCTCGCTCTTTTCTCTTTCCGTTTTTCTCTCTCCTCCTCCTCCTCTTTCTCCTCCTCATTCTCCTCCTCTTCCTCCTCCTCCTCTCCTCCTCTTTCTCCTCCTCTCCTCTCTCTCCTCCTCTTTCTCCTCCTCTTCCTCCTCCTCTCTCCTCCTCCTCCTCTCTCTCCTCTTCTTCCTCTGCTCCTCTCCTCTTTCTCCTCCTTCTCTCCTCCTCTTCCTCCTCCTCATCTCCTTCTCTCCTCCTCTTTCTCCTCCTCTTCCTCCTCCTCCTCTCCTCCTCTTTCTCCTCCTCTCTCTCCTCCTCTTTCTCCTCCTCTTCCTCCTCCTCTCTCCTCCTCCTCCTCCTCTCTCTCCTCCTCCTCCTCTCCTCCTCCTCTGCTCCTCTCCTCTTCCTCCTCTTCCTTCTCCTCCTCTCTCCTCCTCTCCCCTCTCCTCTTTCTCCTCTTTCTCTTCCTCGCCTCCTCCCTGCTCCTCTCCCCTCTCCTCCTCTTTCTCCTCTTTCTCTTCCTCTCCTCCTCTCTGCTCCTCTCCCCTCTCCTCCTCTTTCTCCTCCTCCTTCTCCTCTCTCCTCCTCCTCCTCTTTCTCCTCCTCTCTCCTCCTCTTTCTCCTCCTCCTCCTCCTCTCTCCTCCTCCTCCTCTTTCTCCTCTTTCTCCTCCTCTCTCCTCCTCCTCCTCCTCTCTCCTCCTCCTCCTCCTCTCTCTCCTCCTCCTCCTCTCCTCCTCCTCTGCTCCTCTCCTCTTCCTCTCTCTCCTCCTCCTCCTCTCCTCCTCCTCTGCTACTCTCCTCTTCCTCCTCTTCCTTCTCCCCCTCTCTCCTCCTCTCCCCTCTCCTCCTCCTCCTCCTTCTCCTCTCTCTTCTTTCTCCTCCTCCTCCTCTTTCTCCTCCTCCTCTTTCTCCTCCTTCTCTCCTCCTCCTCTCTCTCCTCCTTTTCCTCCTCCTCCTCTCCTCCTCCGCTCCTCCTCCTCCTCTTTCTCCTTCTCCTCCTCTTTCTCCTCCTCCTCTCCTCCTCCTCCTCTTTCTCCTCCTCCTCCTCTTTCTCCTCCTCCTCTCCTCCTCCTCCTCTTTCTCCTCCTCTTTCTCCTCCTTCTCTCCTCCTCCTCTCTCTCCTCCTTCTCCTACTCCTCCTCCTCTCCTCCTCCTCCTCTTTCTCCTCCTCTCTCTCCTTTCTCCTCCTCTTTCTCCTCCTCTTTCTCCTCCTCTCCTCCTCCTCTCTCTCCTCCTTCTCCTCCTCCTCCTCTCCTCCTCCTCCTCTTTCTCCTCTTTCTCCTCCTCCTCTCCTACTCCTCCTCTTTCTCCTCCTCTCCTCCTCCTCTCTCTCCTCTTTCTCCTCCTCTTTCTCCTCCTCCTCCTCTCTCTCCTCTTTCTCCTCCTCCTCTCCTACTCCTCCTCTTTCTCCTCCTCCGCTCCAGGAGACGCAGATAAACCAGATTCCGACCAAATACAGTCAGGCCGAGTCCACGAAGTTCCTGATCCTGACGCTCGTTTCCGTCTTGTGCATCGTTCTGGTTCTTCTGGGCTCCACCGTCGTTTACTGCCTGAGGAACCGCTCGCACCACCGGCTCAAGGAGAAGCTGAGCACGCTGGGGCAGGAGAGCGCCGACCCCACCTCCACCTACCAGGTACCCACACCTGACCCCGCCCACAGACACCTGACCCCGCCCACAGACGCCTAAACCCCGCCCACAGACACCTACCAACACGTACACACCACCACCGGTTCAAGGAGAAGCTGAGCACGCTGGGGCAGGAGAGCGCCGACCCCACCTCCACCTACCAGGTACCCACACCTGACCCCGCCCACAGACACCTGACCCCGCCCACAGACGCCTAAACCCCGCCCACAGACACCTACCAACACGTACACACCACCACCGGTTCAAGGAGAAGCTGAGCACGCTGGGGCAGGAGAGCGCCGACCCCACCTCCACCTACTGCCCACAGACACCTAAACCCCCGAACCATTTTCTCTCAACAACTTTCACAACTTTCTCTTGTTGCTTCTGGCTGGAGTCATTTTACGTGGAAGTTCAGAACTTGGCCCCATCACTACACTAGTTCAGAACTTGCCCCCATCTTTACATTAGTTAAGAACTTGCCCCCATCACTACACTAGTTCAGAACTTGCCCCCATCACTGCACTAGTTCAGAACTTGCCCCATCACTACACTAGTTCAGAACTTGCCCCCATCACTACACTAGTTCAGAACTTGCCCCCATCACTACACTAGTTCAGAACTTGCCCCATCACTACACTAGTTCAGAACTTGCCCCCATCACTACACTAGTTCAGAACTTGCCCCCATCACTACACTAGTTCAGAACTTGCCCCATCACTGCACTAGTTCAGAACTTGCCCCCATCACTACACTAGTTCAGAACTTGCCCCATCACTACACTAGTTCAGAACTTGCCCCCATCACTACACTAGTTCAGAACTTGCCCCATCACTGCACTAGTTCAGAACTTGCCCCATCACTACACTAGTTCAGAACTTGCCCCATCACTACACTAGTTCAGAATTTGCCCCCATCACTGCACTACTTAAGAACTTGCCCCCATCACTACACTAGTTCAGAACTTGCCCCATCACTGCACTAGTTCAGAACTTGCCCCATCACTGCACTAGTTCAGAACTTGCCCCATCACTACACTAGTTCAGAACTTGCCCCATCACTGCACTAGTTCAGAACTTGCCCCCATCACTACACTAGTTCAGAACTTGCCCCCATCACTGCACTAGTTCAGAACTTGCCCCCATCACTACACTAGTTCAGAACTTGCCCCATCACTGCACTAGTTCAGAACTTGCCCCATCACTGCACTAGTTCAGAACTTGCCCCCATCACTACACTAGTTCAGAACTTGCCCCCATCACTGCACTAGTTTGTTGCCTTGACAGACTCACTGCCACAGTCAGATCTCCGCAGAGGAAACACTGATCTGTGCCGTTTTTTGGCTTCTGACAGAATTCCACCTCCTCTAGTGACGGACTTTAGCTTCAGACGAGCCCGAGTTCAATTTTAATCACAAATTTATTCGTGAGAACGTTTCATAAATGAGGCCCCTGGTCCCTCTACAAGACTCTAGAACGACATTTCAAATCTCTGTAAGATCCTGGTGACAGAAAAAACACAGAAAATGAGAAAATATTATCCAGCCCTAAACTGACATCGCTAATATCTATCGACTTTTACCAGCGCAGTGTTGACGGACTGAACAGAAGCGGTTTAACGACAACTGAAAACGATCGAAGTTGTAACTGCGACGTCCTCAAAGCGTCTGAGGCGTCTGAGGCGTCTGAAGCAGCGTCGGCTCCTTCATTAGGTCCTAACGAGCGCCTCGTTAGCCGGGGTCAGAGGTTCATGTCCTCAACACGCCTCTCTCACTTCCCTCGTTTGTCTCTGCTTGCTCGCCCCGCCCCCTTTAACAGGAGGAGGGGGGGGGGGCATCGTGCCAAGTCCAGAGCCTGGCACAGAACCAGGACTGAACCAGGACTGAAACAGGATTAAAACAAGACTGAACCAGGACTAAACCGGGACTAAAACAGGACTAAACCAGGACTGAACCAGAAATAAAACAGGACTAAAACAGGACTAAACCAGGACTAAAACAGGACTAAAACAGGACTAAACCAGGACTGAACCAGGACTGAACCAGAACTAAAACAGGACTAAAACAGGACTGAACCAGGACTAAAACAGGACTAAAACAGGACTAAACCAGGACTGAACCAGGACTGAACCAGAACTAAAACAGGACTAAAACAGGACTGAACCAGGACTAAAACAGGACTAAACCAGGACTGAACCAGGACTAAAACAGGACTAAAACAGGACTGAACCAGGACTAAAACAGGACTAAACCGGAACTAAACCAGGACTGAAACAGGACTGAACCAGGACTAAAACAGGACTAAAACAGGACTAAAACAGGACTGAACCAGGACTAAAACAGGACTGAACCAGGACTAAAACAGGACTAAACCGGGACTAAACCAGGACTGAAACAGGACTGAACCAGGACTAAAACAGGACTAAAACAGGACTAAAACAGGACTGAACCAGGACTAAAACAGGACTGAACCAGGACTAAAACAGGACTAAAACAGGACTAAAACAGGACTAAAACAGGACTGAAACAGGACTAAACCAGGACTGAAACAGGATTAAAACAAGACTGAACCAGGACTAAACCGGGACTAAAACAGGACTAAAACAGGACTAAAACAGGACTAAAACAGGACTGAACCAGGACTAAACCAGGACTGAACCAGGACTAAAACAGGACTGAACCAGGACTGAACCAGAACTAAAACAGGACTAAAACAGGACTGAACCAGGACTGAACCAGGACTAAAACAGGACTAAAACAGGACTAAACCAGGACTGAACCAGGACTAAAACAGGACTAAAACAGGACTAAACCAGGACTGAACCAGGACTAAAACAGGACTAAAACAGGACTAAACCAGGACTGAACCAGAACTAAAACAGGACTAAAACAGGACTGAACCAGGACTGAACCAGGACTAAAACAGGACTAAAACAGGACTAAACCAGGACTGAACCAGGACTAAAACAGGACTAAAACAGGACTGAACCAGGACTAAAACAGGACTAAACCGGAACTAAACCAGGACTGAAACAGGACTGAACCAGGACTAAAACAGGACTAAAACAGGACTAAAACAGGACTAAAACAGGACTGAACCAGGACTAAAACAGGACTGAACCAGGACTAAAACAGGACTAAACCGGGACTAAACCAGGACTGAAACAGGACTGAAACAGGACTGAACCAGGACTAAAACAGGACTAAACCGGGACTAAACCAGGACTGAAACAGGACTGAACCAGGACTAAAACAGGACTAAAACAGGACTAAAACAGGACTGAACCAGGACTAAAACAGGACTGAACCAGGACTAAAACAGGACTAAACCGGGACTAAACCAGGACTGAAACAGGACTGAAACAGGACTAAACCAGGACTGAAACAGGATTAAAACAAGACTGAACCAGGACTAAACCGGGACTAAAACAGGACTAAAACAGGACTAAAACAGGACTAAAACAGGACTAAAACAGGACTGGACCAGGACTAAACCAGGACTGAACCAGGACTAAAACAGGACTGAACCAGGACTAAACCAGGACTGAACCAGGGCTAAAACAGGACTAAAACATGACTGAACCAGGACTAAAACAGGACTAAACCGGGACTAAACCAGGACTGAAACAGGACTGAACCAGGACTAAAACAGGACTAAAACAGGACTAAAACAGGACTAAAACAGGACTGAACCAGGACTAAAACAGGACTGAACCAGGACTAAAACAGGACTAAACCGGGACTAAACCAGGACTGAAACAGGACTGAAACAGGACTAAACCAGGACTGAAACAGGATTAAAACAAGACTGAACCAGGACTAAACCGGGACTAAAACAGGACTAAAACAGGACTAAAACAGGACTAAAACAGGACTAAAACAGGACTGGACCAGGACTAAACCAGGACTGAACCAGGACTAAAACAGGACTGAACCAGGACTAAACCAGGACTGAACCAGGGCTAAAACAGGACTAAAACATGACTGAACCAGGACTAAAACAGGACTTAAACAGGACTCAAACAGGACTAAACCAGGACTGAACCAGGACTGAACCAGGACTGAACCAGGACTAAACCAGGACTGAAACAGGACTGAACCAGGACTGAACCAGGACTAAACCAGGACTGAAACAGGACTGAAACTGGAATAAACTAGGACTAAACCTCCCCTTTTAATGAGACTTTTCCTCGTGCGACTTTTACGTCTTCGGATTTCGTCGTGTCTACAGTTTTTCTTCTGTTCAGACGGTTTGATTTGTTTCCCTGTAAAGAGCCTGTGCCTGTGTCGCCCCCTGCAGGAGCTGTGCCGCCAGCGCATGTCGGCCAAACCCGCCGACAGGTCGGAGCCGCTGTCGTCCCGCATCAACAGCGTCTCGTCGCAGTTCTCGGACGGAGCGGCGGCGCTGAGCAGCCCCTCGGGTCGGGCCAGCCTGTCCTCGTGGAGCGAAGAGCCGGCCGCCTCCAGCCTGGACATCTCCACCGGACACATGATCCTGGTACGGCCCCGTTAGTCCCCTTTAGTCCAGGTTTAGTCCTGGTTTGGTCCAGGTTTAGTCCAGGTTTAGTCCAGGTTTAGGCCAGGTTTAGTCCAGGTTTAGTCCCCTTTAGTCCAGGTTTAGTCCAGGTTTACTCCAGGTTTGGTCCAGGTTTACTCCAGGTTTAGTCCAGGTTTAGTCCAGGTTTAGTCCCCTTTAGTCCAGGTTTAGTCCAGGTTTACTCCAGGTTTGGTCCAGGTTTACTCCAGGTTTAGTCCAGGTTTAGTCCAGGTTTAGTCCAGTTTTGGTCCAGGTTTAGTCCAGGTTTAGTCCAGGTCTGGTCCAGGTCGGCCGCCTCCAGCCTGGACATCTCCACCGGACACATGATCCTGGTAAATCCGTGTTTTTCTGTATAAAACCAGAAATAAGAAAACAATTTATTATTTGTCCCCAAAACGAAAATGAAAAAACAGATAACGGCTGTTTCCCGTTTGGTCTTGTACGTCGCGGCGCACGAGAGGAGGTGCAGTGTGCGCCGCGTAGTAGGTTTAGTCCAGGTTTAGTCCAGGTTTAGTCCAGGTTTAGTCCAGGTTTAGTCCAGGTTTGGTTCAGGTTTAGTCCTGGTTTAGTCCAGGTTTGGTTCAGGTTTAGTCCTGGTTTAGTCCAGGTTTGGTCCAGGTTTGGTCCAGGGTTAGTCCAGGGTTAGTCCAGGTTTGGTCCAGGTTTGGTCCAGGGTTAGTCCAGGGTTAGTCCAGGTTTGGTCCAGGGTTAGTCCAGGGTTAGTCCAGGGTTAGTCCAGGTGTAGTCCAGGTGTAGTCCAGGTTTGGTCCAGGGTCAGTCCAGGTTTAGTTCAGGTTTAGTCCGGTCTCTGGGGTCTAAGCCGATTGCAGCACTCAGGTTAATAAAGGTTCAGAAGTTGATCCTCTTCATCCAGATCAGATTTTGAGGAACCAGGACCAAACAAAAACCTGCCCTGGTTTAGCCCTGGTTTGGTCCTGGTTTAGTGCTGGTTTAGACCTGGTTTAGACCTGGTTTAGTCCTGGTTTGGTCCTGGTTTTGTGCTGGTTTAGACCTGGTTTAGACCTGGTTTAGTCCTGGTTTGGTCCTGGTTTAGTCCTGGTTTAGTCCTGGTTTAGTCCTGTTTTAGACCTTGTTTAGTCCTGGTTTAGTCCTGGTTTAATAATAATAATTTATGGTCAGACAGCAGTAGCTCAGCCCCTGGTGGTGGAGCTGTCCCTGGTGCTGAACTCACTGTGACAGAAGAACAGAGGGATGAGACCTGTAGATGTTTTGGTGCTTTTCAAAGATGCGCCGTGTCATCTCTGTGCCTGGAATGTCCCGCAGTATGGCATTAAACCTTTCTATCTCCACGGAGACCAAACCAGACCAAGTTACAGGTCAGATCTGTGGAAAGGCGACATCGCTCACAGTCAGAGTGTCTGTGTGTAATAACCCGACACCAGGAGCTGCTTTCCTATGAGTTTGTCTTGGTTAATGTTTAGTCCTTGTTTAGTCCTGGTTCAATTCTGGTTTAGTTCTGTTTCAGTCCTGATTTAGACCTGATTTAAACCTGGTTTAGACCTGATTTAGACCTGGTTTAGACCTGGTTTAGTCCTGGTTCAGTCCTGGTTTAGACATTTTTTAGTCCTGGGTTAGACCTGGTTTAGACCTGGTTTAGACCTGGTTTAGTCCTGGTTCAGTCCTGGTTTAGGCATTTTTTAGTCCTGGGTTAGACCTGGTTTAGACCTGGTTTAGTCCAGGTTTAGACCTGGTTTAGACCTGATTTAGACCTGATTTAGACCTGATTTAGACCTGGTTAAGACCTAGTTTAGACCTAGTTTAGACCTGGTTTAGACCTGATTTAGACCTGGTTTAGACCTGGTTTAGACCTGGTTTAGACCTGATTTAGACCTGGTTTAGACCTGGTTTAGTCCTGGTTCAGTCCTGGTTTAGACATTTTTTAGTCCTGGGTTAGACCTGGTTAAGACCTAGTTTAGACCTAGTTTAGACCTGGTTTAGACCTAGTTTAGACCTGGTTTAGACCTGATTTAGACCTGGTTAAGACCTGATTTAGACCTGGTTAAGACCTAGTTTAGACCTAGTTTAGACCTGGTTTAGACCTGATTTAGACCTGATTTAGACCTGATTTAGACCTTGTTAAGACCTGGTTTAGACCTGATTTAGACCTGATTTAGACCTGATTTAGACCTGATTTAGACCTTGTTAAGACCTGGTTTAGACCTGGTTTAGACCTTGCTCAGTGTTTATTCGCTCTAAAACCACCTGCGACTGAATAAACGTAAAGCCGAGCCGTCCAAATCCACACTGCGGAACATCCCGGCCGCGTCTCTGCGGCGTCTCCGTGGAAACGCGCAGCCCTAAAGCCCCCGTACGGGACTTTTCCCCCCTCAGGCCTACATGGAGGACCACCTGAAGAACAAGCACCGCCTGCAGCAGGAGTGGGAGGCCCTGTGCGCCTACCAGGCCGAGCCCAACAGCGCCACCGTGGGGCTGAAGGACGCCAACGCTAAGAAGAACCGCGCGCCCGCCGTCGTCGCCTGTGAGTCGCCCGCGGATTTTACGGTTTTAAAAAGCACGAGGAAACGTTTGGAGTTTTAATCGGAACATTTGTGTTTGTTTCAGACGATCACTCCAGGATCGCCCTGAAAGTGGAGAACAGCCAGGCCAACTCGGACTATATCAACGCCAGCCCCATCGTGAGTCCCGGATCTGGACTAGACAAGTCCTGGTTTAGTCCGGGTTTAGTCCTGGTTTAGACAAGGTTTTGTCCTGGTTTAGTCCTGGTTTTGTCCTGGTTTAGTCCTGGTTTAGTCCTGGTTTAGTCCTGGTTTAGTTTAGGTTTAGTCCTGGTTTAGTCCTGGTTTAGTCCTGGTTTAGTTCTGGTCTAGTCCTGGTCTAGTCCTGGTCGAGTCCTGGTTTAGTCCTGGTTTAGTCCTGGTTTAGTCCTGGTTTAGTCCGGGTTTAGTCCTGGGTTAGTCCTGGTCTAGTCCTGGTTTAGTCCTGGTTTCGTCCTGGTTTAGTCCTGGTTTAGTTCTGGTCTAGTCCTGGTCTAGTCCTGGTTGAGTCCTGGTTTAGTCCTGGTTTAGTCCTGGTTTTGTCCTGGTTTAGTCCTGGTTTAGTCCTGGTTTAGTCCGGGTTAAGTCCGGGTTTAATCCTGGTTTAGACAAGGTTTAGTCCTGGTTTAGTCCTGGTTTAGTCCTGGTTTAGTTCTGGTTTAGTTCTGGTCTAGTCCTGGTTGAGTCCTGGTTTAGTCCTGGTTTAGTCCTGGTTTTGTCCTGGTTTAGTCCTGGTTTAGTCCGGATTTAGTCCTGGTTTAGTCCGGGTTAAGTCCGGGTTTAGTCCTGGTTTAGTCTGGGTTTAGTCCTGGTTTAGCCCGGGTTTAGTCCTGGTTCAGTCCGGGTTTAGTCCTGGTTTAGTCCTGGTTTAGTCCTGGTTTAGCCCGGGTTTAGTCCTGGTTTAGTCCTGGTTTAGTCCTGGTTGAGTCCTGGTTTAGTCCTGGTTTAGTTCTCGTCTAGTCCTGGTTTAGTCCTGTTTTAGTCCTGGTTTAGTCCGGGTTTAGTCCTGGTTTAGTCCTGGTTTAGTCCTGGGTTAGTCCTGGGTTAGTCCTGGTCTAGTCCTGGTTTAGTCCTGGTTTAGCCCTGGTTTAGTCCTGTTTTAATCCTGGTCTAGTCCTGGTTTAGTCCTGGTTTAGTCCTGGTTTAGTCCTGGGTTAGTCCTGGTCTAGTCCTGGTTTAGTCCTGGGTTAGTCCTGGTTTAGCCCTGGTTTAGTCCTGGTTTAGACCTGGTTGAGTCCTGGTTTAGACCTGGTTTAGTCCTGGTTGAGTCCTAGTTTAGTCCTGGTTTAGTCCTGGTTGAGTCCTGGTTTAGTCCTGGTTTAGTCCTGGTTGAGTCCTGGTTTAGTCCTGGTTGAGTCCTGGTTGAGTCCTGGTTTAGTCCTGGTTGAGTACTGGTTTAGTCCGGGTTTAGTCCTAGTTTAGTCCTAGTTTAGCCTGGGTTCAGTACTGGTTTAGTCCTGGTTTAGTCCTGGTCTAATCCTGGTCTAGTCCTGGTCTAGTCTTGGTTGAGTCCTGGTTTAGTACGGTTCTAGTCCTGGTTGAGTCCTGGTTTAGTCCTGGTCTAGTCCTGGTCTAGTCCTGGTTTAGTCCTGGTCTAGTCCTGGTCTAGTCCAGTCTAAACCAGGACTAAACCAGGACTAACCCAGGATTAAACCAGGACTGAACCAGGTCTAAACCAGGACTAGACCAAGACTAAAGCAGGACTAAACCAGGACTAAACCAGGATTAAACCAGGACTGAACCAGGTCTAAACCAGGACTAGACCAAGACTAAAGCAGGACTAAACCAGGACTAAACCAGGACTAAACCAGGACTGAACCAGGTCTAAACCAGGACTAGACCAAGACTAAACCAGGACTAAACCAGGACTAAACCAGGATTAAACCAGGACTAAACCAGGACTAAACCAGGACTAAACCAGGATTAAACCAGGACTAAACCAGGACTAAACCAGGACTAGACCAGGACTAGACCAGGACTAGACCTGGACTGAACCAGGACATAGTCCGTCTCAGGTTCTCTGCTGATGATGCTTTGTCCGATAGAAGAGAACAGTCCATTTTTCGCACGTTTGTAACTTTTTAAAACATAAAATGTAAAAATCTAATTTGGATCTTTTTGTTTGTCAGATGGACCACGACCCCCGGAGCCCCGCCTACATCGCCACCCAAGGCCCCCTGCCCTCCACCGTGGCCGACTTCTGGCAGGTACCAAACAAACAAAACCAATCCACAATACAACGTCCGTGAAGTCGCCCATCAAACCTGCACAAAACTGTTAATCCTTTGTGCTGCAAAAAGTTTCATTTGTGCCATTCTGGTTCTTAACCCTCGAAGACCCACGACATCGTACACGACACAGAGGAACATGTTTCTATAACCGCAGAACTTTGTAACAGTAAAAGACAGAAACGTCCTTTTCCCCTCTGAAAGTGCAGACATAGAGGTTTCCGTACATTTCTGCGGCTTTATCCTACGTCACACTCACGCTGTGTGATGACGTGAGCAAAACGAGTGTCCAATAGGAACTTTGTTTTCCCCAAACTCATGCGCTCCGTCCATTTTGATCGAGCCAAACTTTGCCAAAGAGTGAAGTGAGTCAAGATGGTCGACTCCTCTGACTGTGTGTGTTTATAACGAGGGAAAAAGTCGCTCTAAGTGGAGTTAATTCTCACACACATGGAAAATGACACATCTTGGTGTGTGTAATTGTGCATCTCTTTCTATTTTTATTTAAAGGTTTATTTCAGTCCAAATGAACAAATCCAAATGTTATTTCCACCCTGGAAATGCAGAAGTGCTGTGGCTCTGGCCGTGGTCCTGACAGGAGCTGTTTCCAGGACTGGACCAGGAAAGTCATGGAGCCACTGCACTTTTTTTGTTTTTAGGGCAATAAGGAGATTTTTAATTTACTTACAGACTTGAGATTTTGCATTTTTGTAGCTGATGCCCTAAATTAAGCATTTTTATGTCCAAAAAGTTGTTTCTACATGTTTGCTGTGGGTTTTGTATAAAAGAGTGTGAATTTGATTTTATTTTATTTTTTCCCGTCTCTATTTCTGGTCCTGTAGCTTTTATCACAGCCTCATGACACAACTACAGCAGCAGATTGTGAAATAACAGGTTGGACTGAACAAAAGGAGGTAGAACACTTCATTAGGGGTAAAAGGGGCAGTTTTAAAAGCAAAATTAAGACTAAAATCCAGGCGAGGAGAAAAGTACTAAAACTGCCCTCAGGTCTTCAGGGGTTAATCTCAGGTTTATGGGGTTGTGCGGATCCCCAAAATATTCAACACGTTTATGACAATCGCCGCTGAAGCTGTAAAACAGTCGTAGTCTGTGGACGCTCCACCTCCTCGGTCACTTTCTCCTCGCACTTTCACACGTCACGTTACCAAACCCATACTGTATATATATTTGGAAGTTCAGAGGGCGTTTCTAACCAAATACGTCTTCATTTTCTGTGCAAATGAAACGTAAATGAGCGCGGAAGTGTTCGTATCTGAGTGACGGTGATTTCATCTGAAGAAATTCGGCTGCGTAAGAACGTTTTGTGGCTCTGGCGCAGAGTTCTCTCAGCATTAAAGTGGAAGTCACTAATTTTTTAAAGAAAAGATTCATGACTGAGGCCCAGTGTGATCAGCAGGAAAGTCCGGCTCCTGCCCCCGTCTGGGAGAGCGACGCCATCACACTCTCCGAAGTAAAGAGTTTATTATTTTCTGCTTAGTTTTTTTCTCAACAGATCAAAAGTCACAGCAGTAATTCTTATTTTTAGCTCAACACAAAATGCCCACTCCCGCCGTGACCCCGCAGGCCTCACACCGCTGCCCAGACGCAGTTTCTGGGTCAGAGTCCATCAGGGAGCCGCCCCACTGAGGCTCTGGACGACGCCATCGGCCCAAAATAAAACTGCAAATATCTAAACCCCCCAAGACCTCAGGGCAGGTTTAGTACATTTCTCCTCGCCTGGATTTTTGTCTTAATGTTGCTTTTAAAACTGCCCCTTTTACCCCTAATGAAGTGTTCTACCTCCTTTTGTTCAGTCCAACCTGTTATTTCACAATCTGCTGCTGTAGTTGTGTCATGAGGCTGTGATAAAAGCTACAGGACCAGAAATAGAAAAAAAAAACAGAAATAAAATTCACTCTTTTATACAAAACCCACAGCAAACATGTAGAAACAACTTTTTGGACATAAAAATGCTTAATTTAGGGCCTTAGCTACAAAAATGCAAAATCTCAAGTCTGTAAGTAAATTAAAAATCTCCTTATTGCCCTAAAAACAAAAAAAGTGCAGTGGCTCCATGACTTTCCTGGTCCAGTCCTGGAAACAGCTCCTGTCAGGACCACGGCCAGAGCCACAGCACTTCTGCATTTCCAGGGTGGAAATTACATTTGGATTTGTTCATTTGGACTGAAATAAACCTTTAAATAAAAATAGAAAGAGATGCACAATTACACACACCAAGATGTGTCATTTTCCATGTGTGTGAGAATTAACTCCACTTAGAGCGACTTTTTCCCTCGTTATAAACACACACAGTCAGAGGAGTCGACCATCTTGACTCACTTCACTCTTTGGCAAAGTTTGGCTCCATCAAAATGGACGGAGCGCATGAGTTTGGGGAAAACAAAGTTCCTGTTGGACACTCGTTTTGCTCCCGTCATCACACAGCGTGAGTGTGACGTAGGATAAAGCCGCAGAAATGTACGGAAACCTCTATGTCTGCACTTTCAGAGGGGAAAAGGAAGTTTCTGTCTTTTACCGTTACAAAGTTCTGCGGTTATAGAAACATGTTCCTCTGTGTCGTGGACGATGTCGTGGGTCTTTGAGGGTTAAGAACGTTTCACGAGTGACGCCTTTTGTACTTTGCCACGAAATATTCAAGAGGTAAAGTCACAAATTTTGGATCTGATCATTTCTACGAGTGACTTGACCCAAGAACTCACCGTGTTCCCCTCAAAATACCCCACAGATACTTCGCCCGGCGTCCTCTCCACAGATCCGACCTGTAACTTGGCCCACATGGCAAACACTACCCAGAAAAGCTGCACAGTGCAGCTTTAGCTCCATCTCTAGAGTCTGCAGTGGTCCACAGTCCGAGCGTCCTTCACCGTGATGACTTCATACGAGCTTCTCACGACTCTCACAGACCACAGCTAGCATGTTAACAGTGCACTTCCTGATTCTCGGATAATAAAACTCTTTCTGATTAGGTGCAAACGGAACCCAGACGACTCATTTTGACGTGCTCAGTCGATGTGGCCCGGGGGAATCGCTGCGTCGTCCCTTTAACCCTTAAATACCTGAGCCGTTTGTCGCTCGTTTTTCTCTCTGTGTATTTATGCAAACAGAATCTCAACTGTAGAAAAGTTAAAGACGTCTTTTTTTTTCAGGACAACTTGGGCTGTCGTATCATGACTGATGAGTTCATGTCAGAGAAAGAAATTATTTCGTTTAATAACTGTATACACAGAAGAAAAAACCACAAAGATAAATAATGAATGAGCTTTTTGATTCTCAGATATGATTCTCACAGGCCACAACTTTCTAACACAGACACAACAGAAACTATTTACATTTTTACAGTTTTTTCCCCCTCACTCGTGCCGCTCCCTGAAACCGAACAACAACACAACAAATGTTTGTGCACAGTCGCGGCCAAAAGGTTTTGAGAATGACACAAATATTAATTTTGGTCCCAGAACGTCCTCCGAGAGCAGCTTCCCCCAGCCGCCCCAGAGCCGTCTGGGGATGAACGACGCCTTTTCCAGCAGGATGGACCTCGTCATGAAGCAAACGGAACAACTAACGGGGAACGAAACATAAAGATTTCAGGAAACTCCCCAGATCTTAATCCTACTGAGAACTTCTGGTCAGTCCTCAAGAGGCGGTGGACAAAAAACCCCACAAATTCTGACAAACTCAAAGCGTTGATTATGTAAGAATGGACGGCCTCAGTCAGGATTTGGTCCAAAGGATTTGGTCGCAGAGGTCTTGAAAAAGAAGGAGCAACACTGCAAATATCGACTTGTTGCGTGAACTCGGTGTAACTGTCAATCAAAGCTTTTGATGCTTATGAAATGCTTGTAATTGTATTTAAGGAAACCACAAAAACATGTGAGAAAACACCGAAAAACAATGAAGCAGCAGAACCTGGGAAAATATTTGTGTCATTCTGAAAACCTTTGGCCGCGACTGTATATATCGTTGTTGCGTGTACAGGTTTATTTCTTTATATTTTTGTTATTTGGCCTTGTTATTCCTTGATTATTCCCGCCGCTGTTCTCATTACATGTGACTAACCTGTAGTGGCTCTTTGGCTGTTCTGATCGGATGTTTCGGTCATTTGATCGGATCTGATTGGCCGAGAGACCGACTCTGTCACAGGACGTCGTCAAAACGGAGGTCAGCGATGAACAGTTACTCTTGGTTTTATCATAAAATGTAAAAATAATCACATTACTGCAAACCTGCCGCGGCGAGAGTGGATTAAACCTCCCCCGGTTCCTCTAACGATGAGGTCCTCGGGTCCTGGTGTCAGCGGCGCGTTCACACGTTCCTCTGAGCGCGGAGAAAACCGCCCAACACTTCAGTAATTAACTCTGAACTCAACTTAACAACAGCCAGAGTTGAAGAAGTAACAGTGGAGCCGGAAAGTGGTGAAGGTTAAATCTCCAAATGTGCGACACTGGTTTGAATTTAGACTCCAGCAAAAAGACCGAACAAAGTCTGAGAGCGAGAGGACCTCACACAGGACCTCACACAGGACCTCACACAGGACCTCACACAGGACCTGACCTCACACAGGACCTCACACCGGCCCTGACCTCACACAGGACCTCACACAGGACCTCACACAGGACCTCACACAGGACCTGACCCTGTTCCCTCCTCATCCCCCTGCAGCGTTTAGGGGAAGATTTCCTGGAATTTGTTTTAACGATTTCTTTCACGTGTCATCAAGGAAACATCATATCGACCATATAAGGACGTACAGAGGGTCTTATGTCTTATGTTCACACCTCTGCATGTGTTTCAGATGGTGTGTTCACACCTCTGCGTGTGTTTCAGATGGTGTGTTCACACCTGCATGTGTTTCAGATGGTGTGTTCACACCTCTGCGTGTGTTTCAGATGGTGTGTTCACACCTCTGCGTGTGTTTCAGATGGTGTGTTCACACCTCTGCGTGTGTTTCAGATGGTGTGTTCACACCTATGCGTGTGTTTCAGATTTCAATTTCAATTTCAATTTCAAACCTCTGCGTGTGTTTCAGATGGTGTGTTCACACCTCTGTGTGTGTTTCAGATGGTGTGTTCACACCTCTGCGTGTGTTTCAGATGGTGTGTTCACACCTCTGCGTGTGTTTCAGATGGTGTGTTCACACCTCTGCGTGTGTTTCAGATGGTGTGTTCACAACTCTGCGTGTGTTTCAGATGGTGTGTTCACACCTCTGCGTGTGTTTCAGATGGTGTGTTCACACCTCTGCGTGTGTTTCAGATGGTGTGTTCACACCTCTGCGTCTGTTTCAGATGGTGTGTTCACACCTCTGCGTGTTTCAGATGGTGTGTTCACACCTTTGCGTGTGTTTCAGATCGTATGTTCACACCTCTGCGTGTGTTTCAGATGGTGTGTTCACACCTCTGCGTGTGTTTCAGATCGTATGTTCACACCTCTGCGTGTGTTTCAGATGGTGTGTTCACACCTCTGTGTGTGTTTCAGATCGTATGTTCACACCTCTGCGTGTGTTTCAGATGGTGTGTTCACACCTCTGCATGTTTCAGATGGTGTGTTCACACCTCTGCGTGTGTTTCAGATGGTGTGTTCACACCTCTGCGTGTGTTTCAGATCGTATGTTCACACCTCTGCGTGTGTTTCAGATGGTGTGTTCACACCTCTGCGTGTGTTTCAGATCGTATGTTCACACCTCTGCATGTGTTTCAGATGGTGTGTTCACACCTCTGCGTGTTTCAGATGGTGTGTTCACACCTCTGCGTGTGTTTCAGATGGTGTGTTCACACCTCTGCATGTGTTTCAGATGGTGTGTTCACACCTGCATGTGTTTCAGATGGTGTGTTCACACCTCTGCGTGTGTTTCAGATGGTGTGTTCACACCTCTGCGTGTGTTTCAGATGGTGTGTTCACACCTCTGCATGTGTTTCAGATGGTGTGTTCACACCTCTGCGTGTGTTTCAGATGGTGTGTTCACACCTCTGCGTGTGTTTCAGATGGTGTGTTCACAACTCTGCGTGTGTTTCAGATGGTGTGTTCACACCTCTGCGTGTGTTTCAGATGGTGTGTTCACACCTCTGCGTGTGTTTCAGATGGTGTGTTCACACCTCTGCGTCTGTTTCAGATGGTGTGTTCACACCTCTGCGTGTTTCAGATGGTGTGTTCACACCTTTGCGTGTGTTTCAGATCGTATGTTCACACCTCTGCGTGTGTTTCAGATGGTGTGTTCACACCTCTGCGTGTGTTTCAGATCGTATGTTCACACCTCTGCGTGTGTTTCAGATGGTGTGTTCACACCTCTGTGTGTGTTTCAGATCGTATGTTCACACCTCTGCGTGTGTTTCAGATGGTGTGTTCACACCTCTGCGTGTTTCAGATGGTGTGTTCACACCTCTGCGTGTGTTTCAGATGGTGTGTTCACACCTCTGCGTGTGTTTCAGATCGTATGTTCACACCTCTGCGTGTGTTTCAGATGGTGTGTTCACACCTCTGCGTGTGTTTCAGATCGTATGTTCACACCTCTGCATGTGTTTCAGATGGTGTGTTCACACCTCTGCGTGTTTCAGATGGTGTGTTCACACCTCTGCGTGTGTTTCAGATGGTGTGTTCACACCTCTGCATGTGTTTCAGATGGTGTGTTCACACCTGCATGTGTTTCAGATGGTGTGTTCACACCTCTGCGTGTGTTTCAGATGGTGTGTTCACACCTCTGCGTGTGTTTCAGATGGTGTGTTCACACCTCTGCGTGTGTTTCAGATGGTGTGTTCAAACCTCTGCGTGTGTTTCAGATGGTGTGTTCACACCTCTGCGTGTGTTTCAGATGGTGTGTTCACACCTCTGCGTGTGTTTCAGATCGTATGTTCACACCTCTGCGTGTGTTTCAGATGGTGTGTTCACACCTCTGCGTGTGTTTCAGATCGTATGTTCACACCTCTGCGTGTGTTTCAGATGGTGTGTTCACACCTCTGCGTGTGTTTCAGATGGTGTGTTCACACCTCTGCATGTGTTTCAGATGGTGTGTTCACACCTCTGCGTGTGTTTCAGATCGTATGTTCACACCTCTGCGTGTGTTTCAGATGGTGTGTTCACACCTCTGCGTGTGTTTCAGATGGTGTGTTCACACCTCTGCGTGTGTTTCAGATGGTGTGTTCACACCTCTGCGTGTGTTTCAGATGGTGTGTTCACACCTCTGCGTGTGTTTCAGATGGTGTGTTCACACCTCTGCGTGTGTTTCAGATGGTGTGTTCACACCTCTGCGTGTGTTTCAGATGGTGTGTTCACACCTCTGCGTGTGTTTCAGATCGTATGTTCACACCTCTGCGTGTGTTTCAGATGGTGTGTTCACACCTCTGCGTGTGTTTCAGATCGTATGTTCACACCTCTGCGTGTGTTTCAGATGGTGTGTTCACACCTCTGCGTGTGTTTCAGATGGTGTGTTCACACCTCTGCATGTGTTTCAGATGGTGTGTTCACACCTCTGCGTGTGTTTCAGATCGTATGTTCACACCTCTGCGTGTGTTTCAGATGGTGTGTTCACACCTCTGCGTGTGTTTCAGATGGTGTGTTCACACCTCTGCGTGTGTTTCAGATGGTGTGTTCACACCTCTGCGTGTGTTTCAGATGGTATGTTCACACCTCTGCGTGTGTTTCAGATGGTGTGTTCACACCTCTGCGTGTGTTTCAGATGGTGTGGGAGAATGGCTGTGTGGTCATCGTGATGCTCACTCCTCTGGTGGAGAGTGGAGTCAAACAGTGTTACCACTACTGGCCTGACGAAGGATCCAACCTGTACCACATCTACGAGGTGAGACTGACACACCTACACCTGTGCCACACCTACACCTGTGCCACACCTACACCTGTGCCACACCTACACCTGTGCCACACCTACAGCTACACCTGTGCCACACCTACACCTGTGCCACACCTACACCTGTGCCACACCTACACCTGTGCCACACCTACAGCTACACCTACACCTGTACCACACCTACACCTGTGCCACCTGTACCACACCTACACCTGTACCACACCTACACCTGTACCACACCTACACCTACACCTGTACCACACCTACACCACACCTACACCTGTACCACACCTACACCTGTGCCACCTGTACCACACCTACACCTGTACCACACCTACACCTGTGCCACACCTACACCTGTGCCACACCTACAGCTACACCTGTACCACACTTACACCTGTACCACACCTACACCTGTACCGCACCTACACCTGTACCACACCTACACCTGTACCACACCTACACCTGTACCGCACCTACACCTGTGCCACACCTACACCTGTGCCACACCTACACCTGTACCACACCTACACCTGTGCCACCTGTGCCGCACCTACACCTGTGCCACACCTACACCTGTGCCACACCTACACCTGTACCACACCTACACCTACACCTGTACCACACCTACACCTGTACCACACCTACACCTGTGCCACACCTACACCTGTGCCACACCTACAGCTACACCTGTACCACACCTACAGCTACACCTGTACTACACCTACACCTGTGCCACACCTACACCTGTAGATCCAGCTCCAGATCCGGCTCCAGTAATATATTACATTAGCCTGTGTCTTTCTCATCACATCCGTTCAAAAGAGTTTTAAACCTTAACCTCGCCGTCTCGTCCTCAGGTGAACCTGGTGTCCGAGCACATCTGGTGCGATGACTTCCTGGTTCGGAGCTTCTACCTGAAGAACATGCAAACCAACGAGACTCGCACTGTCACGCAGTTCCACTTCCTCACCTGGCTGAGCTTGGGGGCGCCGGACAACAGCCGCACTCTGCTCGACTTCCGCAGGTGAACAAGAGTCCCTCGTTTAACCTGTTCCAAAGTTCTTCTGACGTCGTAACGGTTTAATAACGTGTTAATAACGGGTTAATAACGGGTTAATAACGGTGTAATAACAGTTTAGTCACTGTGGGAGGAGCAGGTCCAGTGCAGAAGCTCCAGTGTCCAGAGTTTAGTTCTTTTTAAGGTAAGGTTTATTTATATAGCGCTTTACACAGACACATGTCCCCAAAGTGCTTTACACAGCATTTTACAGAGTATTTTTCATTCACTCCAGACCTGGTGGTGGTGCTACCGTTGTAGCCACAGTTGCCCTGGGGCAGACTGACGGAGGCGCGGCTGCCAACCGGTCCCTCCGACCACCACCAACACTCACACAACTTTCACACCTACAGGGCATGTTTTGGGTTGATGGGGGAAACCGGAGTACCCGGAGGAAACCCATCCAGACATGGGGAGAACATGCAAACTCCACACAGAAAGGCCCGGGCGACCCGGGGATCGAACCCGCAACCTTCTTGCTGTGAGGCATGAATAGGCTAGCCACTCAGCCACCGTGCCGCCTTTTTAAGATGTCTTCTTAAGTGGACGACATGTTTCCTTGTTGACTTGTTTGGGATCTCTGTGAAGTCGCCCCATCAAACTCAAACCTACACAAAAACTGTCAATCGTTTGTGCTTCTTTAGTTTTGGAGAAATTAACGATTCTTTTACAGGTCAAATTGGGGTCAGGCCTCTAGGAAGCTTCAAAATGCTCAAAAACACCCAAAATGGAGTCAATCGTTTGTGCTGCAAAAAGTTTTGTTTGTGTGATTCTGGTTCTTCAGATATTTGCAGTTTTATTTTGGTCGATGACGTCGTCCAGAACCTCAGAATGTGAAACAGCCTCAAAACAGGAAGAAAATGATAGAAAACGTTTGTATTTGGAAAAGTCTGTGTTATTTTATAAAATATTAATCAAAAGCAAATTATTAAACACTGTTGCAGACTTTTCCTCAGCCTCAGGTCGTTTCTCTTCACTAGTTTTGTGGAGTTTGTCTCCATCAGCTGAGCAGAAATGACGTCCTGTAATTACCACAGAAATAATAATGAATAATTTTAGAAATAAACTCACACAAATGAAACTGTCACAGCACAAAACAGCACAAACCAAATACAAACGTTTTCTGTCATTTTCTTCCTGTTTTGAGGCTGTTTCACATTCTGAGGTTCTGGACGACGTCATCGACCAAAATAAAACTGTGAATATCTGAAGAACCAGAATCGCACAAACAAAACTTTTTGCAGCACAAACGATTGACACAGTTTTTGTGTCGGTTTGAGTTTGATGGGGCGACTTCACACAGGTGTGTTTGGGCCCCGTCTAAAGGGTCATTGCTGGTTTCACTCACGTGACCCTGAAGTGTTTGTGCCGCTTCAGAACAGCACAATGGGCGACAGCGAGTGCGCAAAAGGTGTGACCGGGCCGGCACAGACCCGCTATCGCGAAAAAATAAGTCTACATATTGGTTCCGACTAGGGCCCGACCGGTATATCGGTTGGCCGATATTATCGGCCGATATTGGCTCTTGGAAACATATAAATCTTGCCGATCTGGGCCGATATTCCACGTGGACATGTTTTCCTTTGTTCTAAAGCTCAGACTCTATATTCTGCCCATTTAATCCAGTTCACAGACAGATAAATGTCCTGATCTGTGGCGGGGCATCAGGGTTTATTTGAGGAGTCATTTGTCTGTGTCCGTCCCGCCCCTGAACGCATCACCAGGTGCGTTTGTTTCCAGCCGCAGCCACAGATCCACCTGCACAACACTGAGATTGTGTTGTTTTTGCGGCTGCTCAGTGTGAGTCTGGATTAAAGGACAGTTCTTAGTGCTGATCTGAGAGGAGCCTGTGTGAGGCTGAGTGTTGAAATGTGTCGGTTTTGAAGCTTGTTTTGGTTCTTTCTCATTGGTTAGCGATTAGCTGCTGTAGCTCGCACACATAAACAGGCTGTTTTCTCTTCTGTTAGCGACTGTAAAGTGACTCTAGTGGCCGTATATATGTTACTGGACACACACTGATATGGAAATGAGCTGTGAATAGAGGTGTGAATTATCTGCATTTAGCAGACCATTAATTACCGCGGTGCGCACGCATTTACCGCTAAAGGCTAATAGTGGTAGTTTACTTACAGAACTTTCTTTACAGGCTAGAATATCGTACAAAAACACCATTAGGCCGAGCGACTCTTTAAATATGACGTAAAGAGGCAGAAGAACAAGAAATGTCGCCTAAACAAACCAGACTGAAAATCCAATAGAGCCAAACCTGAGTTTTATAAACGACTGAAGATTTACAGTGAATTTTTACATCATAAATATATCAGTGATTATATCGGCAGCTCCAACTCCCATTTTATCGGTATGAAATTGACCGCAATATGATCCATCCCCCCGGACCTGTTTGCCTTGGGTGACCAGGGGCATAAAACCCCCGACAACACAGCTGGGATCATTCGGGCTCAAACCTCTCCACCACATTAAGGTGGCGGTTCGAGGAGGGAACGACGCTCTTCTTTCTAAATAATTTTTTTTAAAAGAAGAGCATCATCCCCTCCTTTTCCACCAGGGCAGTTCTGGTGCTGGTTCGGAGCCAGTGCCAAAACTTGAACCAGTTCTTTGTTTTTCCACACAAATAAACTGGCTCTGGCCCTGAAGAACCGGCTCCAACTCGGCACCAACTAAAGGCTGCAGAAACACGAAGCGGTGACGTAGGTGCAGGGGCGGGGCTATAGGGAAGAGGTTTAACAAGATTCAGGCGTAACAGTGACGCCTTTGAATTCAGACGCCCCCGACACGCATCTTGGACGCCATGTTTTCTGGGTGAATTTATTGCCGCTTAGCTCCTTGGGGAACCTTTGCCGATGGCAGTGACGAACATCTGTATGTTTGGTCTTTGGATGGACAAGGACGTTTGTAAAATGAATATCGGCAGAATCGATCTGCAGCGATCGTCCTGCAGTGTTGTTATCGGAGCTGTCGGTTGTAGGACACAGCAGCTTGTGCAGGGACGTAGCGACGTAGCTCTTCTGCGGCTCTGGTGGAAAAACAAACTGGTTCTAGGATAATCTGCAGGAAGCACCAGGTTTGTTTGTTTGTTTGTTTGTTGCGGTGGAAACGAGGTACCTGATGTTGTTACTTCCTGGGGGCGTGGCCAGTCTCACGGCCCAGTCGCTGTCCCTGCGCTTCGTCTCATTCATCAGACCTCCACCTGCCCCTGTTTGTAATAATAATAATAATAATAATAATACTGCACTGAATGAGAGCAAATAAGACGGAGAGAATCACGTGAGGTTTAGAGTTTGGTGCTTTTGTGTTTCGTGAGATTTTGGAGCAGAAGTTCTTCCCTCAGACCTCCTCCGTCTTGGTTTCCCTCCAGACACTTTTTCCGTCTTTTATTTTCTCTGATTTTCCCTCGCTCTCTCCGTCTGCTGCCTGACCCCTCACCCCAATCCCCCCGCCCCTTTTTTTACCCTCTTCTCTCTTACTCTCCCTTATTTTCTATATCTTTGTGTATCTTCCTCTTCCTCCTCTCCGTTTTACCAGCTCAATAGCAGTTTCCAGTGTCATTTTTGTGATGTTGCAGCTCGTGATATGAGCCCAGTTGCATAGTCACAAAAGTGATCATTGGAGACTGTGACTCTGCAACCAAAGACCCGCCCCCTTTACCCCTAACTCCGCCCCTTTACACCTAACCACTCCCCTTTACCCCCTGTCCCCGCCCCCCCTGCGCTCACTGACCCACAAAGACCCGCCTCTGCTTGCTCATTGGTTGCTTGGCTTCTCCTTGTTTTTAACTCAGATGCCCTCCCCCTAACTAAACTAAACCAGGACCAAACCAGGACCAAACCAGGACCAAACCAGGACCAAACCAGGACCAAACCAGGACTTGCGTTCACGTGTGTGTTTTAGTTCATCATCATTATTTTTGCCTAACATATTTTTGTTAGAATTCACTGAGAACTGTTTAGAATCATCTGTTTTAGAATGCTCCCTCTGAATGGGCCTAAACCTGCTCTAAACCGGGTTTAAACCTGGTCTAAACCTGGTCTAAACCTGGTCTAAACCTGGTCTAAACCTGGTCTAAATCTGGTCTAAACCTGGTCTAAACCTGGTCTAAACCTGGTCTAAACCTGGTCTAAACCTGGTCTAAACCTGGTCTAAACCTGGTCTAAATCTGGTCTAAACCTGGTCTAAACCTGGTCTAAATCTGGTCTACACCTGGTCTAAACCTGGTCTAAACCAGGTCTAAACTTGGTCTAAATCAGGTCTAAACCTGGTTTAAACCAGGTCTAAACTTGGTCTAAATCAGGTCTAAACCTGATCTAAACCTGGTCTAAATCTGGTCTAAATCTGGTCTACACCTGGTCTAAACCTTGTCTAAACCTGGACTAAACCTGGTCTAAACTTGGTCTAAATCAGGTCTAAACCTGGTCTAAACCTGGTCTAAACTTGGTCTAAATCAGGTCTAAACCTGGTCTAAACTTGGTCTAAATCAGGTCTAAACCTGGACTAAACCTAGTCTAAACCTGGACTAAACCCTGTTTAAACCTGGACTAAACCTGGTCTAAACCTGGTCTAAACCTGGTCTAAACCTGGTCTAAATCTGGTCTAAACCTTGTCTAAACTTGTTCAAAATCAGGTCTAAACCAGGTCTAAACTTGGTCTAAATCTGGTCTAAATCTGGTCTAAATCTGGTCTAAACCTGGTCTAAACCTGGTCTAAACCTGGTCTAAACCTGGTCTAAATCTGGTCTAAACCTTGTCTAAACCTGGTCTAAACCTGGTCTAAACCTGGTCTAAACCTGGTCTAAACCTGGTCTAAACCTGGTCTAAACCAGGTCTAAACTTGGTCTAAATCAGGTCTAAACCTGGTTTAAACCAGGTCTAAACTTGGTCTAAATCAGGTCTAAACCTGATCTAAACCTGGTCTAAATCTGGTCTAAATCTGGTCTACACCTGGTCTAAACCTTGTCTAAACCTGGACTAAACCTGGTCTAAACTTGGTCTAAATCAGGTCTAAACCTGGTCTAAACCTGGTCTAAACTTGGTCTAAATCAGGTCTAAACCTGGTCTAAACTTGGTCTAAATCAGGTCTAAACCTGGACTAAACCCTGTTTAAACCTGGACTAAACCTGGTCTAAACCTGGTCTAAACCTGGTCTAAACCTGGTCTAAATCTGGTCTAAACCTGGTCTAAATCTGGTCTAAACCTGGTCTAAACCTGGTCTAAACCTGGTCTAAATCTGGTCTAAACCTGGTCTAAATCTGGTCTAAACCTTGTCTAAACTTGTTCAAAATCAGGTCTAAACCAGGTCTAAACTTGGTCTAAATCAGGTCTAAACCTGATCTAAACCTGGTCTAAATCTGGTCTAAATCTGGTCTACACCTGGTCTAAACCTTGTCTAAACCTGGACTAAACCTGGTCTAAACTTGGTCTAAATCAGGTCTAAACCTGGTCTAAACCTGGTCTAAACTTGGTCTAAATCAGGTCTAAACCTGGTCTAAACTTGGTCTAAATCAGGTCTAAACCTGGACTAAACCCTGTTTAAACCTGGACTAAACCTGGTCTAAACCTGGTCTAAACCTGGTCTAAACCTGGTCTAAATCTGGTCTAAACCTGGTCTAAATCTGGTCTAAACCTTGTCTAAACTTGTTCAAAATCAGGTCTAAACCAGGTCTAAACTTGGTCTAAATCTGGTCTAAATCTGGTCTAAATCTGGTCTAAACCTGGTCTAAACCTGGTCTAAACCTGGTCTAAACCTGGTC